>CM018033.1:8283879-8286379 GCA_008638375.1 Nyssa sinensis
ACTTTCTCCTCTTCTATACAAGTCATGATCTAAAAGATCCTGTTCATTTCTAATAGTCATTCTTTGGTTGCTGTGGGGCCTCCCATGTCATCAAATGTTGACGGTTTCAGATCCTGAAACCGCTTATATGGGTACAACTGGTCCCTGTTGTTGCCCTGTCGGCCTCCACGGATGCCAGTATGGTCTTGTTGTGCTGGTTCGTTCCCACCCCCATGGGGTTTGGGCAAATCCTCCATAATCTTCTCCAATTTGCGCTCTACTTTGTCTAGTCGATTTGACTTCATGGCGGTATTGTAGGTGCAGACCATTTACTACAAAAGAACAGTATTTAGCAGTCAAGTAAGCACTTAATCACCATGACATGTTTTACTTAATAATTGACCCTTAAACTCTTTAAGTCTTAGTACTTTAGTCCTAATCTCCCATGAACCACTAGAACCTTGGGCTCTGATACCACGTTTGTCACAACTTGTAACCCGTCCTATGTGGATCAAGGGACCGCGATTGGAGGCAGTGGCCTGTAAGCCATCCCTCGTCAAAGGATCTCAAACACTAATTGATTAATTATTAATTGCATGTTATGTCATTAGTTAATCTAGTAGTATCAACAAAGTATAGTTGTACATGCCAAAATAAAAGTAAGTATTTAGTTTATAGATCCTCGAATACGAAAACACACCCAAGACGTGGACACATGGGAAAACTAAGACTACTCTATACTTAGTCTATTACAATGATAGAAAAAGCGTCCACTATACTTGCAAAAGGACAATCTGTAGCAGAATGGGGCGTCTACTTGATGTGTACTCCTAATGGTCATTTTGCAGTTTGTTGTCCTAAAAAAAAAGTGACATAACTAGGTGAGCTAACTTAACTCTGTAAGTAAATTCCCTCACTCTACCATAGGTCAGGGTTAGTCTAAAGAGAAGGATATGCACAATAGCAAGCAAAGAATATAATGTCACAATAGCAAACAAGGGATACAATGTCACAATAGCCAGTCACCAAAAGTGTGAATAAATAGAATTGACCCATAGGCCCAAAAGGCACATCCTAACTGGTATTCTTTTTGGACTTAAGGTCTCTCATCTTTTTGGTCTACTGTTCAAACCCCTTTGGCCATCATTTTGGCCTTATTTTCCCCTCATTTTCCTACTTATGCCTTATTTAGCATTTTAGGTATTATTTGTCAAATTTTGAAGTTGGGTCTAAATCGCTTTAAAAACCTCTTAGTATTCTCCCCTTGCTTTTGATTTTTGTGTGCTAAATTTTTATATTGTAAATCTTATTTTTAACGCATTATATCGTGTTTTATTTGACCAAAAATATTTCGTATTTATTGACAAATTTGATTAAATTTTGTTTTATTCGCTCATCGCTCTAATTTGCCAAATTTCTCTTTTTTGTACTAATTTTAACATTTATGGCCTACTAGTTCCAATTTTAAGATGTCAAATAAATTAATATATAATTAATCTCATAAAAGCGGCATTAAGTAATTTATTTTGCCTAATTGGGTCGGGATATTACATAGAACCTCCAACTCCAAGAAGGTCATTGTTGTTACAAGAGGCATTATTGTTTTTGGGCTCTCAAAAGTACACAAAGAAATCCCAATAATAACCTAATGAACTACCATCCCAAGCATTAGTTTGAATGGCCAATAAATAAAATCACATATATGCCCAACCCAACTTAAAGATTGACTAATCAATAAAGACAATAGTGTATGAGGAATTTACTAAGCTCAAATGGCAACAAGCTAGTTACTTCTCTAAGTAATCAACTTATCAAAAGAATGAGAAATTTTTTATTTGTTCACATACCATTTTTTAATTTTATATGTATGCGAGACAAAAACAAATAGAAGGAGAAATTTTAGTACATAGAGTGCTAAGGAATACCGGTTGTCTTTATATTTATGTGTGTATATATACACTTCTATAAGATTTCTTGTCACATCCCAAAACCCTCCCTATGCGGATTAGGGGGACGCGAGTGTGCTTAACCAAAATCCATTCGAATTATACATCACATCAAGTTCAAATGCTACAACGAAACCAATCACACATGTTACATTCATCCTTCAAGTATCCAAATAGGCTAGAATATTTTTTTTAAAATATTACATTTATCAATATTACATCAAATACTTATCATGACATTGTCCTTGATCACATCAACTGTGGGTCCCATACCCCAAGTTCACATTTCATACATGTTTGAACTTCATATTTATGCTAAATTTGAGTCCCATAACTCATGTTCACATCTGAACTTCATACTTATGCTAACTATGAGTCTCATACCTCTCGTACACATCTGAACTTCATACTTTCACTAACTATGAGTCCCATACCTCACTTACAATTCGATTCTTTACACTTCACTATAGTTGTGGGTCCTATACCCCACTTCTTATCAGAACTTCATACTTTCACTTCTTTACTTGAAATATCATGGGTAATATCCATGTGAGCTTTATAAAAAGCTTATGAGT
>CM018033.1:8298879-8306379 GCA_008638375.1 Nyssa sinensis
ATGTATAAAAACTGTGAGATACAGATTATGGGGATACCTTTACTTGCCCATCTGATACCATTAAAAATCTATGGGTATGATGTTATTCTTGGAATGGATTGGTTGACTGCAAACCATGCCACGATAGATTGTGTGACCAAGAGAGTACTTATCCAAAGTCCTAGATTCCTGACCGTTGAGTTTAAGGGGACCGGAGTGGTTGCTCCACCCTATTTTATTTCTACTATACAAGCTAGACGTCTACTCTGCATGGGGTGCCATGGTTTCTTGTGTAGCATCCAGGACACCGAGTCACAGCAGCCAGTGTTAGAGCAGATTCCCATTGCTAAGGAATTCCCTAAAGTGTTTTTAGATGATCTTCTAGGGATGCCTGTCACCGAGAGATTGAGTTTAGCATCGATGTATTGCCAGACACAGCACTGATATCTAAAACACCCTACAGGATGGCCCCAACTGAGTTGAATGAGTTAAAGTTCCAGCTACAGGAACTATAAGACAAGGGTTTCATATGACCCAGTTCATTGTCATGGGGTGCACTGGTACTATTTGTCAAGAAAAAAGATGGGACCATGAGGCTATGTATAGATTACCGTGAACTGAATAAGGTTACCATTAAAAACAGGTATCCATTGCCTAGAGTAGGTGATGTATTTGACCAACTGAAGGGGGCTCAGGTGTTCTCAAAGATTGATCTGAGGTCCGGTTACCACTAGTTGAAGGTTAGGCCCACAGACATTCAAAAGACGGCGTTCAGGACTCAGTATGGACATTTTGAGTTTTTGGTCATGCCTTTTGGAGTGACTAATGCCCTAGCCGCATTCATAGACTTAATGAACAAGGTGTTCAAGCCGTACTTGGACGATTTTGTGATCGTATTCATTGACGATATTCTGATTTATTCTAAGAACCAGGAGGAACACGAGGTACATTTGAGGAAGGTCCTACAGACGTTAGGGAAGTAGAAATTATACGCTAAGTTTAAGAAGTGTGAATTCTAGCTTCCAAGTGTTTTATTCTTAGGGTATGTGATTAGTAAGGATGGGATCTCCTTGGACCCCCAGAAGATAGAGGCTATTACCAGTTGGCCCCGGCTGACTACTGTCACGGAGGTTCCCAGTTTCATGGGTTTAGCTGGCTATTATAGGAGATTTGTCAAGGATTTTTCCAAGATAGCTATGCTGATTACCCAGCTGACTAGGAAGAATGTTCCATTCATCTAGACTGAGGAGAGGGAGAAAAGTTTTCAAGAGCTGAAGAACCAACTGGTTATGGCTCCAATCTTGACAGTACCAGATGGGACAAAGGGCTTTGTGATCTACAGTGATGCTTCACACCAAGGCTTGGGGTGTGTTCTAATGCAACAAGGAAATGTGGTGGCTTATGCTTCACGAAAACTGAGGCCACATGAGAAGAACTATCCAACTCACGACCTCGAGCTTGCAGTTGTTGTCTTTGCCCTTAAAATCTGGAGGCATTATCTGTATGGAGCCACATGTGAGATTTTCACTGATCACAAAAGTCTCAAGTACTTGTTTACGTAAAAGGAGCTCAATATGCCCCAACGACGTTGGTTGGAGTTGATTAAGGACTACGAGCTCAGTATATAGTACCATCTAGGGAAGGCAAATGTAGTGGCTGATGCTCTTAGCAAGAAGTCGTCAGAGAGTCTTGCTTACCTGTTGACTGCACAAGAAGAGCTACTACAGGATTTAGAGGCCATGGAGGTTGAGGTGATTCTGTTAGGTTTTAGGGCAATGTATGCTAACATCACAATTGGTCTTACGATTGTTGACAAGATCAAGGAATTACAGGCTCATGATAGCAAGTTAGTTAAGCTTCGTCAGGAGGCTGAGACTGGAGGGAATAAGATTTCTTTATACGAGGTGGGGTGTTGTATTATCATGACAAGATCTGCGTGCCAGATGTACCCGAAATCAGGAAGGAGATTCTTGATGAGTCACACAGTTCTAGATTTGCTATATACCCAGGAAATACAAAAATGTACCACAATATGAGGAGCACTTACTGGTGGTCAGGGATAAAAAAGGATATAACTGGGCACATTGTACGATGTATAGAGTGTTAGTGGATCAAGGTTGAGCACCAGAAGCCAGGAGGACTCCTACAGTCATTGCCAATACCAGAATGGAAATGAGAGCAGCATTACAATGGATTTTGTATCAAGGTTGCCTAAGACATCACATGGGAATGATTCGATATGGGTGATCGTCAACAGGCTGACAAAGACAGCCCATTTTTTTGCAACCAATACGACTCAAACTTTAGACCGATTGGCCATGCTTTATATTAGGGAGATCATTCGATTACATGGAGTCCCAGTATCCATTGTATCCGACCGAGATCCCCGATTTGTGTCTAAGTTCTGGAGGAGTTTACAGAAGGCGATGGGTACAGAATTGAGTCTCAGCACTGCATACCACCCCGAGACAAACAGACAGTTAGAGAGGACGATACAAACATTGGAGTCCCTACTATGATTCTGTGTTATAGATTTCAAGAGAAGTTGGGAGGATCAGCTGCCATTGGTAGAGGTCACATACAACAACAACTTTTAATCTAGTAACGACATGGCACCGTATAAGGCACTATATGGCAGGTTGTGTAGATCCCCTAAGTGATAGGCAGTTATTTGGGCCAGAGATAGTAGAGCAGACCACCGATAAGATCCATCTGATCAGGAAGCGTTTACTAGCAACTCAGAGTCGACAGAAGAGTTATGCTGATTCTAGGAGACGAGAGTTGGAGTTCACGATAGGTGACTATGTGTTCCTAAGAGTATCACTAATGAAAGGAGTGGTCAGGTTTGGCAAGAGAGGGAAACTAGGGCCACGATACATAGGACCGTTCAAGATTGAGGGACGAGTTGGGCCAGTGGCGTATCGGTTAGCCTTGCCATTCGAGCTAGCACACGTGCATAATGTCTTCCATGTTTCGATGCTAAGGAAGTATGTGCACAACCCAAATCAGATAATCGAGCACGAGCCGCTAGACATTCAATAGGACTTGAGTTATATCAAGCAGCTAGTACAGATCTTAGACAGGCGAGAGCAAGTTCTATGGAACAAGATCATTCCACTGGTAAAGGTCTTATGGAGGAAACTCTCGACTTGAGGAGGCCACTTGGGAACGAGAAGATGAAATGCATGCTCAATATCCTCATTTGTTTGCACCATGATTTACTCAAGTTTGGGGACCAAACTTATTTAAGGGGGGGAGAATGTAATACCCTGACCCAGTTGTAACCGAATAAGCCATGTAACCCGAGTCGTTTAGGCTTTCTGTTTAATAATAAATAAAATGAACGATTTGGGAACTCAAATTTTGAAAGTACGAATAATGTCGGGCGATGCTCAAGCAAGCCATGAACGAATACTGAAATAAAAAAAAAGGAAAATTTAAAATAAATAAAATAAAATAAAGTAGGGTAAAAAGGAAAAATAAAAGGGAAATGAAATTGATAAAATAAAAAAAAAATAAAAACTATTAGTTATGTATGTATAAATATAGCCATATTTATACATGTGTAACAAATATGCATAAGTATATGAGATGGGCCATATATGTATGTATATAAATATATATGGCAGTATTATTTATATATGTACGTATGTTATGATATATATATATATATATATACACACACACTAAAGTTGGGATAAGGGAGTGGCTAAAGGATCAGGAGTTTGATTTCAAAACAAAGATGAAAAGATAGAAATGCGGAACAGAAGGGATTAGAGAGTGAGAGAAACCGAGAGACGCTAGAAGGGGGGACGGACTGATACATGAATATCATATTTGAGTTTATGCAAAGCTAGCAACGGAGAGGTAAAACAGAGCAAAGGAGATTGAGATTGAGGTTGGTGGATTCAGAAAAGGGAAACAGAGGGAAGAATGGGAAAATGAGGGGGATACACGGCTAGGAAAAAACCCAGGAAAGATATGGATCGGATTTTCTATATTTTTAAATTTCAAGCATGAAATATAGATTTGAATGTAGGGTCTTTATGAGCATGGAATGAGGATTATTTTTTAAAAAAAAAATGAAGGAAAAATAGTTATAAATGAAGGAGAAATCTACATTTACAGGTTTTGGTGTTTGTATTAGTTTGGGTGCGTTTGTGCATTAAAATTTGTTTAAATCATAAGGAATTTATCCTCTTAGGTACAGGAAATTAATAGGAACAAAATGGGATCAAAATGGTGTAGAAAATGAGGGGAAACGTGAAGGAAACCGACTAGCTGGAAAACCGCACACCTCCACCGGAGCTGTGGTTTCTTCCTGTTTCGGGGAGATCCGATGCTCTGATCTTAAAAATCGAGGGTAGATTTGAGTTTTCCATGAGAAATAGGTTTGGGGTCAATGGAAACTGCAAGGAAATCTGTCGCCGGCGAGTCGCCATCGACGGAAGAGATCACCAGCGTTGTTGGGCAAGAAGACGCATTGTTAGGGCTGTTTTGGTTTGGGCCAAATCGGGTCGGGTCAGACTCGACCCACCCATGTATGATGCTACCCGACACTGTGATGTTTGATATTGTGTTTTGAAAATTGGAATTTGGGGGTGTTTGGTTGTGAAGGTTAAGATATCCATTGCTTGGCTTACAAGTGTAAAGGAAATGAAAAAAAAAAAGTTTGCACAGGGGCTGCTGCCCTGTGACTTGAACCCGTGACCAAGGGGGAAGGGTGAGAAGAATGGACCACTATGCCACTAAGGCACATGTGATCAAGTTGGGCTCAAATAATATATGTATTGGTTACATTTAACTAACTTAATAAATTAGCTTAAATTAATTAAATTTTGAAGTTCAAATTAGTCCAATGAATAGTGTAAACTTACTATTTTGGACCTTTTGGATTCAATGGTGAGGTTCGTTTCACGAGACAGAGTTCCAAAAAATAAAATACCTGTAGAAACGCCAAAATGACCAAAATACCCTTAAGTTGACAGTGAGTCAAATAGACTCCGATTTAATTAAATAAATAGTGAAATTCTATTATTTCGAACCTTTTGGACTCAATGGTGAGGTCCGATTTGGAAAAATAGATTCTAACAAAGTAAAGGCACGAAATGACCATTTTGCCCTTGGGTAAATTAGCTCAATTGGGAATTGTGAAGGCCTAAATTAATAAAAAGGATATTCATAATAATGAGAGATAAATTCGATAAATGGAATTAAAACTAAAACATGTTTACTGATATATATAGGAGACTCGAAAGGAAAAGGGAAGGTCACGAAATACTAAGACGTATTGATAAGGTAAGTGAATTCCTATCTCTTATACGTGGGTTTCCAAGCCACGATCTTTCTATTACTGCCAAAACTTGTACTCACACACATATATATATATATATATATATATCCACTGTTATTGTTCCTACCATGGATATTGTTCTATCTGGTGGATGCCTATTGATTGATATCTCATGACTTGATTTATTTCATTGATGTCTATCACTGTATGCTTATGTTATGATGTTCCATACTTTGTACACTTCATGTGGAATACAATAGAATCCTGATTTATGTTAAATGTCGAGTTTTGTGCTCAGTCACATTATCCATCCGATGCTATCTGATTAACTGGACCTACGAGTCAATTTATGGGACTTATGGGTCAAACGGACACATGGCAAAGATGACATTTTTAGGCAATGAGTTAATGGGCATTTTATATGCATTCATGAAAATGGGGGGTATGTTGGGCCCTAAAAGACCGAGGGTCTGCCAAACCCTAAACAGAGTAAATGCATCATTCATGTTTGATTGTTAGATTGACATTCACTGGATTCATAAGATGTTTCATTTCCGTATGAATAGTTTTGTGTTGATTGTTCCTATTTATTGGACTCGATTGTGATCGTTTTATTGTTGTAGTATTCATGTTGATTATTATTATTGAGCTTTATCCATATTCATGTTACACCATCACTCACACTGGTTATTAGGCTTTACTATTCATTGGCCATTGTGGCATCTTACTGTTAATTGCAATCGTTGTTATGATTGGCTATCATGTTACCTTGAATTATATCCTTCTATGTCATTCCTAACCCCGTATTGGAGATAGGCTTTTACTTATTGAGCTTTGTTAGCTCACCCTATTCATTATATTTTTCGGGTGAGAATGCTACAGAACCACAGTAGGAGGTCAGAGGCGTAAGGAAACAGTTGAGGAGCACAATAGGATGATATAGTCTCTCCCATGTACTCACCACCTAAAAGTGGTTTATGTTTAGTTTATTGTCAGTTTTATTTTCAGTTTTGAACAATATTTGTAATAAGTCTTCCGCACTTTAATGTTATGCTTACATTGTTTATTGTTATCATTGGTAAAAGAATGGAAAAAGTTGGGACGACCTCGTGACGCGAGACCGCATAGGGTGGGTTTCAGGTCGTGACACCAAGCCAAAGAATGTAATACCGCGACCTGGAATATGACTGAGCGGCCGTGTAAACTGAGCTGTTAGGGCTCTGTATTCTAATATTAAATAAAATGAACGATGTATAGTTTGAAGACGTACGACAATGTCAATCACACGAGTGAAGTTATTATTGATTCTGACTACCCCGTGATAACTTGTATGAGGGACCTGACTATACAAAAATTCGTGCACGTAGACCAATACATGTATCGAGATACGTGCATAGAAAATTATGTAAACAATGTGACTGAATATGTATATGTGAATACACAAGTATATATATAATTAGTTATGCATATACATATGAGTATATTTATATAGTAGTATATATGTATATATACATATGATAGTATATATATATATATGTGAATTAAATTTATAAAATAATATATACATGGATATATACATTGGCTAACATATAAATGTATATATATACATACAAAATTAATTGTGTGTGAGCAAGTGGCATGCAAGAGAGAAATAGAAACTGTGTCAGTCAATTGTATGTGTGATTAGTGTGTGTTCAGGGTGTTGGGGGAGAGTGCCACGAAGGGCTGCCAACATGAAGGAGTGAGAAGTATAATAATATATATATATATATATATATATATATATATTAAATATCCTCAAGCTTTCAAGCTTGAGGATAGAAAAGCAGAATGGGCGGTGAGAAAGGGTCAAAGGAAGGGGTGGAGAGAGAAGGGAAGAGAGGGACAAAGACAGTAGAAATTTCTATATAAAGGGATGTAGTGGTTGAGGAAATTCAGAACCAAGAAAGGTTGTAAATCATTTAGAGAGATCATGAAATAAAATGATACATGAAATTGTGGAAATACTATAAGAGTGATTACAATTATAGAAGAAAGTAATGATCTATGAACAGTAAGGAATTATGAACTGTCTCGATTTTAGGAAGTTTAAACCTTTTTGATAAAATCTCAGACAAGACGTACCAGGTGATTATATGACTCTGAAAAGACACGAAGTATATAGGAACTTCCCGTATAATTAAAAAAAAAATTCCTAAAGAAAGGAGTTGGTTAAATAATGATTGAAG
>CM018033.1:8311379-8728879 GCA_008638375.1 Nyssa sinensis
GGAGTTGAATTAACTAGGTCAGGGAAGTTCAATCTTGTTTTGCTCTAGATTCTGTTGATGAATCCTTGAGGTGAAATCCTAGTTGATACCAAATATTAGAGACATGATCTAGGCATTTTTTTTTGTTATAACCAAAAAGCCTTCCCAACAGTCCTAGTTATCATGCCATCATTGCATGGTGTATTTCCGTAGTCAGCCCCCTTGAGCCCTATGTTACATCAACCTTTATTTGTTCTTTTAACTACATAAACCATTCCCGCTCTAAGCCCAAAAAACCATGAATTTCCCTTTTATAGTTTGAGAATATACTTTGGTGGAAATTACACTTGAAGAGAAATTTAGTTCAAAGGAAATAATTCACATTATGTTTGCTCTGTTTGATCAAAGTGTGAAGAGAAAAGCAAAGAAAGTAATGGAAAAAAATAATAAAAAAAAAATAAGAAGATATTTTGCTGGGTTTGTCTTTTATGTAGAGGTATTTTATCCATCATGGCAGAGAAAAAAAAAAGTATAAGCTTATTGTTGAGAAAGAGCTATGGTTTGAATCTTGTGGAATTCTATTTTATTGTTCTTTCCACCAAGTATTTTCCCAGTTTGCTTTGAATTTCCATATCCATTTCTTTCTTAGCCCTCACCTTGTGGTCTGTCATTACAACCTAATTAAAGACCTTTTGATCTCTGATTTTGGTGTTGACTACATTAGTGGAGAGGATTTCTAAAAATTGGACTTATGGGGTTTAGTTTTGAGAGAATTCCTTTAGTTTAGTTGTTCTACTTTTATCTGAGTTTGCAGGTGGTTTGGAGTTAAATTGACTATATCACACACACTCAAGGTCTTAGCTTTAGGTTGAAGTAAAAACTTAACTCTTGCTTGACAAATTGTAAAATTTTTGATTGATTTTCCTACTATCTTTGATGTTAAAAGAGTAAGATGCTAGTGATGAAATCTAATTTCAGATCATGGCTTGGTGAGTGATGATATTTTTCTATGGGGTCTAGTTGATATTGTCTATATTGTTTTCTTTTGTTTGAGGACAAACAAAGTTTTAAGTTTGGGGGTGTTTGATGACTTGCATAATTTAGAATATTTTATCACCTCTTAACTTTAAACTTTAGTCTAATTTTATTTATTTTCTGGGTGATTTTAAGCTTCATTGTCATTATTTAAATTGTATTTCAGATTTAAAGATGATGGTTTGACTTGGCATAATTAGCTGTTTTATCTCCCTCCTCACTTGGTAAATTATGGGCTGATCTAAATTAGGTACTTGGGTCGTCCAGCAAAAGCCTAGGAAAGAAAAAGTGTTGTGGCTTGGCTTGGTAGAAAGTAGAAAAAAGAGAAAAAAAAAAGCGGCTGACGTAGGGCCCGGGCAGGAAGAATAAAGAAAAGAAAAAGAAATCTAGGGCGGAAACAAGATAAAATGAGAGACATTGAGGTGCAGCTGGAGGAGAACCGAGAGAAAAAAGAAAAAAAAAAAGATAAAGAAAAAGCTGTAGAGAAGCAGGCAAGTGGCTGAATAAGGAAAAGAGGATGGCTACGCAGCTGGGGGAAAAAGGAAAGCAAGAAGCGGCTGGGACTTGGATGACTGTGGCTAGAAGCGGCGTAGGAAAAAGATAAAGAAAGAAAAGAACCAAGGCAGTAGGGCGCAAGGCTGAGCAGGGAAGAAAAAACAGAGAACCAAGCAGCGCAGGCTGGATCATATCGAGTTGACGCTGCGACTTGGCTGGCGCACTGCGGGCTGCAACGAATATTTTTAGTGTTCATTTTCTTTCATTCCTCTCAGAAAAAATTATGGTGAATTCATTTATATTGAATAACAAATGTATGATAGAGAACATAATGTAATGCAAAGATGCAATATACCCATGATCAATGTTAGAATTCATACAGGGATATAAGACAATATGAAAGAGAATAGAGTACATGACTAAAAGTGGTAATTACAGAACAAGATTCAAGTGGAATAGTATGGATCCAAGAGACTGATTGAAAAGAGAATAGAGTTTTCTAGATTATGAGCGTTTGAGTTTTGAGGAAAAAACTCAGTTTAAGGGGGGTAGAATGTAACACCCCGACCCAAATAAATTAGAATAATTCTATTTATGCCTTACGAATCAAATAATAAATACCGAGATCAGACCAAGCCAATGAGCATAGTACCCAAAAGTAAACCAAGACCAACTCAGATCGAGAATAGTAGACCTCAAATATACTGAACTATCATGATGATTAGTATACAGTAATGGGTATGCATACCGAGGTAAATAGTAGAATCTGTGATCTCAGGAAATTATGAGATTGGGAAAAAGCCCAAGTACGAACAGACCGAGCCAAAGAATGTAATACCCTGACCCGGAATATGACTGAGTGACCATGTAAACCGAGCTGCTAGGGCTCCGTATTCTGATATTAAATGAAATGAACGATGTATAGTTTAAATATGTACGACAATGTCAATCACACGAGTGAAACTATTATCGATTCCGAGTACCTCGGGATCGCTTGTACGAGGGACCCGACAGTACAAAAAGTCATGCACATAGACCAATACATGTATCGAGATATGTGCATAGCAAATTATGTAAACAATGTGACTAAATACGTATATGTGAATCCACAAATATATATATATAATTAATTGTGTATATACATATGAGTATATATATATATAGTAGTGTATATGTATATATACATATGGCAGTATATATATATGTGTGAATTAAATGTATAAAACATTATATACAAGTATATATACATAGGCTAACATATAAATGTATATATATACATACACAATTAACTGTGTGTGAGCAAGTGGCATGCAAGAGAGAAACAAAAACTGTGTCGGTCAGTTGTGTGTGTGATTAGTGAGTGTTCAGGGTGTTGGGAGAGAGTGCCACGAAGGGCTGCCGACATGAGGGAGTGAGAGGTATAATATAATATGTATATATATAGTAAATATCCTCAAGCTTTCAAGCTTGAGGATAGAAAATTAGAATGAGAGGTGACAATGGTTCAAAGAAAAAGGGGTAGAAAGAGAAGGGAAGAGAGAGGGGAAGATGGTAGAAATTTCTATATAAAGGGATGTAATGGTTGAGGAAATTCAGAACCAAGAAAGGAGAAACTAAGGCCAAGAGAAGGGTTCTGAAGTTCAGAAAAGGGGAGCTAGGGCGATTTAGAAGGAGATACTATGAGTAAACTTGGAAACTAGGTAAGCTAAAGTGAATTCTGTTTTGAATTTTTCAAAGCATGAAAGTTAGCTTAAGATATAGGGTCTTGTAGAGCATGAAAAATGGGTTAATTAGCAAGAAGAATAAGAAGAAATGATGCAAAGATGAGAGAGAGATATCTAATTATACAGGGTTAATGGGATAATCGGGTTCTGGGAAATATATGCATGAAACCTTATAAATTTTATGTAGAATTGTTAAGAGCATCCTCACATGATGTTTAGAAATGAGTTTGGGCCTAGGGAGTGGTTCAGAAGTCACAAAATTGGAAAGGAAGACTTGGCCTAAAGTTCGGGTCTCGCCGGAGGCCCAACTGGAAATCCTTATTTGAAGAGTTCCAGAGACCTACTCCAATAATGGAGATTAGGTATGGAATCCTTGAGAAAAAATAGACCAAGCCACATTGAGATCGGCTAAAAAACTGATCGAAAAAAGGTCACCGGTGCCAGAGGGGACATCGGAGACTGGTCGGAGAAGACGATGTACAATGATGGTTAAACGGTGCCATTTGGGTCTAACTTGGCCTAATGCTGCGTCGTTTTGAATAATGTTGTTTTAAATATATATATATATATATGCGTATATCGATTGTTTGGCTACTAGGTTATGGAATTAATTAGATATGCAGACAGGGGGTGGGGTTATCCTATCCCTATTTTACCCTAAGACGTTGTTTGGCTTAAGGGATTAAAGAAAAAAAATATATGGGGGTTGCTGCCCCCACGCTTCGAACCAAGGACCAATGAGAAGGTGGAACCTTAACATTGATACACGGACCACTGTGCCACTGAGGCACATGTGATCCTTTGTCACCGAAATATAAATATATGTTATAATTAAATAAATAAATAAAATAAATCAATTAAATTAGAATAAATAAAGATAATTAAAACGTAGTCCAAAATAAATGAATAAATAGTGTTTTCTTATTATCTCAGATATTCTAAGGCCAATGGAAGGGTCTTTTTTATGAGACGGAGTCCCAAAAAATAAAGACCCATAGAAATGCTAAATGACCATAATGCCCCTAGTAGTGCCCCAACCCAAATGCAAGGTCGTGAAAGCCTAAACCGACTTTCTTCGACATTTCGGACTCAATAGTAGAGTCTAAATTAGTAAAAGAGATACTTATAGTAATAAGGCATAAAATTTGATGAATAACATTGAGATTAAGACGTGTTTATTGATATATAAGAAACTCAAAAGGAAAAGGGAAAGTCACGAGATACTGAACTAGGAACGCATTGAAAAGGTAAGTAAAACCCAATCTCTTACATGTGGCATTCTAAGCCATGTTTATTCCATTATTGCTGAACTTGTACTCTTGAACATACCAAATATTATTGTTTTCCACGATCTGATATTGTTCTATCTTGTGGACATTTATTGATTGCTATATCATTGTTTATCATATTGCACCATGCCTTAAAAGGCTTACTGTTATGTCTTTATTGAACAAATGATATTCCATTTTTATACTCTTATGGAATTACGAATGATTATGTCATGTTATGAATATCGGATTTGTGCTCAGTCACAATATCCATTTGATGCTATCTGAGTTGACAGGACCTATAGGTTGAGTCCGTGAATAGACATATGGCAAAGATAGCATTTATATGCGTGAGTTACCGGGGGGTATGCCGGGCCCCAAATTACGGAGGGTTTGCCAAACCCTGAAACAGAGTAAATGCATCTCTTATGTGATTGATATGACTACGTTTATTGAATGACACTATTCCCTATGGTTAGTCTTATACTGAGTGAACACTCCTTATTGAATTGATTGTTATCGATTTATTATGGCAGTACGTTCATATTGATAGATTATTATTAAGAGTTCCATATTGATGTTATTTCCATTACTCATGATTGAATATTGTGATCTCAATGTTTATTGGCCATTAGGACGTTTACCCTCATTGCCTATTACAACATCTCATTCTTATGATTGGCTATCATATTCACATTCATGGATTCATGTTCTTTTATAATAACCATAAACCAGTGCCAGAGATGGGAATTTACTTGCTGAGCTTCGTTTAGCTCACTCCGATTTACTTACCATTTTCAGGTAGAAACACTGCAAGACCCCAATAGGAGTCTGAAAGCGTAGGAGGACATTTTGAGGAAATGTATTAGTTTATAATGTAGTTCTCCCATGTATTCACCACCTACGGGTGATGTTATGTTTGGTTCTTATTTTGACACTTGTAGAACCATATTATATATATTTAAAGACTTCTGTTGATTGTTGTTTTAAATTTTTGGTACATTGCACTTTATTATTATCCTACAGGAATAAAAAAAGTAGGGACGACCTTAGGGCCGGCTCCACGACACGAGATCTGCATAGGGTGGGTTTCGGGTCATGAAAATGTATACATTAACTACAAAACTATATTGACTTGAATGAATTTGAAGAAGAGTATTCTTACCTTGTTTGGATGGATTTCTTCCTTTCTTATTCTTCTCTCACTATCTAAGCTTGTAACTCCTCATTCCTTCACCAATTCCACTCCTTTCCTCATTTAGTGTGATTTTCTAAGCTTGCTTATGCATGTATTTATAACCAAAATTTTCATTGTTGGGGGCATATTTTCTAGACAAGATTTAATGGTAAAATATGGCTACTATGGTAGGCTTACCTTATTCACATGGGTTTGTTGGAATCCTTTGCTCAAAGCTCCTCACTTGTATATGTCTTTAGTCGTATCTATCATTGTTGGGAGAATATTTTCTAGACAATATTTAATAGTGGAAGATGGCTACTATGGTTGATGAGAGTGATTGTTGGAATCCTATGTTCAATGCTTCCTACTTTCATGTATTTATATACATTTATAGGTATACATATATTTATTTGCATATATACACCCACATACACTCCTAATGTGTGTGTCTTGCCTTCTCTCATCATGTGCAAATCACATGGTGATAATGATAATTATTTTTCTTGTATTTTCCTATTACATGTTACCTTATTCCTAATATTTATTTATTAATCATTTAATTAAATAATTTGTACTATTTGCTGTAAAATTCACCCTACCTCATTAGCTTCAGTTGGTTTAGTTTTACGTGTGGTTGGGTTAAATTTTAACTCTACATTAGGTCGTAATCTTAACTAGAATAATTTCCTAATTTTTGGTTGGTTAATTCCTAATCTGACCATGTTGCCTATGCAATTTTTTCTATAATGGTCTTTCGTTAGGACGGTTCCTATTACATTACTTAAACTTTGTCACATGCTGCTCTTGTGTATATAGAAAATGATATTTGTCCAAAAAGGTTTCCATACATATCACCCTATTTATTAGTTTCTGGTGTTACATACACTATTGATTACATAACAAGCAATATTTACTGCTTCAGCCTAGAAATATTTAGGAAGGTCATGTTCATTAAGTGTGATTCTGGCCATTTCTTGAAGTGATCTATTTTTCCTTTCAACTACTTTATTTTGTTGAGGTGTTCTAGGCGCTGAGAAATTGTGACCAATTGCACATTCATCACAATATTTGTAACACCCCGAACCATAATTTTGGTATAATCAAGGCTAAGGTAGCCATTAGCAAGATTAAGCTTAAACAAATGACAGTCGAATTGCTTGAGGCAATTTGACCATGAAACTAGAGACCAAAGACACATGCGAATACTGGCAATGTAAGGATTTAATAAACAGTCAATGTATTGCAATGCATGTTATCATAAATGAATCTTTTGATGACATCTTGGAGCATTAACCCAAGACATCATCTAAGTAAGGAAAATATTATACCAACATTTTAAATTGTTGGATGGAGCTACTTAATGAAAATTAAGAGAGAATAGTTTGTAAATATGACCATATTGAACCATAAATAGACCATGCAACATTGTGGAAACTTATAGGAATCATTGTAATGACAAATCACAAGTTTACCCACTAAGCAAATTAACATTGTGGCAGGTAAATTAGTTAGTGACTAAATACATTGGAGGCCATCCAATTAAACCAAAACACACTAATAAAAAGAGAGCAAAGAGGAAAAAAATGAGGCCAAAAGAAGTTGGTCAAGACTTGAACCCTGCCCCTTGTGCAAGGTAATGATAAACTCTTAAAAAGGTAACACAATAGGATACAAGCACCTTTGTGTTATATCAGCCACATGAAATGTATATAACATAAAGGTGTGTAGGAAAATTCAAAAAAAAAAGACAAGTGTCATCACCGTAGTGCACTAACAGCCTAACCAATCAAATTACATGCAACTAGCTCATGATGTGTATTAACATGCCAACATTTTGATAAGTGATAAATCAGACTTGGCGTGTGTGTATGGAGTTCGGCTAGAGAGAGAGAAATGAGAAATATAGAAAGAGAGGAGAGAGTGAAGAAGAAGAAGAGAGGAAACTTGGTTGCATGCATGTCTGAGGATGAAGAGAAAGATTTACAAGCCAAACCTAAGAAGAGAGGATAAGCTAGGATAGAGAGTGGGGCTGCCATTGAAGAGGTAAGCTTGAAACTCTAAAGTTCTCTCTCTCTAGAATTTACTATCAAACTACTGTTCAAGGCCTTTAATGAGTTCAACATGAGTAAAATTATGTTTGCAAGTAAAACACACTACGAAAGAACTATGATAGACTTAGAAAACATAAACAATGGCCAACCTCCATTGTTGAAGCTTGAGGATAAACCCATATTTGGAATGAAACTAACTGGATTTTTAATACTTGAAACTAAAACTACATGCTGCAAGGATCATTAATATGTAAAAATTATAGGAAAAAACCTTGAGAATAACTAGAATCAATGAGTTACAAAAATGGGCCCAAACATGAACTTGTCATAAACAAGCCTTAAGGTTACATGTCTGAACGGGGGTTTGAACCCCATTAGACAAGGATCACAATGGAACAAGTTCCATGTGTTTTGGTTTAGAAATGAGGCGATACGAACCAGTTACAAGTTAGTAATAATTGAACTCAACCAAACATTATGGCTCGATTCAACCTATGAAATCAACACCAAAATGAAGCTTGGATGTCCAAAAACCATTTTGAAATGGAAAGGATTTAAAATAGTGACTAAAACCTAACAAAATAGAAAAGAAAATTCTCGCCGAAAAATTGGGCTTCACCGAAGAGCTACCTGTGACCGACCGTTTGACGGCCTTAAGCTTATCCAAACCCCATTGTGATGCTGGAAATGGAATCCTCATAGAAAAATGGCTCAGAGAGAGTCAAAAGGATAGCCAAAAAATGATCTTCGGAGACTGCTGTCGCTGGAGAAGGCGATCGGTGCCAACAAGTATATCTGTTGACCAGTCAACGGGTTAGGCGGGTCAATCAACGGGTCAGATGTCGGGTCTGGTTTGACCTGCATCAAATGGATCTAAGGGCTAACCAAAACGGTGTCATTTAGTTTATAAGGCATGACATCATTGTGACGTCATGCTAACATAATGAACCGGATTGAACTAGTTAGTTCTTTACATTTTGAATCAGTTCTCTTGAATTGTGCCTAAACCAGACGATTTATTTAATAACTTTCTAAAATTAAGTTTTTACCCCTAGAATCTTATGGAAATTACGAAAAGATAGATAAAATTAATTATAAATTCTTTTAAATTATGAGAAATTACTAAAATGCCCTTAAGCCAAAAATAGGCTAAATCAAAGTCAATCAAAATGCAAGAAGAGTCTAACCCAATGTTTTTAGGCGTTACAGACTTAACGATAGAATCCGATTGATGAAATTAGACCTCAAAAAATATGAACGGCCAAACTAGAGTAATTTCAACTGTGTCCTAATGCATTAATATTAAGCTACCAATTGAACTCAGATGACTATGGAAGTACCTACCTTAACATTTTTCAACATCCCGGACTTAACAATAGAATCTGTTTAGTCAAACGAGGTACCAAAAATATAGACACAAAAATGTATAATTCCCAAACTGCTCTTAGTGTTGTACGGGCTACTAGATAGACCGGGAAAATGTAGTGAGGGCATACTTAACATTTTGGATGCCAAAAACCTAATGGTGAGGTCAAACTGAGCCTCTAGGTACCCCGAACGTGGTCCCGCATGAAAATATAAAATTACAAAAATGCCCCTAAACCTAATATAAGCCCTAAATAGGCTAATTAAGATCCAAAAAATCTTAAATTGATTATCTTTGACATTCCAGATTTAATGGTGTCGTCCTTTTATGGAAATAAAACTCGATAGCAAATTAAAAAATAACCAATACATCCCTAAGAATTAATAAAGCTACTAGGAGAGTAAAAAAAGTAAAGAGAGCTCTATACCAACGTATATAGGAGCTTTTGGGTCTGAAAATGAACTTCTTTTGAGATAATTGAGTACCTAAAACACAGGCTATGAATGGTAAATTTACCAAACTACCCCTAAGCTTAATTAAGTATTCAAATGGACTTTAAAAGTAAGAGAAGGACTACCTTATGATTAAAAGACCGCTTGAACTAAAAAATAAAGTCCGTTTAGGCAAATGATGAATCAAATTATATAAGACAAAAGGAGAAAATAACCCAAAATACACCTAAAGGCTAAAGTAATGCACACGATGGACTAAGAAGTATTAAGAACCCTAATTTAAGACCATAAGGGAATCCTAAATAGTAAGACTAAGTCCAGAAGAGACTAAGTACATTAAGTAAGAAAATATTAAGCCAAGTATCTATATTGATATAGTACCGATGTATTCTAATCCATGTTTTAGGATCACCAATAAAGAAATAGAGATAAGATGAATGTCAAGGTAAACCCAATTAGCAAGTATCTATGAACTAAGGACCACAAGCGAGTAACCCTGAACCTTAAAATGAAGGCTTTCTAATTGATTACAGTTTTTTTACTGTCTTTTTACATTTGCATGCTATGCTTTATAGTTTTATTATCATGACGAAGTTTTGAATGGCATGCTTTATAATTACCATTCTTAAATGTTTTAATGCATGGATAGCTATGAATATTTTACAAAGCATGTTTTTAGTATTACATGCTGTATAGGCCATGCTAGGGGATAAGAGCTGGTAAACTATTTATTAATTTAAATAGCAAGGACTTCACCGGGAGTCAGAATTCAAAAGGCGCTAAGTAATTCTGAAGCTCTAAATTACATAGATGGTCACCAAGGTGACAATGATGACCCTTAGGGACATACATTATAAAGATATTTTGACATGTGATACACACTTACTTATTTCTCTTCCATTGTTATGGAATGCATGATGAAATGATAGTTTGCAAAACTAAACTGGCATGAACCCTTGTATAACAATTACAACATGTCTTTATTGTTTTATGAAAAGAATGCCAGTAGATTCCAAGTGAAGATTTCCTTAACTACTATCCATGAAAGTCATGAACGATTTATGAAAGCCATGAAAAATTTATGAAAGCCATGAATGATTTATGAAGGTTATGAAAAGTTTTATGAATGTTATAAAAGGTTTATAAATGGGTTTCCAGAAATCCATGATAGGGGATTGGAGTTACTCATGAGCTTTTCAATAAGTTCACAAGGTTTTATCCTATAGTTTTTCAGGGAGGACGAGGAAGTTATAGATATAGATGCAAGTAAGCCAAGATGATTATAAAGACTTTAGCTAGAAGAGGATTGATATCCCAGTCATAGAAGTATCAACCTGAAGTAATGATTACTAGATTGTTATGATAGTTTAGAGAAGAACCGAATGTGAATGAGGTTATCATTGTTGTATTAGTTAGATATTTATATGTAATGAAATGATGGGCTCATGTTATGTAACTCTGATGTAAATTTTAGTTATGCTCTGCCTAATGTGATTGCATTCAAGAAAAAATTTTATAGACGCAGATTTTCGTTGCACAAATTGTATAATCGAATGTAATCTATTTGGACATGTTAAGAGGCCTTCGGGTGGACACGTCATCAATACACTACAAAAGGGTTAGTGTATTGGCGAGGTACCTACCTCGCGGATTATTATCCTTAATTCGCATAGGATAGATTTTGGGATGTGACAATATTGTTCTATGTCTTTGTTATCAAATTCTTTACCTCTATCACTTCTAACATTGATAATAGAATATCCTTTTTCATTTTGGATTCTTCTAAATAATGTTGTGAAGGCTTCACGTGCCTCATCCTTATGAGAAAGGAATAATATCCAAGTATATCTTGAATAGTCATCCATAATTATAAAGGCATGATGTTTTCCTCCTAAGCTTGTGACTCCAGTAGGTCCATCCAAATGCAATAGTTGTAGTAGTCCATTTTTTGAGATGTCCTTTTTTTTTAAGGAAGATTTTACTTGTTTTCCTAGTTGGCAAGCACAACATACTCTATCTTTTACAAATTTTGGTACCCAAACTTTCTTGGGTCTATGAGGGTTAGTCTTAGGTAACCAAGTTCATTTTGGAACCCAAATCATTTTTTCTTTGTCTTTCATGTCCTTTTTAGATTTTTGAGGAAATTGTGCATGAGTGATTGTGTTTGAACTAGAGGCTCTTATAAAAAAGTTTTGATAAGAATTTTTTTTGGTATGAGTATTGTATCTCAACCCCACTTTATAAAAAATACATCTTTGTTATGAGATGATTTTATCTAAAATTTCACTCCCCTTAGTAAACTTCCTAATGGTGAAATTTAGATTGTCTGCCTTTTTCTTGAGAGAAGAGTTTTCTTCTTCAAAATCCTTATTGTTTAAAATTAAGGAATCTTTGTCTTTCTTTAAGATATAATTTGAGATTTTATGATCATTTGAACGAGTGAAGATTTTCTTTTTAAGATCCTTGTTTTTAAAAAGGATTTTTTCAAGTTCATCGTGCAATTCCTTAAAGGAATTTTCTAATTCTTTATAGGAAGGAAATGAGTCACGATTAGAATTTCCCTCATCCTCATGAGTCATGAGACAAAAGTTAGCTATTTCTTGATCACTTGATTCCTCATCCGATTCATCCCAAGTAGCTTTCATTGCTTTATTCTTGGATCTTCTTCTTTATCATTTGAGTTAAGGACACTCCACTTTTATAAGTCTCGATTTATGATATTCATAGCAAGTTCGGAATTCTTTCTTGCTTGATTCCCTTTTTTGTTACTTTTGACTTTTTTGCTTCATTCTTAAGTAGATTTTGCATTTTTTTGTGATAAAGGCAACATCCTCATCACTTCCTTGATCATCTTCTTCATTCTCTTCATCTTCACTTGCATGAGATGAGGATTTAAGAGCAAGGTTCTTCTTTGGTTTATCTTCCTCTTCATGACTTCTTATGGTAATCTCATAAGTTATGAGGGATCTGAGAAGCTCGTCAAGGCTTAGTTTGTTGAGATCCTTTGTTTCTTGAATGGCCGTCACCTTGGCTTCCTATGTTCATGGAAAAGACATAAGAATTCTTCTTACCATTTCAGCATTAGTATTGGCCTTGCCAAGAGCTTTCAAAGAGTTGATAATATTAGTAAAATGAGTGAACATTTCAGGTATAGACTTATTTTCATTTACTTTAAACAGTTCATACTTGTGCACTAGCATACTAATTTTAGATTCTTTGATTTGATTTGTACTTTTGTAGGTAACTTCAAGTTTATCCCATATCTCATTTGCAGATTCGCAACCGGAGATTCTATTAAACTCATTTGCATTTAAAACACAATATAGATTACTCATTGCTTTAGCATTTAGTTGAATTAGTTTGAGATCCTTTTCATGCCATTCTTCTTCTTCCTTAGCAACCTTGGTGGTGCTAGAAGAACTTTTGGACTTCATGGGAATATGAGGTCCATTTATAATTACTTTCCATATCTTATAGTCTAAGGCTTGAAGATAAATTTTCATTCTAACCTTCCAATATGTATAGTTTTGGCCATTGAATAGAGGGGGTCTGTTTATTGATTATAATATCCTGACCCGGGATACCGGGTCATATGGCACGCATTACGAGGCCAAGAAAAATGAGTATAACAAAAGATAATACAAGCAAAGAAATAATTAATTCTTTACAAAAAATGATTAATTATTTATATGAAATAATTATTTTATACACATTACATGAAGGCATATATATGTAGAATTATGTATGTATGTATGTATGTACATAGATACATTATATATATATATATATATTTATATATAATTAATTGTTTCATATATATATTTATATATATATATATATATATTTATATAGATATACATGTGCAAGTGTGAACAGTGTACAAGGTGTGTGTGTGTCGGCTATATAGTGTGTGTGTCTTCATGTGTAAGTATGTGTATTATATTATATGTATATATATATATATATATATATATAAAATATCTTGCAAAAAACCAAGAGAAAGCTGAATAGGAAAAAGTAAAATTTAATTTGTGTAAGGAAATTAATTGAGAAGTGAAGGGTTTCGGCCGTGAGGTCATGAGGGAAGAGAGAGAATGGAGGAGAGAGAAAGGTCGGTCACTTTTTCTTTAAAAAGCCAAGCATGCAAACCATGCTTTCTTCTTGCAAAAGAAACCAAAAGAAGAAGAACTGAGGAGATAGAAGGAAGGTTTTAGAGCAAGAAAGAGAAGGAAACCGTAACAAAAAGGTGAGAAATGTTTAAAGTTATCATTTTCTCTCTCTAGAATTTAGCACAAATATGAACTGTTTTTGAGTTATATATGATCATATAATGCTAGATATATATTTATAAGACTGTCAAGCATGATTTTAGGCTTCAAAAACACCAAGAAAATGTAAACCCATGAAGAACTGCCATGGGAGGACCTTGCTTATAGCAAGTCTGAACCCATGGCAACCAAACTTTGTTTGGTGTATAGAGACCTCAAGTTAGACCCTATAAGCATGTTAAAAACATAAATCCGCGATCAAGAAACCTAAGAACAACCCTCCAAAAATGGAGTTACAGTTTCGGGTTTACAAAACAAACCCCACAAACTTGCTTCTAAACCTACCTTTATGAAGGAAAACTAAATCCCTATGAAGAGGGGATCAAAACAAGCTAAATTTCATGAAAAACCATCAAGAAACCAGCATATACGAAGGAGTTGCAGGTTGGGTTATCAACCCTCTGCCCGAACCCATGAGATCGATTTGAAGCCAAAAACGAATGCCAAAGTAATTGTTTATGTTCTAGGAACAATTCATGATGAAAACAGTGAAGATTTGGTGAATAAAAAGTCACGAAATAGAAGGAAATGGGAAACTGTAATTAGGGTTTCAGTTGTGGTCGAAGTGGGGAAGACGACGAGTCAACTCGTCACTCGGTTTAAATGAGGCTGAGTCGACTCGGACGCATGGCAGCCTCTGGGCTTGCCACCGAATAAATGAAACGACAGCGTTTCATAAGGTTTTAAAAATCTTTTAAACGATAGGGCTGACGTCATCATGATGTCAGCAACACGCACAAAACCGGATAGACCGGTTGGTTTGCAACTGAACCGAACCGGTTCACTTATACTTGGACCAAACCAATTGGTTTTCTGATTAATTAAAAAATTTAAATAAACCAATACTTTCAGTATTTACGGATTGGCCCCAACTGTTTTAAGAAAACTCTACTATGGCCCAACTGAGGGAAATGTTATGCAATTAAGCCCCTGAAAAATAATTAAATAATAAATTTAATTATTTAATAAATAAGTAAAATTACTATTGTACCCTTGGGTCATAAATAGAGCAAATGAAGTCCAAATTAAACATATGAATAGTGTATCCTTACTATTTCAGATATTCTAAAGCCAATGGCAGGTTCCGTTTTACGAGATGGGGCCCAAAAAATAAAGACACATAAAGGGGTAAAAAGACCAAAATACCCCTGGTACCCCTAAAGCCAGAATGAAATTAGAGAAGGTCTAAATTGACTTTCTTTGACATCCCGGACTCAATAATGGAGTCCAAATTTTGAAACGAAGTACAGAAAAATATGACACGTAAAACGATAAAAGGACCATTTTTCCCTTTTACATGCAAGAGGCCAAATAAACTTTTAAGAAAGCCTAAACCGACTTTCTTCGACACTCCGGACTCAATGGTAGAGTCTATCCGACCAAAAGAAATGTCTAAAATAAAAAGATATAAAATTTGATGAATAGCATCTGTCAGATGACTATAAATTAAAGTAATGCCAAAGTACTAATACTAAGGCGTATACGAGAAAATGAAATACGAAAAGACACGACACGTAAACATATGAAGTAAATAACTTTAAAGTTAATGGAGTTACCAGAAGAGTATAATTGTAGAAATCTATTTTTCCTGACACGTTAAATTGTGTTTTAGGCAGACAATTAAATAGACACGAAAATGAACCAAAAACGAGAAGTTCTTCCAATGATGACAAGGGCTCAGATAGCTAATGACCCAAAACAACAAGTCTTCCGGGAGAAGCTGCAAAAGCAACTCCAGGTAATTCTGAAACACATTCGAATTGCCGAAACGAACGAAGTGGTCTCTGTTAGCCCCTTCATGTACAAGACCATAACCAAGGAACAACTCGCAGAGAAAAAAATTAAGAAACAGGAAGACACTGAAACGCTGCAAGAATGGCTCCACAGGTAACACTATTATCATTAAGTACATGAATAACTAGTCTATGATATAGCTAAGAATCTGATCTTGCACAGTCTGGGTATGGGTAAGATTTTAAGTTAAGTATATATGAGATTCATGCAATCTTTCATAAATTATGATAGGTTGAAAGAGGCCAAAAGAAAGGCATCTAAATAGAGCGAAACCAGGAGCACGAGGTGAGTAACCCTGTGTTTGAAGTGGAGATTTAACTCCATGGATTTAAAAAGGTTTTAAATGCAAAGATATGAAATGTTTGAAATTTCAAATTCAGTGTTTGCATGATTCAGTTTTTAATTGTTCTGTTTTATAACCCATGGTGACATGCTCAGTGATTGGTTTCTGCAACAGTTTTTCCTTCAAATACTTTTCAGCATGTCTAGTTAAAATGCAATTATTGTTAAATATTCTGAATTTGCTTATTTCAAGTATACGAATGTTTATCACGAAGTTATGAATATTATGTTTTAAAGTACTCACGTGAAATATCCACTTTAATGTACTTATATGTTAAATGTATTTTAAATGCAAGATGAATGGTGCATAAGCACTTAGACAGGATTCTGAGTTTTTAGTTGCCTTGTAAAATAGGCAGGATTTTGGGTTGTACGGAACTCAATTGCCCTGTAAAATGCCAGGTAGCAGGATCTAATCCCCCAGGCATGAGATATCTCCATTTATAAGTAATATGGGAGTCCGGTTCGAAACGGATTCCACTAATGGAAGTGATAAGATGACAAATGATTTAAAAATGAAAGCAGGTTTTTACCTTCATTTTCAATGTGCATATGTTTGAGTTTTATATACTCGGTTTATGAAATGCATGATATGTTATATGTTTTGAAGTTCACATGTATAAGTCTAGCCTGAATACTTTAAATGTTTCAAAGCTACATGTTTTAAAGAATGCATATATTCTGTATTCAAAGTGTACGAACAATTGGCGGTGATTATTTTACAAACTCTTATGTATTAAAAACCACTGCTAATTGAAAACCCCATGACGAATACTGGAATTGCTCACAAGCTTAGATTAGCTTACCCGAACTTTGTTCGGACCCCTCTTTCAGGTGATTCACAGCAGACAGGGTCTTGAGGACGATGGCGAAGAGTCTAGCTGTTTTTGGGAAGATATGTTTTAAGTAGTTTCTTCGAGGAACCTATGAACTCTAGTAGTACATTTTGTATTAATAGACAATGTATGAATATGTATTAAGCCCTCTGGGCAACCGAACATGTATTGTATTAATGTTATAAGTCTTTAAGTTTTAGTTATACTCTGAATGTGTAACCATGTATGCTATGTATGGAGCGGCAGTATCAGACGGATGTGCATAATTTAAAATGAGAAAAGAAAAGAAAAAGTTTTTCACGCTTCCGCAAAACGTATGTTGCACATCTATTCGATACCGCTGCCTATGTGAGCCTTCGCCCAAGGGTCCTCGGGCTTGAGGGTAGCGGTCGCGATGCGAGATCCGTAGAGGGTGGGTTTCGGGTCGTGACATTGATTGCCCTTCGACAAAGATGGTCCCTACAATATTTTTCATATCTTTTCTCTTAGAGTGTTAACTTTGTTTTACAAGAGATGAGGCTTTAATGCCACTTATTGCCCAAATAGTTACCCTAGGAGGAGGGGTGAATATGGTATTTCACAAATATTTATTTCTTTTCATTTTTAAAAAATGAATGTTGTAAATGCATAGTAAATAAACAAGAGCAAAGAGAGAGAGAAAGCAAGCACAATAGTTACGAGATTTGAAAAACTTCCTATGTTTTTGACTCAAGTATCTCCACTTGAGTTTTTCTACTATAGTGACCTCCTTGTAGGTGGAGACCAAACCTTTACAAAGTGAAGATCGCAGCCCTTTTATCCCAGTAGAATATACTCTTTTGCCTTACTGAGTAGCTCCTACCCACAATTCTCACCGCAATGAGATAATACAAAGATGTTTGTCAAATAGCACTCTATTTTAGAGTAATTTTGGTGTAATAAGATGCTCAGTCTCTATAGATTGATCAGGTGTAAGCTCTGAGTATTTAAGATTAGTAGAACTTTTAGATCTAGATTTGGAAGATGGTAGATTTAAAGCCAATAGTAAAGATGTGATAGTGTAAACTTGTAAGAGATGGATTAGAAAGCCCTAGAGAACCTCTATTTATAACCCTTTAAAGTATATAACCATTGATTTTCAAAAAGAGCCATTTCTCCCCTTTTTGTTTATTCAAAATTTGAATTTACAATTGCCAGATCGACAAAATCAGTCGACTGAATCATCAACCAGTCGAATATAATGAGGACTAGTCTACTGATTAGGTCAACTGATTTATCCAGAGGGTTTGAGGTTCATTTGGTTAAGAACAATCAGTCGATTGATTTGGAGTATCAGTTGACTAGTTCTATTTGTACACTATTTTTGCCTTCGAGAAGTGGTCAACTGATATAGCTTTTAGGTCGATTGATTTGGACAGTGTGCTTAGGCAATTCATCAATTGGTCATTCAGTCGACTAGTTCTGTTTGTACACTAATTTTATCTTTAAGAAAAGTTGACTGATTTTCCTTAGAGGTTGATTGATTTTGACAATATGCTCAGGTAATTTTATAAAACATTACTCAGTTGACTGGTTCTTAGGATCCGTTGATTGGTTTTATAAGTGTGACAAATAAGCTTTAAGAATCAATCGATTGGTTTCAAGAACTGGTCAACTGGTTTAGACAGTAAGTGTCTTCTAGCTTATTTTTTCCTAAGTGTGACTTTTGCCAAAACCTTTTGATCTTTCAAAAATTTAAGTTAAATGCTTTGTTTTGAAATAAATCATTTGAGATAAGTCCTTAGATTATCATTTTAAATAGTGAGAGTGTACGACCAATGATTAATCTAATCCTACATAACTCAAAACCTAAAACCCAAAATAAGGAAAATAAAAGTCTTCACTTGATTTGTCTTGAATCCTTGGGCTCGAGTGTGTCCAATTGCTTGAATCATCATGAGAGCATTCCACTTGTTTTGATGTTTTCTTTGAAAAAAATTCTTGAATGGAATCCTTTAGTTGTTGATATCCGAATCTTAAATCAATCTTGGAAAATACTTGAGAGCCTTGCAACTAATCAAAGAGATCATCAACACGGGGCAAAAGGTGCTTGTTCTTTATGGTTACTCTATTCAACTCTCAGTAATCAGTACATAATCTTAAGGATTCATCTTTCTTTCTTATGAATAATACTGGAGCACACCATAGAGATACATTGGATTGAATGAAGCCCTTGTCTAGTAGTTCTTATAGTTGTACCATTAGTTCTTTCAATTCGGTTGGGGCCATTCGATACGGAGTCTTAGATATAGGTTGGGTTTTAGGGATCAAATCAATTGAGAATTCAATTTCTCGATGTACTGGGAAGACAAGTAGATATTTTAAAAACACATTCGAAAAGTCTTTACAATCAAATTTCTTCTAGGAAACGAGTTTGGGATTGATCTCTTAGGACACTACAAAGGTAACTCTAACATCCTTTTATGAGTAAACAATGGGCTTGAATTGAAGAAATAATGTAAGGAGGAGCTATTATTCCTTTTCCCTTGAAAGAAGATTTTTCTTGGTTTAGAATTTGAAAAGTTACTTATTTTACAGTGCAATCTATGGTAGCATGATTTTTAGATAGCCAATCCATTCCTAGGATGATGTCAAAGCTGTGAATGCCTAAGGGTATTAAATTGGTAAATAGTGTTGCGTCCTTTATTAATACCTCACATGCTTTTAAACTAAACTAAAATGCCTAACGTTGATTCTCTAGAAGGAATAGATAGAGATAGAATATAACCAAAGGGTTTAGGAGTTTTATATAGATTTTTAGAAAAATCATATTATATAAAGGAATGGGTAGATCCATAATCAATAAGAACTATTACCACATATTTACCTGAGATGGAGGTGAATAGGGTATATTGCAAATATTGGTTTCTTTTTGGAACTTTAAAAATGAAAGTTGTAAATGCACAAATAAATAAACAAGAAAGAGAGCAAACATAACAGTTTTATGAGGTTTAGAAAACTTCCTATGTCCTCGACTCACGCATCCCTACTTGAGTTTTTCCACTATTCTGACCTCATTGTAGGTGTAATACCCCGACCCAAAAATATCGAGTCATATGGCATGCATTACGAGGTTATGAAAAATTAGTGGAAAGATTATACGCTTAAGAAAATAATTAATTAATTTAATATAATTAATTGATTTAATATAAGAAATTAACTATTAGTTATAATTAATAAAAAATATGAAGACACACACATACATACATTAAAGGTGTAATGTGTGTGAGTACATGGCCAAGTATGTAAATGTGTAAGTATATATATATATATATATATGTATATACATGGTTGTATATAAGAATAATTAAATATATATGTGTAGTATATAAATGATACAAATATCTAAAGTGTGTGCAGAAGGGTGAAACTATGTGTGTGTGTGTGTGTCGGTTGAGAGGTATGTGTGTCTCTAAGTGTGTTAGTGTGTGTGTGTGTTATATTATATGTACATAATCTACAAATAACACACACACACACACGGCCAAATGATGGCTTGCCCAAAACAGTAAGCCTAAGCATAGAGAGGCACTCATTAGGGATGCTGCAACAAGCAATGGGTAACCTAGTGGTTGGGGCAACCAGGAGATGAATAACCATGTGTATATTTATATACACATATATACATAATTGTATACACATGCCCACACCACCATTCAGTCACACGGAAAGATAGAGAGAGAAAGGAGTTTCTGAGAAGAAGAAGGGAGAAAATCAGAAGAAGAAGGAGAGGGATACCACCTTTGAGGTAAAAACATCAAAACCCAACATTTTCTCTCTCTAGAATTTTACCTACATATGAACTGTTTAAGCCTTGATTTATGTATATATGATGTTTAGAGTATATTTAAACTAAGATAAGCATGAAATTTGGCCATAAAAACAGCCTGAAACATCAAACCTAGGAAGGCAGCCATTGAAGGACCTTACTTATAGCAGGTCTGAACCGATGACAACCAAACCATGTTTGGTGTATTGAGACCTTAACTAGACCCTACAAGCACCTCAAAAACATGTGACCGCGACCAAGAAACATAAGGCAAGACCTCTAAACATTGAGTTGCAGGTTTCGGGTTTGAAACCCAACCTCTCAAACTCAGTATAAAACCCACTTTTGTGAGTGAAAAATGAAACCCAATGGAAACTAAATCACAACAGAACAAACCTCATGGGATTTGGCTAAAAAATGAGCATATACGATCGAAGTGCAGGTTTGATTATCAAACCTTTAACCAAGCTAATGAGACTTGTTTGGTTCCTCAAACGAATGCCAAAACAGTCCTTGATCCCTTAGAGATGTTTTGGATTGAAAACAGTAGGGTTCCATCGAGCCAAACTTCACGAAATTGAATCTTTTAGCTTCGGGGGATTAAGGCAACACAAGTGGATTGATGGGGAAGACGACCGAGTTGACTCGCAACTCGTTTTAAAAATAATGTGTCGACTCGGACACGTGGTAGCATTTAAACCGGCCACCGAATTAATGGACCGACGTCATTTTGGCCTTAACGGTTTTTTAAAACCCTGATTCCCACCTGTTTGGACACGCAGTTAAGACCCTATTTAATATTCCGTATTTGGTTTAGATAACCTACACGCGGTTAATGCCCTTATCCGCCGTTTGGTTTTAAGAAAACAAGAAAAATATGAAAGGGCGTAAACCCTAGGGTTCGAACCCCTGACCCCACGTGCCAAACCCCGATCCCTTCCACTCAGCCATGCGCACGTGTGTGGTGTATAATGGCAAGAATATATATATATATATATATATATATTACGTAATTAATATATATAAAATCAAAAAAATAAAAAGGTGCACTGCACCTGGGAGGATTCGAACTAGAGAACAAGGGGAAAGAATCACGCATGCGAACCGTGTGGAGATAGGACAATCCCGTGTCCTGTTATCCCACAATTAAATATATATTATATATTAAATATATTAAATTAATTAAATTAAATTAATTAATTAAAATAAATAATGACGAAATGGCCCGTTGTCCAAAATTTATAAGTTATTAGTGTATTCTTACTATTTCAGACCTCCTGAGTCCAATGGTGAGGTCCACGTCATGAGACGAGGTCCCAAAAAAAACAAAGACCCGTAAAAATGCTAAAATGACCAAAATGCCCCTATTGCTACCAAAACCCAAATGGAGTTCCGCGAAAGCCTAAATTGACTTTCTTCGACGTTCCGGACTCAATGGTAGAGTCTATTCGACCAAAAGAAGTGTCTAAAATAAAAAGACATAAAATTTGATGAATAGCATAAGTCGAGTGACTATAAATTAGAATGCTGCCCGAAGTACCAAACTAGATAAGAACGGTTCGTAATTTAAAATAAAATACCAAAAGGCATGACACGTGAACATGTGAAGTAAGTAAATTAAACTTAAAATTTAGGGAGCTACTAGAAGAGTATAGTTAAAAATGAAATTGATTTCCCTAACACGTTAAATTTTGTTTTAGGCTAAAATACAAGTAGACTATAATGGATAAGAAATGGAAGGAATTTACAATTATGACCAAGGCTCAGAGGGCAATAGATAAAAAGCAGCAGGAGTTCATGGAAGACTTGTTGTGGCAAGAAAAAGTGATTGCCAGGAAAATTAGGATTGCCAAGACAACCGAACTCGTCTCAATCAGACCATTCATATACAAAACCCCAATAGTCCCCATGAGCCGATTCGCATAGGAAGTAGCACAAGGCGACTTGCTGAGGCAAAACTAAAAGAGGAAGAAGAACGAGAAAACACAGAAACATTAAATGAATGGCTTCAAAGGTACTATCTAACTAAATATATAATACAATAATGAGTCAGACTGGTTTTTAGAATTAGACTTACACAGTCTAAGAATAGATCAAGAGCACGAGTTGATTTAATTGCATATGGAAATTTATGAAAATTTCATAAATTATTTTAGGTTAAGAAGAGAGAAGGAGAAAGGGAAAGCACCTCTTAAAAGCCAGCCTAACCTATAAGGTGAGTAACCCTGCAATTGAAGTAGACATTTAACTCTATGGATTTGAAGAAGTTTTAAGTTCAAAATATCTGAAACTTGCATAAGTTTCCAACAAGCAATCGGAAACTTGCTAAAATGGGCCTTTTTGGAGCTAAAACTTGCATAAGTTTCAAACCAGGCATCCAAACTGAGTGTCGTAAGTTCATCCAAGTCTATTTTATCATTTTTGAGGTGTGTGATTGGGTTTATGGGTTAGTAGGTTGATATCCGGTGTTTAGGTTGGTCAAAACCTCAAAATGCACCTTTTTGGAGCTGAAACTTGCAAAAGTTTCAAACCGAAAATTTTAGCAGAGTGTCGTAAGTTTGTGCAAGTCTATTTTATAATGTTTGAGGTGTGTGATTAGATTTTGGGGTCGGTAGTCCGATATCTGGTGTGTTGGTTGGTCAAAACCCCAAAATGGGCCTTTTTGGAGTTGAAACTTGCAAAAGTTTCAAACCGGCCATTTTAACCGAGTGCCGTAAGTTTGTGTAAGTCTATTTTTTCATTTTTGAGGTGTGTGATGGGGTTTCAGGGTCGGTAGGCCGATATCCAGTGTTTTGGTCGATCAAAACCCCAAAATAGGCTTTTTTAGAGCTGAAACTTGCATAAGTTTCAAACCGGGCATCCGAACTGAGTGCTGTAAGTTCGTGCAAGTCTACTTTATCATTTTTTAGGTGTGTGATGGGGTTTCAGGGTTGGTTGGCTGATATCCGGTGCTTTGGTCAGTCAAAACCCCAAAATGGACCTTTTTAGAGCTGAAGCTTGCAACATTTTCAAACCGGCCATTTTAACCAAGTGTCATAAGTTCATACAAGTCTATTTTATCATTTTTGTGGTGTGTGATGGAGTTTCCGGGTTGGTGGGCCGATATCTGGTATTTTGGTTGGTCAAAACCCCAAAATGGGCCGTTTTGGAGCTGAAACTTGCAAAAGTTTCAAACCGACCATTTTAGTCGAGTGCCATAAGTTTATGCAAGTTTATTTTATCCTTTTTGAGGTGTGTGATTGGATTTTGGGGTTGATAGGCCGATATCCGGTGTTTTGGTTGGCTAAAACCCCAAAATGGACCTTTTTGGAGCAGAAACTTGCATAAGTTTCAAACCGGGTATCCAAACTGAGTACCGTAAGTTCGTACAAGTCTATTTTATCTTTTTTGAGGTGTGTGATTGGGTTTTGGGGTTGGCAGGCCAATATCCGGAGTTTAGGTTGGTCAAAACCCCAAAATGGGCCTTTTTGGAGCTGAAACTTATAGAAGTTTCAAACCGGGCATCCAAACCGAGTGTCGTATGTTCATGAAAGTCTATTTTATCATTTTTGAGCCATGTGATGGGTTTTCAAGGTTGGTAGGCTGATATCCAGAATTTTGGTCTGTCAAAACCCCAAAATGAGCCTTCTTGGAGCTGAAACTTGCAAAAGTTTCAAACCGAGCATTTTAGTCGAGTGTCATAAGTTTGTGCAAGTCTATTTCATCATTGGTGAAGTGTATGATGGGGTTTCGGGGTCGGTAGGTCATTATCCGGTGTTTTGGTCAGTCAAAACCCCAAAATGGGCCCTTTTAGAGCTGAAACTTGCATAAGTTTTTAAACCGGGCATCCGAACTGATTTTTGTAAGTTTGTACAAGTCTATATTATCATTTTTGAGGTGTGTGATGGGGTTTTGGGGTTAGTAGGCCGATATCCGATGTTTAGGTTGGCCAAAACCCCAAAATGGGCCTTCTTAAAGCTGAAACTTGCAAAAGTTTCAAATTGGCCATTTTAGCTGAGTGTTGTAAGTTCCTGTAAGTCTATTTTATCATTTATGAGGTGTGTGATTGGGTTTCAGGGTCGGTAGTATGATATCTAGTTTTTTGGTTGATCAAAACACCAAAATAGGCCTTCTTGGAGCTGAAACTTGAAAAAGTTTCAAACCAGCCATTTTAGCCAAGTGCCGTAAGTTTGTGCTAGTCTATTTTTGTCATTTGTGAGGTGTGTGATGGGGTTTCAGGGTCGGTAGGCCGATATCTGGTGTTTTGGTTGGTCAAAACCCCAAAATGGGCCTTTTGGAAGTTGAAACTTGCATAAGTTTCAAAACGGGCATTTGAACCTAGTGTCGTATGTTTATGCAAGTCTATTTTATTATTTTTTAGGTGTGCGATTGGGTTTCAGGGTCGGTAGGACGATATCTGGTGTTTTAGTCTGCCAAAACCCAAAAATGGACTTTTTTGGAGCTGAAACTTGCAAAAGTTTCAAATCGGCCATTTTAGCCGAGTGTCATAAGTTCCTGCAAGTCTATTTTATCATTTTTAAGGCGTGTGATGGTTTTTCGGGGCCGGTAGGCCGATATCTGGTGTTTTGGTTGCTCAAAACCCCAAAATGGGCCTTTTCAGAGCTGAAACTTGCAAAAGTTTCAAACTGGCCATTTTAGCCGAGTGTCGTAAGTTCGTGCAAGTCTATTTTATCATTTTTGAGGTATGTGATGGGGTTTTAGGGTCGGTAGGCCAATATCCGGTGTTTTGGTCAGCCAAAACTCCTAAATGGGCCTTTTTAGAGCTGAAACTTGCATAAGTTTAAAACCGGGCATCTAAACCGAGTGTCGTAAGTTTGTGCAAGTCTATTTTATCATTTTTGAGGTGTGTGATGGGGTTTCAGAATTGGTAGGTCAAGATCCGGTGTTTAGGTTGGTCAAAACCTCAAAATGCACCTTTTTGGAGCTGAAACTTGCAGAAGTTTCAAACTGGCCATTTTAGACGAGTGTCATAAGTTTGTGCAAGTCTATTTTATCATTTGTGAGGTGTGTGATTGGATTTTGGGGTTGGTAGGCCGATATTTGGTGTTTTAGTTGGTCAAAACCCCAAAATGGGCCCTTTTGGAGTTGAAACTTGCAAAAGTTTCAAACCGGCCATTTTAGCCGAGTGTTGGAAGTTCGTGCATGTCTATTTTGTCATTTTTGAGGTGTGTGATGGGGTTTTAGGGTCGGTAGGCCGATATCTGATGTTTTGGTTTGTCAAAACCCTAAAATGGGCATTTCTTAAGCTAAAACTTGCATAAGTTTCCAACCAAGCATCTGAACCGAGTGTCGTATATTCATGCAAGTCTATTTTATCATTTTTTAGGTGTGTGATTAGGTTTCGGGGTCGGTAGGCCGATATCCGGTGTTTTAGTTCGTCAAAACCACAAAATGGGCCTTTTTGGAGTTGAAGCTTGCAAAATTTTCAAATCGGCCATTTTAACCAAGTGTCGTAAGTTCGTGCAAGTTTATTTTATCATTTTTGAGGTGTGTGATGGGTTTTCGTGGTCGGTAGGCCGATATCTAGCATTTTGGTTGTTCAAAACCCCAAAATGGGCCTTTTTGGAGCTGAAACTTGCAAACGTTTCAAACCGGCCATTTTAGCCGAGTGCCATAAGTTCGTGCAAGTCTATTTTGTAATTTCCCAACCCAGGATGTGACACATATACCGAGATAAACTCGGATGAGTAGTGTAACACCAATTATAAACCGAGCTGTTGAAGCTCTATATCATGGTATTTTATGGAACTGTATGATTTTGGAATGTGAATGGTTTGTTTAGTATAACCAGTGCCAGGCAACACTCGAGCACCCCAGGACCCAGAATCGTAATGCGTGCATGCATTTTTCATGGATATGTAGTATATCTAAAATTAGTGTATGTATATACCATTAGTTGTATATATATATAACGATATATATATATGTATAATTAGATATAATATATAGGAAAAAAAAAATATATATATATATATACGGTATTAAGTATGTAAGTATATATGTATATTTTATAAATATAAAGAAAAGGAAGAAAGGAAACAGGGAGGAAAGAGGGGTGTGTATGTGCTGTATGTGTGTCAAGTAGGTGAGGTGTGTGCGGCTGTGGTGAAGGCAGCAGGTCTGCTGACTTGAGAAGGCAAATGAGAGTGTATATATATTATGTATCTTTTGTGTAAGTGGTGCGTGGATGGTAAAGGATGAATGGGCGGTATAGAGGCAGTCAAATAAGGCTATAAGAAAGGGAGGAAATGAGAGAAATTGTAGGCGCTGAAGAGAGAAAAATTCCCTATAAATATCGAGGTCTGATTTGAAGAAATCAGAAGTAGAAAGGAAGAAACCAAGGAAACTGAGAGTGTTCTGAGATTCAGAAGTGAAGAAGAAGAAGAGAAACCAAAAGAAAATGAGGGGGAGACTAGGAGCCAAAAGCTCATACGGGTAAGTGAAGATCGAGTTCTGTTTTCTTATTTCATGTAGATTCATTTAGTTTTAAATATAGGACCTTGATAAGCATGAAAAATGGTGATGATAGGAACAAACCACAGTTCATTTGGCTTAGAAATGAGAGAGAAAACCCCAGTTGCAAGTTTAGGGTGATAATTCGGGTTCATGAATTTTATGCTTAAAACTTTGTTTTAAGATTATGAAAATAATCCTCAAGGATGTAGAAACACATTAAAATTAAAATGGGGTTGAAACAATGGAGAAACATACACAAAATAAAAAGGGAATAGTTGGCCAGAAAATCGGTCGGAGATGGTTGACCAAATATTCGTGAAGATTGGGAGGCTTTTAATGGGAACTGAGGTTAGGGTTGAGATCTTTGAGGGAAGAGGAAGAAAACTGCATCGAATTTGATCAAGGAAACGACTGGAACTGGGTTGCCGTCACCGGAGAAGGTGACAGAACCCTACTGCACCTTCACCGGATTAACGGGGAAGGTGATGAATAGTGTTAGAGCGTTAGGCCTCGAAACTACATCGTTTAGGTTAGGGTTTCTAATTTTAAAGGGGGAAGTGGGTTGTTTGGTTCAAGGCGTATCGAATTAGAATTAGGATTTGGGATATCTTATACGCGAATAAGTGGCTTAGCCATTGTTTGGTTTACAAAGGGTGAGAAAAACATATGCAAGGGTTGCTGCCCTTATGAATTGAACCAAGGACCGAGGATATGGAAGTGGAGCGTGTAGCCAAATTGACAGGCAAGCCTGTGTCAACTTAAACGCACAAAAAATATATATATATATATATATATATATTATATAACTAATATGTAAAATGGAAAGAAAATAAAAAGGGCTGCGCCCTATAGGATTCGAACCCACAACCGTGCGTATGAAACCCCCAACCTTAAACACTTGGACAAGCAAGCCCGTACTGTCTCATGGGCATAAATATATATATATATATATATATAATATGTAAAAGCTAAATTAATTTAATTAAAATAAATATAGCAAAATAACCCAAAGTCCAAATTAAACAAGTTATTAGTGTATTTTGACTATCTTGGACCTTCAAAGACCAATGGTGAGGTCCGAGACGGGGTCTTGAAAAATAAAAGACATGTAAAAATGCAAAATGACCATTTTGCCCTTTTTACCACAGACGTCCAAATGGAATTCCGCGAAAGCCTAAACCAAATTTTTTCAGCATTCTAGACTCAATGGTAGAGTCTAAATTAGTGTTAAAGATACTTATGATAGCAAGGCATAAAATTTGATGAATAGCGTTAATTCTGACACGAATCTATTAATATATAGGGAACTCAAAAGGAAAGGGCAAACTCACGGATTTCTGATATAGGACTGCATTTAAAGATAAGTAAATTCACTTTCTCTTCCATGTGGTATTTTCAAAGCCAAGTTTATTCTCTTTACTGCCAAACTTGTACTCTTGAACGTACCTGATATTATTGTTTTCCACAATGTGATATTGTTCTATCTTATGGACATTGATTGACTGCTATATCATTGTTATCATGCTACACCATGCCTTGAAAGGCCTATTGTTATGTTTTCATTGTATATATGATATTCCATTTTTATAATCTTATGGAATCACTTATGATCATGATATGTTTTTATATACCGGATTTGTGCTCAGTCACAATATCCATCTGATGCTTTCTGATACACTGGAGACCTACGTGTCAAGTTCATGAACGGACATATGGTAATACATTAGAATTCACTGGGGGGTATGTCAGGCCCCAAAAGACTGAGGGTGTGCCAAGCCCTGACATAGAATAAATGCATCTCTTATATGATTGTTTTGACTACGAATGTTGAGTTACACTATCCCTTATGATTATTGTATTGAAAGACTTCCACTGATTACTGTACTGAAAGACTTCCACTGATTATTGTTTTAAATTTTTAGTATATTGCATATTAGTACTATGATACAAGAATGGAAAAAGTAAGGACGGCCTTAGGGTCGGCCCCGCGACACGAGATCCGCATAGGGTAGGTTTTGGGTCCTAAAATATTTTGTCATTTATGAGGTGTGTGATGGGGTTTCAAGGTCGGTAGGCCAATATCTAGTGTTTTGGTCGGTCAAAACCCCAAAATGGGCCTTTTTGGAACTAAAACTTGCATAAGTTTCAAACTGGGCATCCGAACCGAGTGCCGTAAGTTCAGTGCAAGTATATTTTATCATTTTGATGTGTATTATGGGGTTTCAAGGTTGGTAGGCTGATATATGGTGTTTTGGTCCGTCAAAACCCCAAAATATGCCTTTTTGGAGCTGAAACTTGCAAAAGTTTCAAATTGAGCATCCGAACCGAGTGCCGTTAGTTCTTGTAAGTCTATTTTATCATTTTTGAGGTGTGTGATGGGTTTTCGGGGTTGGTAGGCCAATATCCGGCATTTTGGTCTGTCAAAACCCTAAAATGGTCCTTTTTAGAGCTGAAACTTACAAAAGTTTCAAACCGGGCATTTTAGCCGAGTGTCGTACATTTGTACAAGTCTATTGCATCATTTGTGAGGTGTGTGATGGGGTTTCGGGGTCGGTAGGCCAACATCCGGTGTTTTGGTAGGTTAAAACTCCAAAATGGGCCTTTTTGGAGCCAAAACTTGCATAAGTTTCAAACCGGGCATCCGAACCGAGTGTCGTAAGTTTGTGCAAGTTTATTTTGTCATTTTTGAGGTGTGTGATGAGGGTTTTGGGGTTGTTAGGCCGAGATCCGGTGTTTTGGTCAGTCAAAACCCCAAAATAGGCCTTCTTGGAGCTGAAACTTGCAAATGTTTCAAACCGGGCATTTTAGCCGAGTGGCATATGTTCGTGTATGTCTATTTCATCATTTGTGAGGTGTGTGATGGGGTTTTGGGGTTGGCAGGCCGATATCTGGTGTTTTGGTCTGTCAAAACCCCAAAATGAGACTTCTTAGAGCTGAAACTTGCAAAAGTTTCAAACCGGGCATTTTAGCCGAGTGTCATAAGTTCGTGCAAGTCTATTTCATCATTTGTGCGGTGTGTGATGGGGTTTTGCGGTCGATAGGCCGATATCCAGTGTTTTGGTAAGTCAAAACCCCAAAATGGGCCTTTTTGGAGCTGAAACTTGCATAAGTTTCAAATCGGGCATCCCAACCGAATGTCGTAAGTTCGTGTAAGTTTATTTTATCATTTCGTAGGCTGATACCCGATCTTTTGGCCCGTCAAAACCCCAAAATAGGCCTTTCTGGAGTGAAAAGTTACATAAGTTTTTAACGGTTATTCGAAACAATGAAATTAAATAAGTTCATACAAGTCTATTTTCATATGTGAAGTGTCATACGGTTTGTAGGCCGTTAGGCCAAAATCCTTTTTTTTTTACGTAACATTTTCTATAAATAATAAATCCACCAAAGTAAATAATTTTAAAAACTTACCAAGGCTAAACAGAGCCTCCCTGCTGGCTGAGGATCGTCTGTACAAGAGCCTCTAGCTGGGTCTGGCGCTCTTGGAGCTCTATCATCCTCTGCATTCCGTCTCTCAACTGTCTTAGCTCTCTGGGTGGCTGCATGAAACCTAGCATCGCTCTCGACGGTAGAGGAAAATGTCATCGACTCCATCCCACTCCCTAAGCCATGCACATATCCGTGCCTCTTACCCAGAACAGCCTCCCGTATCTGGTCATCGGTCGGCAGATGCTCACCCTCAAGGGTCAACTAAGCGCACAGCTCGACCATCTCCTCCTATAAAAACTTAAATATATGTTACTACTTTTAAACATTTTTGATTAATATTAAATTAGTAATAGTGGTATATAAATCTTTTCCAACTTAAATAAAGCCACTGAGCTTTAGGGCCAGTCCAACCCTTCTCGGGATTGTAGTGCGTCTTGTGCCACAACTCAATGGGGCTGGGTGGTGCACTGGTCTCCTGGTCTCGCTGTAGCAAATAAATAGTAGTTTGTGAAGATTGATTTCATGAATAAATTATACAATAAGAAATTGATACATTTATTAACTTACCATCTCATGCCTATACCTAACAAAAGAACGTGATCCACCATAGTGGGTCACCTTTTGCTTGCTTCTGCTCTCGCTATTTTTCTTACTAAGTTCCTATACTTGGCCAAAATAAAGAAGGTTAGTATAAATGACAATGATTTATCATACAACAAAAGTAATTTTGACAATTTTTACCTAGAATGCATTACTAGCGAACCGGTCGCATATTAACATCCAATCCTCCACCATCACCCCTTATAGGGTCTGTCAAGAGCTCTTTACCAGCTACCACCTCTGCCTCGTAGTGCATGTGGAGCCTGTGTTGATAGTCCCTAAAACAGGCTCCCAAGTAATGGTGCACTGCCTTCACGACATAAGGCAGTTGGAGATCGATGTCAAACTTCTCCTGTAAAGCATGTCATTATCAAAAGATTATGGCATTAGATATGTTTAAATTTAGTTGAATACAATAATAACAGACATACTAGGATATGTGCATGAATATCCCATCACTCCTCGTCAGTAATGAGACTCTAGTCACTAATATGGAGTGAGGCACGTAGTCGGCAAATGATGCCGACCTTAGTGGTAAACTGCTGTGCCCACCCACCAACGGGCTTTAGCAAGCCCGGAGGTAGCTCAATCCAAAGTCGCGCGCCCCCTGCTGCCTCCATCTGAGCCTGTAAACTCCGGTTCTTCAACCTCCCGCGCCCTCGTCTAAAGGTGATGGTCGAAGCTTTATAAAAAATTAAATCGAAACAGCTAGTACCATATTTATATAATCATTAATAAAAAAGGGAACTGTGCATACCACGATGGCAGGATCGGTCGAACCTGCAGATGAGGGGGAAGAGGTCGATAGGTCCATCATAACTGTGCGTCTGCGTGAACCTGGTCCAACCATATCTACAAAGAAAGTTTAAAATAAAATAATTTCTATTTAATCATAAAAATTAAAAACTTATCGAAGTAAAAATGAATACCCATTACATCATAAAATTGAATATTCATTACATCATAAAATTGAATATTCATTACATCATAAAATTGAAAATCCATTACACTTGATCCTAACACATGTAACACCTATTACAATTATTCATCTGAGTCTGTATCATCATCTGTTCTTGAAATTTCTTCATTCTCAATACAATACTCTAACAATGTATTATCTTCAAAATCACTTTCCTCGTCATCATCACCATTAATGAAAGTTGCATCCCTCGGATCTAATTGTGTGGTATTGATGACGTCGGAAGCTACGACATGATCTGGTTCTGCATCAGTTCTATTCAACCGATACGAAGTAACATCTTCCTGATCATGCCAGACAACACCATCGTGGGCAGATTGAGACTCTTTTTGTAGTGCCTCCTCAATCCTCTCCAAGTCTTCATCTCTCTCGCCAACTTCTAGTACATCATAAACACTTCTGGATTTTATTTTTTGGACAACATGCCAATCACCTCTGATTTTTGTGTCCTTCAAATAGAAAACTTGTTTTACTTGAGATGCCAAAACATATGGATCATCTTTAAATGCCGTACGTGACGTATGAACACTTATGAAGTGCTTATCGATCTGCATTCCAGTTTTTTTATTACTTACATCCCACCAATCACATTTAAAAATATACACAGAATGACCGTAGCAATAATGTAACTGTATGAGGTCTTGTAAAACACCATAGTACTCTACAGTTTGTCCTGCGTCACCATCTCCCTGAACAAGGACCCTGCTATTCTGTGTTCGCCGACTGACCTCACGTTCCCTCGTGTGAAATCGAACACCATCAACAATTAAACCAATGTAAAGCGATATCCTTTGATCCAGACCACATGCTAAGGAATATAATTGATCGTACGCCTTAAGAGATTGTTAGTGGCGTAATAGTTTCATCTATTAATTCAATACAAGTACAAAATTAATTGAATACAAATGCATTAACTAATACAGTTACAATTAATTGAAACCTATTCTTACACGTTCTCTGAACCACTTTGGAAACAAATTTTGTTGTCTTTGCTCTAGATCAGAACTTGATACATGTTCCGTCTGAAGCTCGATCGTATGCTCACTACATAACATGAGATATGCTATATGTAACTTACATTTGTGTACTAACGTAGTATTGCAATGATTTTGATAAACTTACTTAAAATATGGTAATGTCTCATCGCAGTTGTTGAGCACGGTATATTGAGCGTTTTCCAAGTCTTGAGGATGACACCATTCATATATATGGGCACCTATTGGCCGCACATTCTGATTAAACACTACAAGGCCAATTCGTTGCTGCCCTGGACATCTATCAAAATTTTCCTCTTGATGATTAAACCTTGTCTCAATATCTTCAAGATGCATAGAGCAGAAGGTGAGACATTCAGCATCAACGTAAGCCTCAGCAATTGACCCTTCCAGTCGTGCTTTGTTATGCACCTATTGCTTCAATGTGTGCAAATATCAGTTTTAATAATTAATCAATTATACATTAAAATAGTTAGGATGGATAGATAAAACAATTCATAAAATTAAATGTACCTTTCTATTGGATACAACCAACAGTATTGGATAGGTCCGCCAATTTTTGCCTCATGAGGCAAATGCACAACTAAGTGGACCATTACATCAAAGAAAGCTGGAGGGAAAATCTTTTCCAACTTGTAGAGGGTCAAGACAACATCCCTTTCGAGCTTTTCAAGTACTTTCAAATTCAATGTCTTCGAACATATTTCTCTAAAGAAGCAGCTCAACTCAGTCAATGTAGTTAATATGTCATTGTGAGATATCCACATAATGCAGCCGGAAGAAGTCGTTGTAAAAGAACATGGCAGTCATGGCTCTTCAATCCGGATATTTTCCCATCTATAACATTTACACACTAAGATATATTCAATACATATCCATCTGGGAACTTCACCGATTTAAACCACTAGAAAAATCCTCATTCGCTCTGCGGATGATAACATATATTGTGCAGGAGGCACAATATATTTATCACTGCTACGTATTAGGTGCAGCTCTTTCCATATTCCCAGCTCTTGCAAGTCCAACCGGGCTTTAACAGTATCCTTCGTTTTCCCTTCAATGTTCATTAAAGTTCCCAGCACATTATCACAAATGTTCTTCTCAATGTGCATAACATTCAAATTGTGCCTCAACTTAAGGGTCTCCCAGTATGGAAAATAAAAAAATATGCTCTTCTTCATCCAATTTAACTCCACATTAGTATGTTTCCTCTTCTCAGTACCTGGTATCTTCCTAAACCTTACTGGTTGAATAAGTGCCAATTACGCCAACACGTCTTTGCCAGACAATAATGGAGGTGACAATTTGCTATTAATTATCAAACAGATGCTTCTGCTAATTTTTCCAGCCATGTGATGGTGGTAGAAAATGACGATGGCATATGTAGCATATCTTCTTCCCATTGGACAAATGTAGGGAACATGCATCCTTATTGCAAACCAGACATGCCAGATACCCCTTAGTGCTCCACCCAGACAAGTTCCCGTATGCTGGAAAGTCATTTATGGTCTCCAGTAACGCTGCATGCAATTGAAATGTCTCATTCTTAGAGACGTCGTATGTCTTTACTGCAACCTCCCACAATTCCTTCAAGTCGTCCACTAAAGGACGCAAGTACACATCAATTTCATTACCAAGAGACTTCGGCCCTGGAATAAGCAACGACATGAAGATAAATGGTTTTTTCATACATTTCCATGATGGCAAGTTATACGGCACAAGCAACACCAGCCAGATGCTGTAAGCATTACTTATGTCATCGAACGGATTGAAACCGTCGCTAGCCAGCCCAAGTCATACATTACGCGGCTCGTTTGCAAACCATTCATGATTTCTATCAAACTCAGCCCAAGATTGAGAATCTATCGGATGCCTACATACATTTTCCTCAGTAACACGCTTCTCCTTATGCCACCGTATATCTTTTGTCGTCTTCTGAGACATGTACAACCTTTGTAGCCTAGGTTTTAAGAAAAAATATCTCAGCACCTTGTGCGGAATTGTCTTGCTCTTTCCTTCATTCAGCTTGTACTTAGGTTCATGGCACACCGTACACTCCATACATTTTTTAGTCTCCTTCCAAAATAACATGCAATCATTTTTTCAAGCATGTATAGGAATATACCCGAGGCCCAAATCTCTTAATATTCTTTTCGCCTCGTAATATGATTTCGGAAGGGTCTCCCCAGTAGGAAGCGTTGCTTTAATCAATTCAATGACCATATTAAATGATTTGTTACTCTATCGGTTGATGGTCATAATATGAAGGAGTTTCACGAGAAAGTCCAGTTTCGAAAACTTATCACAATCCGGATATAACGGCTGCCTTGCTTCCCTTAACAACGACTCAAACGCTTCTGATTGTCCTGTGTCACTCCTGCGACTACTCACCCCAGTTGTAACCCCCTGCAAGTCTGCCAGCATTTGTGGTAAGCCTTCATAACCAACCCCAACATTATCACCACCGTCATCATCGTCATCTTCTTCTTTATCCTCAAATACCACTCGAACGTCACGGTGTTCCCCATGAAATTCCGAACACGTGTACCTCTTGTCCATCCCGTGTAGGAGTAGGTGCTCTTTGGCCTCATCTATGTGCATATAATCCCTATTATTGTACCTCCTACATGGATATTTTATCCTATTTCTCCCATCTACAGATGCACGAGCAAACTTAATAAAATCTTTGATCCCCTTCACATACCCTGGCAAATGCTTGCCCCTCAAGTCCATCCAACTCTTATCCATTTTCATCTACCTAATACAAGTGAAAAATGATACTCATTATAAATATGAAACATAAATCCTATCACCTCCAACTTCACTCTAAAAGGTAAGGTGGTCATATCCCATTCGTGAATGCACAATCAATATTGTAATCAGCAGCAAATCAAATGCTTGATTCCACTCAGACAAAATTTAGGCAACATCTCCCCACGGTTCTCCAAGTATACGAGATAGACATTAGCACACCTAAATATATACCCAGAGAACAATAGGAGACTGTGCTAAAATTTTATCATAGTAGAATATTCAAGCATGCACTATTGATTGCAATGCAGATTTATGCATTCCCGAACTGTCCTCTCTGGACAATTCAAGAATCGATTTTCATGCACACGAGCCCAATCGCAAATAAATTTTGTGACAAGATTCACATGTGATGAAAATGACTCCTGAACGGGCTAGGCTTACATGAATGCAATTGCTAACTTATAGAACAATCACCATAATTTTTTTTTCACGAAGTAATCCCTAAAAAAAAAAATTAGGCCACACTCAAAGCAACCCTGCTGAAAAGGCGCATCAACATGCAATATAGGAGAAAAGAGAACTGGAAACTCTTCTAGCCAAAACTCATCTGATCTAATACCTACATACAGTGTGAGTTGTCAGACTGACTAACAAGGTAACATGGTTCCAGAAGAAATTGACAGCAAATAAAAAAACAAAAAAAGGAGGTTCTATGTGATATTTTTCTTTGACGAGATAGCTCCAATGTGTTAAAAGTTTATTAGATTTACAAAAATCATATACTTTTTGGCAATTGAGTGTGTGTGTGTGTGTGTAATGTATATAGAGTATAATCATATACGTTATATACACAAACATGTATGAAAAATAGGGAGAGTGCCACATCAACACTACATTGCAATAATAATAGATATAGATAGATACACACACACACACACACAATTATATAGTTCAAATTTTGAATGGCCTTTCTCCATGAGAAATAAAGTTTCCCAACTGATCAGTGTTTATTATATCAGAAATAAAGTTCCACTTGAAGATTTATTTCATTAATATCCAATACTAGCTGAGAATTTTTCATTCACCTCTTGGCCACAAAGCTAAACTAATTATTTTCAAGACCAAAGAAATGAAAGATGAAGCTTATGCCAACTAAATTGCAGAGAAGATAACTAATGGGTACAAGAACAAGAGAGATGGAACTAGCCATATATTATTAGGAAAAGTAGCTATGATATACATACATAACCAAGTACTCTGTAACTGATTAAGACAATAGCTATTTATAAAAACAGTGTAACTAATTATTATTAATAAAAATAGTAATCAAAAGTAAAAAGTAAATATATAAGTAACTAGAACCTTTATTTATTTTGATTAAAAAAGGTTCAACATGTATAAAAATATATGTTACTGTAAGAAAATTAAATATTTTCATTACAAATAACAATTGATCAACAAATACATATTAATTCAATTGAGACAAAATAATGCAAAATCTTTCATAGTACACCAAGATTTTACAATTACTAGTTATCCAAATTAATCAGCAATGCCCAGTCATCTGATTGGCCAAATGCTAACAGATTCCTATAAAAAGCCCAAAAGTGTCTCAAATGATTTTCTCAAAGACTGACATACTCTTGAAATTGGGGTTAAAATATTAAAACCCTGAAGCAAAGAATCAAAAAAAAAAAATATTCATACACCAAACAAGGATAATGTTTCAATATCTACGACATACAAGTGGTGTCATCCACAACTGATAGTATCTCCACTACCTGATTCATCATGAATATAAATCTACCATAAAATTATTTATGAACAAAATAACAACAACATATACATAAAATGAATCAAAGACAAAAAACAAAACCCTAGAACATGAATCCTAATAAACAAATACATCACTTGTTTTATTTCTCACCAACACATGCCAAACCAACTATGTTTGGTTGTTGAGAAAAGGTCGGATAAGAAGGTAAATTAAAAAGTTAAATCTCTGAATTCATATTAGAACCGCTTACCCTTGATCTCAAAACTCGACCAAAATGACCAAAACTGATACGAATCATAAATATATTAAATCAATTTAAGATATATTTTAATATATTTATCAAAACTATCCTCATAACTCGACTGGTTGATCTCAAACAAACCGATTAATGATTATGAGCTATCCAAATTAATTTAAAAGAAAAAGTTGACATTGTGTCAATTTTTATTTTCCTTTAATTAATTTTAAAGGAGTCAAAGGCTTTAAAAGTTAAGAAATTCATAGTCTTTTACTAGAGATAATTTCATCGCCATTGTTATTTAGAACTTATTAGAACGCCATATCCTCTTGAGATTAGAGATTGTTTTTCAAGTAATGAACATACATGTGATTATGAACTTCAGGCTTGATTGAAAATTCTATGCAACTAAATTGAATTTGTATCATCAAGTGATTTGAAAAGAATTCAACCATCTCAATAGAAGTACTTTTAGAAAGGCATGTCTAAGCCCATCCTATACCCTCTCCTATTTCATTCTTTCCACAGAAAAATTATGGTTAACTTTTCATGATTTCAATGAATATATAATAATGGTCAGTGAAGTGAATCTTTTCTTCAATCATTGGTTTTTTATTCATGAATACCAAGGTTGCTGAAATTTCATTTTGACTTTCCCAAAACACACATTGGAGTTTATGAATTCATGATCAATCTTCATTTCAAGTGTTGGCATCTCACATCAAATCCAGATAATATTGAAGGTGAACTTATAAAGACATCACGAGAAGCTTAGGCTCGCTAGTAGAAGGGTAGATTAAAGCAAACAATAATTCCAAGTTGGCGTGCAAAAAATGATAACAAACATTCAAAAGTTGAATCTTAAGCAACCTACTTGATTGATAAGCACAACTTACATAATTCATTAATCAAATGAAAATGAACACAAAATCAAACTTCCAAGCTGCATTTATTTTAATAATTTTATCGGGCAGCTTTCAAACAAAAGGAGTGGACCAAAAAACAAGGAGAGCTCTACCTAGGCTTAGTTCCAATCCTAGGCATACTAAAGAATATAAACCAGGGCAAGAGAGAATGGGTACAAGAAAAATGCTAAGATACTAGTCCAGAAAGGGTAAGTAGAGTGCAAGAATGCTAGAAAACCAATATATAAAACATTCAACTCAAAATTGACGTTATTTTAATTTCCTGAATTTTCTGGGTAACGAAATATAGTGGAACAAAAGTTGGATGGAAAACCAACCTCTGCGTGACCTGAAGAGGTGGCGACGTGAAGGAAGGATCGATCATCTTCGTTCCTCAGAGAAAGAGCTTTGAGAAGCTGTTCTTTAGAGAGAAATGTCAAAATCGAAGAATCTCCTGATTCAGTTGCTTTGAAGAGGTCTTCATCCTTGATTTGAGATCGGAGATATTCCATCGATCCGAACCGAGTGTTTGAGAGGTGAGATACGGAGATCGGAGATCGAGTTGGAAAGAGAAATAGATCAAGTGATAAACTGCTCTAGAGAGAGATCGAAGCTTGATTTGACAATGTTAGAGCAACTGATACAGAGCGAGACATCGAATTGGGCATTAAAGTTATTGGGACTTATTAGCGACGCCCACTATGAGTTGCTAATAGTCCCTGTACGTCGCTAAATACTTGTAAACGGCATCGTTTTTATTTCAGAATGCTATTTGCGATGCCCAAACGCGTGTCGCCAATATCGTTACCCATTAGCGACGCCCATGTGTGTCGCCAATGGCCATATGTGCGTCGCTAATAGATTGGCGCCTAATTTTTTACGCCAACATCAAATATTTTTATTACTTTTTTTCCTACTATTCGCAACACACAATTGTCGTCGCTAAAAGTGAGTTTTAGTGTCGATTTTCGTGCGTCGCTAATAATGAGCGTCGCCAAAAGTATGTTTTTTTTAGTGAATATAATAATAACGAAATAAATATATAATATAGAATTAAATAATTTAATTAATTTAATTATTGTAAATAGTCCCGTTACCCAAATAAATTAAACGAGTAGGGTGTTTTAACTATTTTGGACATTCTGGACCCAATGACAGGATCCATTTTACAAGACGGGATCCCAAAAAATTAAGACACGTAAAATATAAAATGATCGTTTTATCCTTAGTGACGCCCAAAGCCAAATGAAAGTCCTAGAGGGTCTAAATTGACTTTCTTCAGCGTTTCAGACCCAACGGTGAGGTCCAGATTATCAAACTAGGTACTGAAAAATAAGACACGTGAAAATAAAACCTTATTAAAATTACTACGAGTAGCCCAGTTTAAAAGAAACAAGACCTATCCTAGGAAATTAGGATTCATTCGGTCTAAAAATAAGTTAAGAACACCAAATAGGTGGTATTGTAAATGAAATGTGGAATTGATGATTCTTCATAAATTGTTTTTAGGAATTACAAGGGAAAAGGGAAGGCACACCAGTAGCGCCAATCCTGAGAACAAAGGTGAGTAATCATGTACTTTGAAGTGGAGATTTAACTCCATGAATTCTGAAGAAGTTTAAGTTCAAAATTCCTGAAGTATTTTAAGTTCAAATTCCGTATTTATATGATTCATGACTCAAGTAGTACTGCTTCCATTATTTTGAAAATTCTATGTGACATGCAAGTTAGCTTGTTTATATTACTGACTTTCTGTAAGTTTAAATTCCAGTATGTCTACGTTAAATTCTGAATTTTATTAAATACCTCTCTAAAAGTAATGTCTTTTATTTTAGCTATGTTTTAAATATTCTTGAATATTGTGATTAAATACTCTAAAGCTCATGTCTTAAATGTTATATTCCAAGTATTTGAAGACTCTGTTATAAATTCATGAAAGTCATGGTTTTATTGCTCTCGAAAAGCATTTATTTAAAGAAGTTATGTTTTAATGCTCTTGAAATGCATCTATTAAAGAAGTAATATTTTAAATGCTCCTAAAAAAATCTATTTGAAGAAGTCATATTTTAAATGCTCATGAAAAACATCTATGTGAAGAAGTCATGTTTTAAATGCTTTTAAAAAGAAACTAGTGGGAGGTTATGTTTCAATGCTTTAAAATAACATCTACTTGTAAAGAACTGTTTTTTTGAATACCTCCTATTTGCGAACTGGTAATGCAAGATAATCATGCATAAGTATTACGAGTTTATGAGGCCCTTCGGGACTCACATACGAGTAAAATGCCCGGTAGAAGGTTTATCCCCCAAGCATGAGATATCTCCATGATAAGTAAAATTATATTCCGGTTTAAAACAGATTCTTCTGTTAAAAAGTGAAAAGATGTTACGTTTGAAAATGGCAGAAGGTTTAGCCCCCATTTTTCTAAACATAATTACGTGTTTTGATTTCATGAACAAAAAAATACATGTTTTCATAAGAAATAACTGAAGGTTTTCGAACCCCCATTTACATGAAGAGAGTTCTTAAGAAAAATGGCCCAGTTTTTTTAAAATAACAAAGGGTCATGCCCTCTTATTTACGAGAAAATGATTTTATTCATCCTTTTAAGAAGTAAATGAGTTAAACTCTTTTGGTCACAATTGGCCACTTTATACACGCTTATAAGTTTTCCATTACATATTGCATGCTTCACTCGAATGCTTTAAATGCTTCGTGTTATGTGTTTTGAATATTTTTGTACTCCGTATAAGTGAAATATCTATTTTACTCGGATGCTATAAATGTTTCGTGTTACGTGTTTTGAAGTTCCTATATCCTGTATTTGAAGAAATACGTGTCTAGCCTGAATGCCTTTATTGCTTTATGCTAACTATTTTAAGAATCATGTATTCTATATTTGAAGTGTATGAGAAATTGGTAGTGAATGTCTTTATGAACTCTTTTATAACTAACCCACTACCAGTTGAAAAACAATGACAAGGTATTGGAATTACTCAAGAGATTTTTATAAAGCTCATATGGATTTGTTACCCATGACTCTTTCAGGTGATAAATATGGTTGGGAGCCTTGCTCATATTAAGGAAGGGCGTTGGGAGCTCCACACATGACTTAGCCCATTTCTGGGAATGTTAGGACCCATAGTTGGTCAAATTTTGCAGTAATGTAATTTTGGACAATCGTGTAATTAAGTCCTTAGGGACAATGGACATGTAATATGTATAACTTTAAAAACTTTTAGTAAGCTCTGCATGTATGTTATTTGTACCGATCTGAAGAACGGTAGTCCCGGACGGATGTGTGGAGAAAAGAAAAAGTTTTTTACACTTTCGCAACTACAATCCTGGCCGCACTGTCACGACCCGAAATCTGCCTCGCGCGGATCCCGGATCGAGACCGCTGCCCCAAGACCCGAAGGCCTCGGGACAAGGCTCGTATCTGTAGTGGTATCGAATAGATGTGTGACATGTGGTTGCGGAAGCGTGAAAAAAACTTTTTCTTGTCTTTTCTCATTTTAAAATTTGCACATTCGTCCGATACTGCCGCTCTTCACATTACGGTAGACATGATCATACATTCAGAGCATAACTAAAAGCTTAAAGATTTTAATAACATTACATATCCATTACCCTGAGGGGCTTAATACATAACCTTACATTATCTACTAATACAAAATATGCTACTAGAGTTCATATGATTTCCCAAAAGGAGCTACTTAAGCACGTCTTCCCAAAAGAGCTAGACTCATCATCCTTGTCTTCAAAATCAATTTGCCACCAATCACCTAAAAAGGGGGTCCGAATAAAAATCCAGGTAAGCTAATCTAAGCTTGTGAGTAATTCCTGCATTCGTCATGGGGTTTTCAACTGTTAGTGGTTTAGCACATAAGAGTTTATAAAATACTCACTACCAATTGCTCGTACATTTTAGAACACAGAGTATATGCATTCTTAAAACAGATAGCTTTGAAACATTTAAAGTATTCAAGCTAAATACACATTTCTTCAAGTAGAGCATATGAAATTTAAAAGCATATAAACATGTATTATAAAATGGGGGTAAAAACCTGCTTCCATTTCCAAAAGCGTTACTTCAAAACATATAAACATGCATAGGAAAATGGGGGTAAAAACCTGCTTCTATTTCCAAAATCATTTGTCATCTTTTCTCTTTGATTAGATGGAATCTGTTTCGAACCAGACTCCCTTTTTACTACCAATACTGTTGATCTCATTTGCCTGGGGGATTAGATCCTGCTATCGGGCATTTACTGTTGAATCCCGAAGGATTTCAACCATCATAGGGGGTGCTTTAAACACCATTTATCTTGTAAAACATTTATCACATGGCTTCTTCAATAGATACTTTCATGAGTATTTAAAACATGAAATGTATAACTCCTACAATAGAACTTCAAAAACTTGTAATAATCAAATTCAGAATATTTAAAGAAATTTGCATTTCACCCCGACATGCTAAACATTTCCAAGAAAAGGGTTGAATATAAAAACATTTAACAAGCATGTCATAACGGAATAATTTAGAACAAGAATTGTAATAAAAATGAATTTGATATTCAAATACTTCACATAACTTGAACTTAAAACTTCATCAAATATATGGAGTTAAATCTCCATTTCAAGCACAGGGTTACTCACCTCGGTCATTTAGGGTTAGTGCTAAAAATGCGCTTTCCCACTTCCTCTGTAGTTCCTAAGAGCAATTCATAAATATCCTCATTAACTTCATATCACTGCAATATCACCTACTGATGCTTCTTAACTTATACTTAGGTCGTATTAAAACCCAACCGATTTACGAATACTCCATAAATTTCATGCGTACTTAATTTAACTCGTATTCTTATCCTACAATACAATTTAATGTGTTAGGAATTAATTTCATCTTAAAATTATACTCTTCCGGTAGCTCCATTAAATTTAATTTAATTTTAATTACTTCACATGTTTACGTGTCGGGTCTCTCTGTATTTCATTTCCTCGTTCTTGCCTCAGTTTAGTACTTCGGCAATATTTCAGTTTATAGTCATCTGACAGATGCTATTCATCAAATTTTATGTATTTTTAATCTAGACACTTCTTTTGGTCGATTAGACTCTTCCATTGAGTCTGGAACGTCGAAGAAAGTCAATTTAGGCTTCCTTAGAATTTAATTCGGCTTAGGACACGTTAGGGGCAATTTGGTAATTTATACCTTAACGTGTCTAAATCTTTTGGAGCCCCGTCTCATGAAATGGACCCCACCATTAGATTCAGAATGTTTAAAATAGTCAAAATCTACTGTTCATTTATTTTATTTGGACCTCGTTTGACTCATTTATGGTACAGGGGCATTTTGGTCATTTTGACATTTTTACGGGTCTTTAATTTTTTGGGACCTCGTCTCGTGTCGTGGACCTCTCCATTAGACTCAGGAGGTCCGAGATAGTAAGAATACATATATAACTTATCTTGTTTGAACATCGGGCATTTTTTGACTATTTAATTTAATTAAATAATTTTAATTAAATTAAATCTATTTAATATGATATATATATATATATATATATTGTTTGCATAAAATAATTGGATGAAATGGGTGGCACGCTGGCCAGCGTGTCACCTCCCTCCCAATAGATACTACCTTCGAGTCCTGTTAGGTGCAAACTGTACCTTTTTATTTTTTTTGATTTAATTTAGTATATAATATATATATATATATATTGCCCCCTATGTGACACACGCGAGCGCGCCGAGTGGTAAGAGGGGTTGGTTTAGGCACGTGGGTCAGGGGTTCGAACCCCATGGCTTGCGCCCTTTTTTATTTTTCTCTGTTTTCTTAAACCAAACGGCGAACAGGGTATTTAAACGTGGATAGGTTATCCCTGTTCGCGTTCCGTTTATTTAATTGGGCCTTACACGCGTAGCCAAACAACCAAATTTAGGTTTTTAAAACCCCTGTGCCAAAACGACGTAGCTTCATTTATTCGGTGGCAACCTTACGTGCTGTCACATGTACGAGTCGACCCACTCTTTTAAAACGAGTTGCGAGTCAACTCGGTCATCTTCCCCATCGACTACCCACTGTTGCCCTAATATTCTAGGTTTCTTCCTCTTTAATTTTGTGTATTTTGGTTCATTCAACCTCTACTATTTTTAACCTAATCCACTTCTGGAACACTAAGGACCCTTTTGGCATTCCTTTGGGAGTTCAAAATGAGCTCATATGTTCGGTCTATGAAGAAATAGCTGAACCTGTAACTGACTGGTAAATCCTCAATTCAATACCATTTTTTATGGAATTTGATTCTTCGTGATCCTAGTGGGAGGGGGATTCGATCCATATTCTCAAAAATAGGTTTTGAAGTCTAGAAACAAGATTTTGATTTCTTGGCCGAAACCTGCAACTCGATTTTTAGGGTTTATCCTTTGAGTTTTAGGGTCGCAGTCATGGGTTTTTTAGGACCTTGTGATAGTCTAGTTTAAGTTCCAAAACAAATATTTGGGTTTGGATCACTTTGATTCAGACCTGTGCTCTTAGAGGTCCATTCGTGGAGGTTTTATGTACGGTTGGGTATTTTTGGTGTGTTTAATGTTTATTCTTCATGTATTGTTCAATTCTATTCACTTTAAACATCATTTATGCATGAATAACACAAAGATAGTTTACTTATATACATGCACTTTTAGAGAGAGAGAAATGTAAGATTTTGTGGGTTTACCTCTTTAGCACTGGTATCCCTCTCCTTTTCCTTCCTCTGATTTCCCCTTCTTCTTCTCAGAAACTCCTCTCTCTCTTTTCATGTGATTGAGTTCTGTTATGGGCATGTGTATAAAATCATGTATATATGTGTTTATATCTATACACTATCATCACCTCTCCTGATTGCCCCAACCACTAGCTTAACTTGTGGTAGCATCCATGCTCGGGTTTTTTTACTGTTTTGGGGCAGGCCAATTACGCGGCCGTGTGTGTGTGTTTTGTTTGCCTTACATGTATATATATATATATACATATATAATGTAATTTACACTCTTACACACTTGGGCACATACACACACCTCTCACCGACACACACACACACACCTTTATTACACCTTGGACAATAGTATGCTCCCATATAATACACACATGTATCTTCATGTATATATATATATATACATATATACATATATATATATATATACAAAGTAATTTATAATTATTTACATAGCACATACATTAATATTTAATTATTCATACATGCTATCATTAATTTCTTATATTCAAATAATTAATTACTTTAAAAATTAATTATTCTCTTAAGAGTATAATATTTACTCTAATCTTTCGTATCCTCATAATGCGTGCCCAATTCTCATACTCGTATCGATGACCGGCAGTTGACGTGAAAATATACTTATCACGAAACCGAAAAATTGGTGATTGCAACGAAAGTGATGTACAATCATCCTGAGTTTTCAGGACTATTACTAAAAATCCGCGCGTCGGGGTCGAAACCAACCCCGTCTCTCAAGGTCTTGATCACCTAGTCGTAACCCACGACCCAACGACCTCCTATTCAGGTCGGGGTGTTACACTCACCGCCGTCCGGCACCACTACTTTTGGCCCACCCATAGGCCCTCAGGCCGAAGGGTGGCAGTCGCGTCCCCTTAATCCGTACAGGGTGGGTTTTGGGTTGTGACACTTAAGTTCCCAAAATGACCCATTTTGCCCTTCTGACTACCCAAAATGCTCGAAATGGTCAAAACACCACCAAACTAGCTCACACACCTCAAGACTAATAAAATAAACGTGCTCAAACTTATGAAACACAATTCGGATGCCCAATTTGAAACTTATGCAAAAAAAAAAAAAAAAAAAAATGGACTTAGGTCCTTAAAACAACCTCTTTTGCATCTATGACTGCACAAAATGCCCAAAAATGGTCAAACCAACTCACACACCTCACAACTAATAAAATATACATGCTCAAACTTACGAAACACAATTCGGATACACGGTTTATAACTTATGTAAAACAAAAGAACTTAAGTGCCCAAAATAGCCAATTTTGGCCCTTTGACCGCCCAAAATGCTCGAAAACTGTCAAACTACTACCAAACCAAATCACACATCTCAAAACTAATAAATACACGTTCTCAAACTTACAAAACACAATTTGGATGCCTAGTTTGCAACTTATGCATAACAAAGTGACTTAAGTCCCCAAAACAGCTCCTTTGACTGCCCAAAATCCCATAAACAGTCAAACCACCACCAAACTAGCTCACACACCTCTCGACTAATAAAATATATGTGATCAAACTTATAGAACACAATTTGGATGCCCGGTTTGCAACTTATGCAAAAAAAAAAAGGACCTAAGTCCCCAAAATGACCTATTTTGGCCCTTTGACCGCGCAAAATACCCAAAAACTGTCAAACTACCATCAAACCAGCTCACACACCTCACGAATAATAAACTACACATGCTTAAATTTATGGAACACAATTCAAATACCCGGTTTGCAACTTATGCCAAAAAAAAAAAAGGACTTAAGTCCCCCAAAACGGCCCATTTTGGCCCTTTGACTATCGAAAATGGTTAAACCACCACCAAACTAGCTCACACACCTTGCTAATAATAAAACACATGTGCTCAAACTTATGAAATACAATTTGGATCCCCGGTTTACAACTTATGCAAAACAAATGGACTTAAGTCTCCAAAACGGCCCTTTTTTGGCCATTTGACCCCCCAAAATGCCCGAAATGGTAAAACCACCACTAAACCAGCTCACACACCTCACAACTAATAAAATATATGTGTTCAAACTTACAAAACACAATTCGGATGCCTGATTTGCAGCTTATGCAAACAAAAGGGACTTAAGTCCCTAAAACGGCATTTTTTTAGCCCTTTGATGGTCCAAAGTGCCCGAAAATGATCAAACCACCACCAAACCAGCTCACATACCCCATGACTAATAAAATACAGGTTCTCAAACTTACATAACACAATTTGGATGCCCGGTTTGCTACTTATTTAATAAAAAAAAGTGACTTAATGTCCCCAAAACGACCCATCTTGCCCCTTTGACAGCCCAAAATGCTCGAAAATAGTCAAATCACCACCAAACCAGCTCACACACCTCACAACTAATAAATACATATTTTCCAACTTAGAAAACACAATTTGGATGCCTAGTTTGCAACTTATGCAAAAAAAAATTAATTTAATAATTTTTCTTAAAATTTTTTTACTCACATCTAATTGTGAATTTCTTTTTTCAAATTAATGGACTATTGTGTCAGCGTGGAAGTGCACTTGGCTGGGGTTGACAACTTCTTTCATCTTTTTTTTTTTATATATATATACATTATGTATATATTTGGAACAATTTTTTATCTACTACTTAATTGTATTCAAAATTATTTTGTAATTAAATTTTGTCATATATATGGCAAAAACTTCATTTCTCTATCGTTTGGAATATTATTGATGACACAGGTTTAAGCAGGTGAAATAAAAATTAGTTGAAGGTAATAATTATAGGTGCAAAAAATGTAAAAAGTGGTGTGCGCCACTAATAATGGACTATTAGTGGCGTACAACGTGCGCTACTAATAGTCCACTATTAGTGGCGTACACATTGTCTGCCTCTAATAAGGGATTATTAGCCGCGTACAGGGTGTGCCGCTAATACTCCATTATTAGTGGTGCACAATGTGTGGGTTGCTAATAATCTACTATTAGTGGCGCATCCTAATTCCGTTTGGTTTTTTTTAGTGACACTTATTAGTGGCGTTTGAGAACGCCGCTACTAGCGTTTTATTAGTGGCGTTTCGTTTTGACCACCGCAAATAGTATTTGTGACACCACAATTGGCGACGTTTTCAGCGGTGCGGAGGTGAACGCAGCTAAAGGTTATTAGCGACGGTTTGTGGATTATTAGCAATGCTTGTGATCGCCATTAATAGTCCTATTTTCTATAGTGTATGGGGTTAACATGAAATAGCAACCACTTTTGATAATATACAGGTTCAATGTTGTGATAGTGGGTTTTTGTGCATAAATGATAAATGCAGCTTTGTATCTCCTAGTTTGTTTTTAGTTCAATTAATATAATACATGGTCTTATTTAATAATGCTATTACAGGTTGTAAAGTTGGTAACTAGAGAATGAATGTTAAATATCAATTATAAAGTTTGTAAGTGGTTCAATTACATATAGTAGGTTTTTGTACGAAATCAAGTGCAGCACTTGGTAAATTTATATAATGTTTTGTGAGAACAGATTTTTTGAGGAATCCTTTGCACCATGTTGTAGCAGCTATTTTAATGGTAGTACCAGTCCCCCATAGTTACTGTTCATACGACCATTTTTCTTGTTTTAATATTATCATTATTATTTTCACAAATTAATTCACATTATCATACAGTGGATTGTAGTAAAATTGTGATTCAGGTGCAAGTTTGATTGTATAAAAGTGAATGCTAAAGCAGGCAACAACCCAAAAATGGGGATGGGGAACTTCAAAATTTTAAGATAACTTGTTAAGGGTAATTGGGTCATTTTGATCTTATTCAACAATTAATCCCACCCTTTCCAAACCGTGGATGGTATTATAACCCTCACTCATAAGTTTAGTCACACTTATTCCAAATACAAATTTAAATTTTAGTACCACACTAATTAATCCTATCCTCCTTTTTCTTGTTATTTAATACGAATATTAATTAGTCTCACTAATCTTGCTTGGAAGCCAAACGTACTCTTGGTGTCGATCATCCGGGCTTATTGTAAGTGCCTAGGAATCCACGAGTGTGACGCTCTATTGAGTTTGTGGGCACTTACAAAACACGTATCTTTACCGAATTTGGTGTCATGTCAACGGGTGACTTGACATCTTTGTAGTAAGAAGTTATCAAGGTTTTACATTATTTATGGAAGAGAAATGATTTATTGTCCTTGTATTTTTACCCATATATCCTCACTCATGTGATATATTATTGGATGAGGGAAGAGTGGAGGAGGGCCTGCATGCATGTAGGAATACTTTTAGCGTATAGAAGAATTGGTTTTAAAAAAAGATAATGATATTTTAATGTTTTCTAAGCAAAAGAATATTGTGCATGCATGTTTTAGTTCCAAGAGCATGCCTAGTAAGGATGAAAAAAAACAAGAGACAGAAGCTACTGCCTTCCATAGACTTAGCTGAGAATACTTTAGATACTAGCATTTCATTCAGATAACTTTAAAGCTGAGGTTGATATCAAAAGCTGTGGTAATGAAATTATGGATGTCCACCTTGGTTGGACTACAAAATACAAGTACATGTGCACTTTTACTGCCCGAAGTCAATATATATCCCTTTTGTAATGAGACTTTGTTTGGAATGGCAGCTTTTATAACTTTTTGTAGAAGAGAAATTATGGATGTCCACCTTGGTTGGACAACAAAAATTCCTATTTTATTATTACAAAATAAAAGAAGAGAAAAAGAAAGATGGTATTTGTATGTGCTAGCATAATTACATATGCAAAACTGAACAAAATTGCTTAGATCTATGAATTCTGTAAATAACATAACTTGAATTTTATGCCCATTTGGCCAAAAGGGACATACAACATGTACCCAGAAGGAGTGAAAGATTGGCACCCAGTTGGAGGTTCAAATTGCTTTGCATTCTTGGGTTCATGAAATCTTCCGCGAGAAGGTCGACCAGCGCCATATAAATTAAGATTCCGGCAGAAGCAGAGTTTAAAATGCCTTCCACGATTAGGGCGGTAGGGCTATTCCCATTATATATACTTGAAATTCCGAAGCCTATCGCGATCCCAATTGGGGTGGTGAGCGAGAAGAAAATTGACATTACTATGATGGCTCGCGACTTCAATTTGGCCTGCACAAATGCTAGCATTACTAATTCAATATTAATAAGTAACACATTTGCCTTAATTTGTTTTTATAAAATCCCTAGCAACCAAGTCTTAAAAACAGACTATACTGTTGGCCTCAGAATTTCTAGAGCTAGGGATTTGTCCCGATCACTCTAGGTACCCAGTTAGGAAGATTTGGGCAACTAATTGTTTCTATGGAAATGTCTTAATAATGTTCTCCCACTCATCATCATGAGCTTTACTTGCGAGTCTCACCCCATGTTAGTGCATAGATATCATACGAGCACAAAGAGATCTGGTCCATGAATCATTGCTCTTTTAGGTCTCATCCGCTCAACAGGCAGAGAAGCAAATGCTACTCATGGCGTGAAACCAGTTGCTATGCTATGTGCACCAAAACCTGATTGTCTTTAATGCACTGTAACTCCTAACATGAAACAAGCAGAGGATACTTATTCGGGAGTTGGGAACCACATTTATGCACAGTGCACTACTAATCTTACCTCTCTCACTAGTTGGTCACATGATCGATCGGGTGGATCCCATTTTAAGAGAAGTGGGTAATTGCAACTCGGCCCTAATTGCTTCTGAGTTTACCAGTCAGTTCTCTCAAGTTTGAATACACACAATAATGCAATGCAGAAACTGTTGACTTGGAATGCTAAACATATGACATATATATACTTTAAATGAAGACATATATGGTCCTACAATCCAATAAATAAACACAATTGTGTAAGTAAGAGGAATTGAAGAGAGTTTACCTGAGAAATACAACTTCCAAGACCCATGCCCTCGAAGAATTGATGGAAGGTCAGTGCTGCTACAAGAGGCTTTATTGTTTTTGGGCTTTCAGAAGCACCAAGAGACATGCCGATAATAACTGAATGAACCACTATCCCAAGCTCCAAAACCTTTATAAAATTCATCAATTACCCAGTCTAGATCACACACTCCATAAAAAGTGAAAAATAAATAAATAATACCTGCGATATAATCCGATGCCGAACAAGATCAGAAGAAGCCGATTCCTGGAAAGCAGAGCTGTGTGTGTGGCCATGAGTGGCATGTGTATGAACATGAACATGACCCTCATGTTCACCAAACGTTTCTTCAACTCCATTCAGGGGTTGCGCCTTATTGAAATGTGATCTCTTATAATAACTAGTAGCAAAAGTGTCCACCATCATAGTCATAATTGCAGATAGCATCGCCACAAAACCCGTAAAGGGGAAATTCCCCCACGGATTTTCACTGAGGCAGGGGCTCGTTAAGCTCTGGAATGCGTCCGGCAACACGTGAATGAAGCTGGTGGCCAGGATCACGCCGGCGGCAAAGGCTTTGATGATGAAGAAGATATCGTTCTCAGATCTCAAGGCCGGGACTATCCTACCCAACATTGGCAGAGAGACACCAATGACACTGGCAATAAGGATTGAAGCTATTGCTGCTAACTTATATTGAAGTGCTTCAGTTTTGTTGCGATCTTCTGTTTCTGAATCACATGAGCATTCTGCATATACTGATACTGGAAGGAATATTAGTGAAAGAAGAGAGAAGAAGATGGTGACCTTATTCATGGCTAAGACAACAAAGTCGGATGTGAAATGTGAATGCTGATCATCTATATATATATAAATATATGAGTAACAGAGAAGCGAATCTGTAAAAGCAAGAGTGGTATGGCGACATGAACACACACTAATGTTTGTGAAATTAATGATGATGGACACGTGTCTGGTAGTTTAATTAAAATGACGACATTATGAGTTAATGCAAAAGTTTTTTTTACTTTGCTGGGAATATAATAAACATTGCTTTTGTTCCAAATTAAGTATTAAAATTTATTTTTATCGGTTTATGTGTTACAACGAATATTTAATTTAAAAAATTAAAAATAAACAATTAAAAGGTATATAAATATTACATGTATGAGAAATTATAATTGCGAAATTTTTTTTATTTTGAATTTTTTTTTTTTATTAAAGTTGAAGCTTATATATATATATATATATATATATATATGTTTAGAAACTTTCATAGATTCCCATAGCAATAAAGTAGAGTGAGTAAGAATGAAGTAGTACAAAGTTAGACTTTCCACCCAAATGAAGAATGTTTCACAGATAATTATGGTGTGGGCTACAGCAGCAGTATGAAAAACCGAAAGAAAACAACATTATGTGACAATCAGTTTGACTCTCTTTCTACAAAATACTATGACAATCAATTATTTATATTTGATGGATGCTGCTTCTTTCACTAAAAGAATGGACAAAGGCTCTCATTCAACTTCTGCCATTCAAGCTTCCACCAGTTCTGAGATCATAGTTTATAATATATGCATGGACTGCATTAAAGGTCCAGACTTTATAGCTCCTTTCTCCCCTTATTCCCTTTCTTTTTCCTCTTTCGCTGTAATACATTAATCTTACATTATTCCCCTAATTTCTCCCTCTTCACTACTATTCTTCCACTTGCAAGCCAGTATAAAAAAAAAAAAAAAACCACAGATCGTGCACTATACTGCCATACTTGTCTTCTCCAAATTAATTAGGTGAAACATGGTCAGCTTTGAAGACTGGTCAAATTATATTTCTATTTCAAATTTACGTTCCGAATGATTTGGTACTGTGTTATTTGTAATGCAATAGATTATGTAATTGATATAGTATAATGATGCAGTGTCTAGTAATCGCAGACCACGTCATGCACTCGGGGGTCAAAAATAAAATTTAAGAGGTCCTTTTGTATGGCCATAAAATCACCCGGCAAACTCGATTATGACACGTATCATAGAAGAGAGTTAATTAACTGACCTGCCCTCGTCCTAGTTCGACTGCGAGGGGACAGTAGGAGCACTTCCCTGATGGACCTCCCCAGATTGACCACCCTTGGAGAAAACCATTACATGTCCAGTCTATGAGTCCATCAAACTTGGGACTACCAGCTTGGTATGCTAGTTGACCAAGTCCATATGGACTTGACCAACTTTGTCATAATTGAATAACCCAAAAAGGAAAAAATCCCAATCACCAAAAAATCAGGTTACCTCCATGCATGGCGCCATTCATGGCACAATATCTTCCCACAATAAGGGAATCCACTAAAATCAAATGAGCCATCTCTACACAATCAAACAACTATTTAAGCAACAAACTTTTCATCCAAAAGGTACGCCAACTTTGGTATTAGTCGTCCTACTTCCTTCAAACATTCAATACAAACAGCTTTCTAACTTGATCGTCGGAGAACCCTTAGCTAGCACCACACTCGTGCTCTCTAACCAACTTTGATCGTCTCCTTCCTTTACCTTATAGAAGGACATTCATTTGTGGAGATTTATACCCTTACAAATTGGTGCTTTTCATTGAGAGCTCGAGAGTCATATACTTAAAAATCCACTCCCATTTAGTTATTCAAGTATCACTAGTTACACACTAAACGAAAACGAAATGAAAAGTGAGGAAGAGGAGAAGGAGGGTCTCTCACCTAGCCTCTCATATTGCGAATTCAAAATGGTTCAAATCGCAAGGCGAACCAGAGCAACAGAACAACCCTTGGTTACCTGAGGAAAATTCGAATGGGGCTACTAACTTTGTTGTTGGCACCTAAGCATAGTTCAAGGGAAATAAAAGAGTTCATATATTCCCTTCAACAGTAGATCAATGAGATGCGTCACCAACGATAACCTAATGATGATCGAGAACCTGCAACCAATAGCTATATTGGTGACGATATGACCCAGCGGGATGATCGTAACCCACAACCATTGGCTAATGGCCATAACCAACCACACAATGGGAATAGGGACCAGTGTCTGTGTAAGAACTCTCCTCGCAAAGTCACCAATGGTGACAATGAATAGTCTCCCATACCTAGTGTCACGACCCGAAATCTGCCTCGCGCGGACCCCGAGTCGCGACCGCCGTCCCAAGACCCGAAGGCCTCGGGACAAGGCTCGCATTTGCAGCGGTATCGAATAGATGTGCTTCATGTGGTTGCGGAAGCGTGAAATCTTTTTTTTTTTTTTCTCATTTCAAAATTTGCACATCCGTCTGATACTGCCGCTATTCACAATGGTACACATGATCATACATTCAGAGCATAACTAAAAACTTAAAGGCTTCATAATTAATACATGTTTAACTGTTCCACGGGACTTAATACACAATAGCAAAATACTTCCAAATATAAAACATTGCCAACTTCATAGTACATCCCCAAGAGAATTACTAGTCCTGTGATTAGTTGCCTAACTCTTCTTCCAAAATAGATAGGCTTATCATCATCGCCATCAAGATCAAGCTGCCATCATTTACCTGAAAGGGGGTGGATATAAATCTGCGTAAGCTAATCTAAGCTTGTGAGCAATTCCTGCATTCGTCATGGGGTTTTCAATTGGTAGTGGTTTAACATATGAGAGTTTATAAAATACTCACTACCAATTGCGCGTACATTTTAGAACACAGAGTATATGCATTCTTAAAATAGATAACTTTGAAACATTTAAAGTATTCAAGCTAAATACACATTTCTTCAAGTAGAACATATGCAATTTAAAAGCATATAAACACGTATAATAAAATGGGGGTAAAAACCTGCTTCCAGTTTCGAAATCATTACTTCAAAACATATAAACATGTATAGGAAAATGGGGGTAAAACCTGCTTCCATTTCCAAAAACATTTGTCATATTTTCTCTTTAATTAGGTGGAATCTGTTTCGAACCAGACTCCCATTTTACTACAATGCTGCAATGCTAGAATAGAGATATCCCGTACTAGGGGGATCAAATCCTGCTACCTGGCATTTCGACAGTCAATTGAGTACCGTGCAACCCAAAATCCCATCATATTTTTACAGATTAATTGAGTTCCGTACAACCCAAAAATCTGTGGGTGCTTATGCACAATTTATCTTACAAAACATTTATCGCATGGCTTTTTCAATAGACATTTTTCATGAATATTTAAAACATGAAATATATATAACTTATCACATGGCTTCTTCAATAGATATTTTTCATGAATATTTAAAACATGAAATATATAACTTCTGCAATAGAACTTCAATGTTTGGAATAATCAAATTCAGAACATTTATGAAATTTTAGCATTTTAAACCCAAACATGCTGAAACATAATTAAAAAGAAAAATCGTGATTCAAACCAATCACCCAGCATGTCACAATACAGTTTATGAAAGCAAAAAACATTTTAAAACAGGAATCATGTGATACTGAATTTGACATTCAAGGCTTCAAATGATTTGCACTTAAAACTTCTTCAAATTCATGGAGTTAAATCTCCACTTCAAAGGCAAGGTTACTCACCTTAGTCCTTTAGGGTTAGTGCTAATAATGCGCTTTTCCACTTCCTCCGTTGTTCCTAAGAACAATTCATAAATAACCTCATCAACTTCACATTCACCATAACGTCACCTATCAATGTTTCTTAACTTATGCTTAGATCGTATTAACCTTAAAACGACTTCATAATTTCCTATGTACTTAATTTAACTCGTACTCTTAACTTATGACACAATTTAATGTGTTAGGAGTTTAATTTATTTTTTTTATTCGGCTTAGGACATGTTAGAGGCAATTTGGCAATTTATACCTTAACGTGTCTAAATTTTTCGGAGTCCCGTCTCATGAAACGGTCCTCACCATTTGATTCAAAATGTTTAAAATAGTCACAATCCACTATTTATTTATTTAATTTGGACCTCGTTTGACTCATTTATGGAGTAGGGGCATTTTGGTCATTTTGATATTTTTACTGGTCTTAAATTTTTCGGGGCCTCATCTCATGCCATGGACCTCACTAATGGACTCAAGAGGTCCGAGATAGTAGGAATACATATATAACTTATCTTAATTGGACACCGGGCATTTCGGGTCTATTTAATTTAATTAATTAATTTAATTAAATTAAATTCATTTAATATAATATATGTATATTTTGTTTGCAACATATAACTGGATGAAATGGGTGGTACGCTGGCCAGCGTGTCACCTCCCTCCCAATAAACACTGTGTTCGAGTCCCAACAGGTGCAATGCACCTTTTATTTTTTTGATTTTATTATATATATTATTTATATAATGTGCACCATATGTGACACACGCGCACACGTGGCCGAGTGGTAAGAGAGGGATGTGTGGGCGCGTGGGTCAGGGGTTCGAACCCCAGGAACTACGGTTCCTTTATTTTTCCTGATTTTTGGAAGCCAAACAGCGAACAGGCACTTATCCGTGGATAGGATAGCTTGTCGCCACGTGGGTTATTTAGTTTGGGTTATATTCGTGTAACCAAACAGTTGCCTCAGGGTTTTAAAACCCTTAAAGCCAAACGCTGCCATTTTATTTATTCAGTGGCAGGTCCAGGTGCTACCACGTGTCCGAGTCAACCTGCCCAACTCGGTTTTAAAACGACGAGTCGACTCAGCGTCGTCTTCCCCACGATCACCCCTGGTTGCCCTAGTTGCAGTTTTCCTATTTCTTCAATTTCATGAATTTTGGCCAACTAAAATCCTACTATCTTCATGGTAAATAATTTTTGGGTCATCTAGGAACATTTTAGCATTCGTTTTAGGGTTTTTATTGGCCTCGCGAGTTCGGGCAGAAAGTGGATAATCCAACCTGCAACTCTCTGGTAAACCCTCGTTTTTTCACCATTTTTAGCATGGTTTGGTTCTGTGTGACCCTCAAGGTATGGGGATTCAACCCCCATTCTCAAAAACAGGTTTGGTGGTCGAGTTTGAAGATGGGTCTTCAAGACCCGAACTTGCAACTTGACTTTCGATAGGCTTCCCTTTGGCTTTTTGATCGCGGGTATAGGTTTTAAACACTCTTAGAGGGTATATTTGAGGTCTTGATGATCAAAACCTGATTTGGTTTTGATTATTTCAGGTCTGCTCATCTAAGGTCCATCCATGGCAGCCATGTACGAACCTGATATTTTGGACTGCTTAGAGGCCAAATTTCCATGCTTGTTTAAGTTTAATACATCCTAAACCTCATACATGCATAAACAAAGCTAGGAAAATTTGCATACTTGCTTAACTTTTTAGAGAGAGAAAGTATGAGATTTTGTGGGTTTACCTCAAGAGATGGTGTTCCTTCCTCATTCTTCTCATTTTTTCTCCTCTTCCATCTTTTGAAAATTATTCTTTCTCTATTTACGTGTGTGAATGAATGGTGGTGTGTGTGTCTATAATATGTATATATGTATATAGGTGCACCATGATCATTTTCTGATCTCCCCACCTAATAGGTTAACTTGTGGCAGCTTCCTTACTCAGATTTCTACTGTTTTGGGGGCAGGCATTAAATGGCCGGTTGTGTGTGTGTGTTTGTTTTGTTTTACATATACATATATATATATATATATCACACTCACATGCCCACATACCAACTCCTTTGGACACACACACACACACCTCAATACCCTTTGGGTATTTGCATGCCTTCATTGAACACACACACATGCATACATATATATATTTATGCAGACATATGTACATATTTACACATATATATCTGAAGTTATAATTATTTATTTATACATATATATTTATATTTAATTATATATATATATATAACTTATTTAATTATATATATATATTACAACTCATTTCTTATATTAAAATAATTAATTACTTTTAAAAATTAATTATTTTCTTAAATTCATCATCTTTACACTGATCTTTCCTATCCTCGTAATACGTGCCCAATATGACCCGGTGTCTTTGGGTCGAGGTATTACACCTAGTGCCGACATCGCCCACTCGAAAGAGAGATTGAAGGAATCCTTGATTGAAAGATCAAAGAGAAAAATGGGCTCTGGCTCTAAGGGTAGTTGGAATAGGGTAGCATCAATTCCACAAAGAGCCCGCTCTCTAAAGAGATCCTAGAGAATTTACCCCCAAAGAAGTTCGTGCTTGCCATATTCAAATACTATAGTGAGACCATAGACCTAGTAAACCATATCTGTCACTTTCTACAAATGATGGTCCTTTACAAGGAGAAAATATCTTTTTGTGCAGAATTTTGCCATTTCAGCTTGGAAGGAATGATGCTAAACTGGTACCACAGTTTAACGCCTGGCTCAATCCATAGTTTCACCAACTTATGCTATGTCTTCTTGACAAAGTATTCAACCTGCTGAGAGATCATAAAGGACACGAAACATGTCTTCACCATACAGATGAAACAAAACGAGTCCCTTCAAGATTATCTGAAGAGATTCAAGCTAGAAATGGGGAGCATCGACAAATGTAATGATAAGCTCGCCAGACTGGCATTTAGAAGAGGAATGCTCACCACCCACCTTCTTTTTTACTCTTTACTAAAAAAAAAAAAAAAAAGCTAGAAAACATGGCCACTGCATATCACGTTTGATGAGGAAAAGAAGAGTTCGGCATGATGATCTACAGATAAACGTGCCAACCAAGAAAATAATGACCAGGCTAAAAGCAGCAAGGCTGTCAAGCGAAGAGTTCGGTTAGGGAAAATAAAAAGGGATGAAAACCCTACCGAGAAAGGCTATACATCCTTTACCATATCGATCAACCAGATCCTGCATCAGGTGAATGACCAGCCTTGGGTCACGAAACCCTCACCTATAAAAAGTGACACGGTGAAGAAGAATTACAAAAAATATTGCTCTTTCCTTCGGGATAAGGGCTAGTACACTAGAGACTTCAAGGCCTTACAGGAGCATATCGAGGAACTAATCTCCCAAGGGTATCAGGATAAGTTTGTCCAGAAGACTGGCCAGACAGGACCACTTGGACGACTCAACAGGGAAAGACTAGAGTATTGACCATGAGATAATCAATGTTTCCCATCACCTTTAGGCAAAGAGCTCTATAACACCCTAAACCAATTTATTGGGATTGTTGTAAAAATCAAAATGATGCTAATTAATAGTACAATGTTGAATTTCGCCAAAAAAGGATTTACACAATGTATCAAAAGTTATAATAACAAAAGATTTTCTTGAAGATGTGAAGCGTCATGTATAGTAATAATAAATCAAGATTAGGAATATGGCCTAATCATATGCAAACTTAACCTAACCATGGTTAATAAGGTTAAGTGATTTAATACATCGATAACTAAATAGTGCCAAATGTATGTGTAGACAACAATAGTGTGTGAGCAGTACCTACGCATGACTTCGAATAGTGTACGCAATGATATATGCATTACTGTGCACACAAGATAAGGGAACAGTCAAAAGGGACCGTCACCCCACCAATATTTTGCGCATGTGAGTGAATAATGTATATATATTACACCTACAGATAGTAAAAAGATATATATATATATATATATATATATACATGCAAGTGAATGAATTATTGGAAAGAAAAGAAAAGAGAAAAGTGAAAGGAAATGTCTGCCACCAACCAAAATGATAAGAAAGAGAGAGAGAGAGAGAAGTCAGGAGACTTATAAGAACTCACCAAGATTGACTCTAAACTCTACCAATCAGAAAAGAAATAAGAGAAATACAGAGGAGACGAAGTAGCTCGAGTAGAGGGATAACAGCTAGAGAGAGAGAGAGTGAGAAAGTAATTTCTAGAGAGAGAGAAAGTCAAGAAATTCTCCAAACAAGTTAGAATCAAAACCTCTTCGTTATATTTCAATTTTTGAATGATACCTATGCATGCTAGATCAAGTTTTAAGTGAGTTAAGCCTCCAAATGGGTGAAACCAACCCAATCACCATTAGAGGACCTTGAGCTAGGTCTGAATCGAATGAAACCGAAGTGGTTTCTATGATACGGGGCTGAACCTAGATGATGCCAAGATTTCAAATCCACCAAATTCAGCTAAAATGATTCAAAAATAAGAGAGAAAAACCCTATTACAGGTCACAGGTTTAAGATTGAGTTTCACCATTAGAGCTTTAAACTTAATTTTATGAATACAGAATGAAACCTCATAATGAGAGGGTCGTGACATACCAAAGCCCATTCACTTTGGCTAAGAAATGAACACATACCATAAGGATTACGATCGACCATGGGAGCTCGGGTTTGAGCTTTTTAGTGGGATTCGAACCATAAAACCAAAGCCAAAATGCTTATGGAACTTATAGAAAATGAATAGAATCCATTATAGATCAAAACCGTAGCCCAGATTCATAGAAATAGAAACCACAGACACTCGTCATGTCACGACCCACCCTATGTGGATTAGGGGTCCGTGACCGGGTCTACAGCCTGTGGGCCGTTCCCCGCCAAAAGGATCTTAATCATTGAATACAATTTTTTTAATAAACACATGTTATAGTCATTAGTAAATCAGGTAGCATTATCAAGTCATCATTATACATGCCAAAAATGTAAGTGTTTTTAATACAGATCCTCAAAAATGTAAAACAGACAGGACCGTGGAGACATGGTCGAAATTAAGACTTTACAGTATTTAGTTTAATACAAAACTCGCAAAAAGGCTACTAATAACCCGTAAACGTCTAGTCTGCTTGAGCACCTGAGGGTCCCCCTAAATCTTGCTGTTCTGAAAAAGAAGAAATAAAACTGGAGTGAGCTAACAAAGCTTAGTAAGTAATTTTCTAGCTTTCCCATGGATCAGGGTCAGTCCACAAGAATAATAGAGGGAAAAGATAACAGATAGCCAGTCACCAAAATAACGCAACAATGACCCGAGGGTCCAAAAGGCTTATCCCAAAATATGATACAAGAAGATGATGATAAAATCAATCAAAATGGGATCTAGCCTATCATGATGTTTCGTTGCCACAAACGAATACGATAGCCAATCAAAAGTGTATCATGCTTGCAACAATATGATCATTCGTAGGGCATGGAATATGATCATCTAATGAATGCCAAAAATATCAATAGCGAGCTCTAACAAAACAGATGCGTAAATCAAATCCAAGGTACAATTAAGCTCAAGTATCAGCAATCAAGTCCTCAAATGATATAGGCAGGCAAATCAAATCCAAGGTACATGCATAACAATTAATCACAAGTTGATTCGCCTCAATTCAGAGAAATCAGGTTCATTAGGTAGGTAATAGAGTACAATTTTGGCAAAATTTAAAAATAATATGACTTGGCTATGGAAAACCCATATTAAAGCGTAGGAGTTACTTACCTCAAAATAATTTTCAGCAGTTCTACTAATCTCAAGTTTCATTCTCTTTTCCTTTGGAGGTTCCTATAAATCAGAAATTTAATCATTAATAATTCATTGCCTTTAATTGTCTAGATCGATACTAATGCTCGTGATTTATTTAACTCCCCGGGTATCATTTAGTGCATTTTTAAGTTGTTAAATTTATACATCAATTATTAGAATATTTATTTGGGTAAACGGACTCCATCATTAAGTCTGAGACATCTAACAAAATAAATCTAGGCTTTTGCGGCTTTTACTTTGGCTTTGAGTACCTCCAAGGGCAAAATGGTAATTTCATATTTTATACGACTTAATTTTTCAGAACCTCAATTCACAAAATGGACCCCCACCGTTGGGTCCAGAATGTCCGACTTCGTCAAAATACACTATTTATTTGTTCAATTTGGGCGTCGGGTTATTTTTTACATTTTTTATTTAATTAAATTAATTTAATATTATTATTATATAATATATATATATATATATATATTCTACTAAAATATTTCACAAGGGTTGTGGTTGGCATAATGGTCACGTGTAGGGGGTTAAGTCTCTCACGTGACCGAGATCAGTGTTTCGAGTCCCAAGGGCAACAACCCCTTTTATTTTTCAAAGGTTTCTAAATCCAAACGGCGTATAGTGGATTGATTTGAGGATAGGCTATCCTCATTCTGAGTAGGGGTATTGAATGCATGACCTACGCTCGTAACTAAACAACATCAAAACCATTTAAATTTAAAACCTATCTTATACGAAATGATACCGTTCCACTAAGGCCCCTTTTGTACGACCGAACGGGTCCCAACCCGAACCCTATCCAACCACTATTCATCTTCTTCCCTACCTCACCCCGCACTGTAGCCCTAATTTTTGCTTTTCATTTTCTTCAATTTAGTGCAATTTGGGGTCGATTTCTCCTATTTTTGGGTGGTATGGATTATTGATGTCTAGGCAACATTTTAGCATTACGAGATTACGACCCAAAAATACCAGGGTCATATGGCACGAATTACGAGATTAAGAAAATTAGTGTAAGACCTTACACTTAAGAGAATAATTAGTTGGTTTAAATAATTAATTTATTTAAATATAAGTGTTTATTAATTGTTCAAAAATAAATTCAATAACACACACATTAATAGTGTATTGTGTGTGTATATTATCTAGTAGTATACATGTGTAAAGGTATGATATATACATATATAAAGATACTACATAAATGTACACAAGAAATATATATATATATATAGATATATATATATATATATACATGAATATATGTGTGAATAGTAGGGTGTGTGTGTATGTATGTCGACTGCATGTGTGTGTTTCTTGGTGTATTAGTGTGTGAATCTATATATAATATACATATATTACAAATATCATGTAACATTAAATGGAAAGCAAACAAGAGAAAGAGCAGAATTGAATGAAGTGTAAGAGAAATTTATGAGAAGTGAAGGCTAGGAGTAGGCTAAGGTCGTGTAGAGAGAGAGAGAGAGAGAGGAGAGAGAAGGGTCGGTGGAAACCCTTTAAAAGCAAAGCATGCAAAGCATGCTTGCTTTTTAAGAAAGAGAACCAGGAAGGAGCCAAGAAGCTTAAGGAAGAAGAAGTGAAGAAAATCAGAAAGTGAAGGAGATTGAAATCACAACAAAAGGTTAAAAAAGTGAAAATTTATCAATTTCTCTCTCTAGGATTTAAGCATGAATATGAATTGTTTTTGAGTTGTTTATGTATGTATGATATTTAGAACATATTTAAACAACAATAAGCATGAAAATTTCCATGAAAGCGACTCAAAAACACCAAACCCATGAGCAATCGCCATTGAAGACCTTGCTTATAGCAGGTCTGAATCGACTTTTGCCAAATCCATTTTGGCTTACCAAGACTTCTAATAGAGGCCAAGAGGGTTTCAAAAACCCTAATACGCGATCGAAAAGCCTAAGGAAAGCCCTTCAAAACATAACTTGCAGGTTACGGGTTTGAAACCCAATATTTTAAACTCGATATTAAACCTACCTTTGTGAATGAAATATGAAACCCCATGAAGAGGGGATCACAACAGAACAAATTCCATGGAATTTGGCTAAGAAATAAGCATTTACGACCAACTTACAAGTTTGATTATCAAACCTTCAAACAAGCCAACGAGACCAGTTTGTTCCCCCAAATGAATGTCAAACCCTTACACAATGTCCCAGAAGTATATTAGAGTGAAAACAGTGAGAAAACAGCAAGCCAAAATGCATGAATTTGAAGAAAATGAAAACCTGCAACTAGGGCAACGTAGGGCAAGAAGGGAAGAAGAAGATGAATAGTAACAGTTCGGGCTTTGGGTCAAATTGGGTTCGGGTCGAAACCCGACCCATCGCACAAAAGGGTTAAGTTGGACGGTGTCATTTTGAGGTGTTATGTTTTAAAATAAAAACATTAGGGCTGATGTCAGCATCACGTAATTAACCCAACCGGACCGGATTGGTTCAGTTAAAACTGGACCGGTTCACTTGAAATGGAACTGAACCCACTGGTTCAGTCCAGAAGTTTTAAAAATTCTATTTTGACCCTTGAACTTCTAAAAAATTGTACTGTGGCCCAACTTTTGAGAACTTTATGCAATTACACCCCTAGAAAAATAATTAAATAATTAAATTAAAAAGCAAAATTACTATTTTGCCCCTAGGTCATAAATAAAGCAAATGAAGTCCAAATTTAAAATATGAATAGTGTATTTTGACTATTTTGAATATTCTGAGACCAATGGTGAGGTCCGTTTTGAGAGACGAGGCCCCAAAAAATAAAGACACGTAAAGGGGTAAAATGACCAAATTACCCCTAGTACCTTAAAGCTAAATTTAAATCAGGGAAGGTCTAAATTGACTTTCTTTGACATCCCGGACTCAATAATGGAGTCCAAATTATGAAACGAAGTACGAAAAAATATGACACGTAAATAGGTGAAATGACCATTTTGTCCTATTACATACAAAAGTCCAAATTAAATTCTAGGAAAGCCTAAATCGACTTTCTTCGACGCTCCGGACTCAATGGTAGAGTCAATTTGACCAAAAGAAATGTCTAAAATAAAAAGACATAAAATTTGATGAATAGCATCTGTCAGATGACTATAACCTAAAGTAACGCCAAAGTACTAAACTAAGGCAAGTATGAGAAAATGAGATACGAAAAGACACGACGCGTTAATATGTGAAGTAATTAAATTTAAATTAAATTTAATGGAGCTACTAGAAGAGTATAAATTGAAATAAATTAAATTCCTAACAGACTAAATCTTGTTGTAGGTTAAAACTACGAGTTAAATCAAGTACGTATGAAATTATGAATTCATGTTAGGACCTAATACGAACTAAGCATAAGTTAAGAAACATCAATAGGTGATATTGCAGTGATGTGAAGTTAATGAGATTATATATGAATTGTTCTTAGGAACTACAGAGGAAGTGGGAAAGCGCATTATTAGCACTAACCCCAGACGTATAAGGTGAGTAACCCTGTATTTGAAGTGGAGCTTTAACTCCATGGATTTGAAAAGATTTTAAGATCAAAAGTTATGAAGTGTTTGAATTCCAAATTCAGTATATTATATGATTTCAGTTTTAAATTATTTCTATTCTTATAAAACCTATTGTGACATGCTCAGTAAATGGTTTCTCTACAGCTTTCTTAAAAATGTGTTTTTAGCATGTCTGAGTTAAAATACAAATCTTGTTAAATATTCTGAGTTTGCCTATTTCAAATATACGAATGTTTAGCACAAAGTTATGAATGTTATGTTTTAAAGTGCTTACGAGAAATATTTATTTGACATACTCATGTGTTAAATGTATTTTAAATGCAAGATAAATGGTGCATAAGCACTTAGACAGGATCTTGGGTTCTTCGGAATTCAGTTGCCCTGTAAAATGCCAGGTAGTAGGATCTAATCCCCTAGGCATGAGATATCTCGAGAAACCTATCTGTTCTGTCAGGGTATGAGTCTTACCTACCTTTTAGGGACCAAGAAGATGTTCCTGATCAGTTTAGTTAGGTTATCTCTTTACGTATACGAAAAATGGGAGTCTGGTTCGAAACAGATTCCATTAACGAAAGTGATAAGATGACAAATGAGTTTGAAAATGGAAGCAGGTTTTACCTTCATTTTCATTATGCATATGTAAATGTTTTGAAGTTATATGTACATGTTTAGCTTGAATACTTAAATTGTTTCAAATTTTTATGTTTTAAAGGAATACATATATATGATGATATGATTGAAAATGAAAGCAGGTTTTACCCTCATTTTCACTATGCATGTTATATGTTTTGAAGTTCATATGTATAAGTATAGCTTGAATACTTTAAATGTTTCAAAGTTACATGTTTTAAGGAATGCATACATCCTGTGTTCAAAGTATACGAACAACTGGTAGTGATTGTTTTACAACTCTTATATTTGCTAAACCACTGCCAATTGAAACCCCATGACAAATACTGGAATTGCTCACAAGCTTAGATTAGCTTACCCGGATTTTTATTCAGACCCCCCTTTCAGATGATTAGCAGCAGTCTTGATTAGAGGACGATGATGATGAATCTGCTGTTTTTGGAAGTTATGTTCAAGTAGTTTTTGTCTAGCACTATGAACATTAAGTATGAAATCTTGTATTAGTAAAGTGGTACCCTGTTATGTATAAGCCCCACGGGGCAATTAAACATGTATTGTTTATAAAGTTTTTAAGTTTTAGTTATACTCTGAATGTTAAATCATGTATGCTATGTAAAGAGTGGCAGTACCGGACGGATGTGCGTAAATTAAAAGTAAGAAAAGAAAAGAAAAAGTTTTTCACGCTTCCGCAATCACATGTCGCACATCTATTCGAAACCGCTACTTATGTGAGCCTTCGCCCTAAGGTCCTCGGGCCTGAGGGTGGCGATTGTGATGCGAGATCCGCACAGGGTGGGTTTCGGGTCGTGACAACTTATGTGTAGACCCTTGAACATGTAAGTGACATAGGCCACTTTTTGAATCTCAATACAAGTTAAAATGCTGAAGATCTTGTCCATCTCCAACATTCATTCTTCGACTGCCGTGGATCCTCCCATGCCATCGAAAGTCGACGACTTCATATTCTGAAACAGTTTGTATAGATAGGTCAGATCCTCGTCGTTTCTAAGCCTGTCTCCTTGAACTAGAGAAGGATTTTGTCATGCCGACTCATTTACTCGAGCCTGCATTCTGGGCAATGTCTCCACCACTCGATTCAGTATGAGCTTTATTCGATCCAATCATTCTCTATCAGACTCCATAGCCGCACTACTAGTAAGCACCATCTACTACTAAAGGATAGTTCACAAAGCTTAATCAATTATTTGACCTCTAGACTTATGACCCTTAAACTTTAGCGAGTTGTAATACTTAGTCTTAATCTCCTATGAACCACTAGAACCATATGCTCAGATACGAACTCTGTCACGACCCAAAACCCACCCTATGCTGATTAAGGGTCCGTGACCGGGTTTGCGGCCCATGGGCAATTCCTCGCCAAAAGGATCTTAATCATTGAATAAAATTTTTTAATAAGCACATGTTACAGTCAGTAGTAAATCTCGTAGCATTATCAAGTCATCATTATACATGCCAAAAATGTAAGTGTTTTGAATATAGATCCTCAAAAATGCAAAACAGACAAGATCATAGAGACATAGGAGAAATTAAGACTTTACAGTATTCAGTTTAATACAAAACTCGCAAAAAGGCTACCAGTAACCTGTAAGCATCTAGTCTACTTGAGCACTTGAGGGTCCCCCTAAATCTTGCTATCGTGAAAAAGAAGAAATAAAACTGGAGTGAGCTAACAAAGCTCAGTAAGTAATTTCCCATCTTTCCCATGGGTTAGGGTTAGTCTACAAGAATAATAGAGGAAAAAGATAACAGATAGTCAGTCACCAAAATAAGGCAACAATGACCCAAGGGTCCAAAAGGCTTATCCCAAAATATGATACAAAAAGATGATGATAAAATCAATCAAAATGGGATCTAGCCTATCATGATGTTTCACTTGCAAAACTATCTTATATAAACTCTTGCATGATTTCAGTATATATCTTGCAACTCCCAGTTATATGTTTATGTTTTAAGAATGCCAATAGATTTCAGTATAGACATTTTTTATTGTAATCCATAAAAGTTTACAGAAAGGGATTTTCCCTGAAAACCCATGACAAGAGACCGGTGTTACTTGCGAGCTTTTCAATAAATCTCACAGGGTTTTATCCAGTGTATTTATGGGATTACCACGAGGTTTTCAGACCCAGTTGCTATTAGATCATAATGTATAGGCGCTGGCGAAAGAGGGATTTGTATCCCAACTACGGAGGTGGCAACCTAATACCATAAATGCTAGAACAGAAAAAGGATAGTGAGACATATTCATTAATAATGTAATAATTAAGGATTATGTTATTGTAACTCTGATTTACAATCTAATTATGCTCTGCCAAGTATGACTACATTCAAACAAAATTTTTAACAATCGAGAATTCTGTTGCACGATGTTATGTAATAGAATGTAATCTACTTAGAAATGATAAAAAAGCCTTTAGTTAGACACATCATCAATATGCTATCAAGATTAGCGTATTGGTGAATTCCCTAACTAGGTCATTATCCCTAATCTGCATAGGGTGGGTTCTGGGATGTGACAGAGTTGGCATTAGAGTAAAGGTTAATGGTCTTTTGGGAAAATACCAACCTAAGAACATCAGAGCATGAGATTTTTAAGTTACCCTTTAGGATATTGGGTTAAAATTTCCGTACTACCAACAAGGTTGGTATGTAAAAAGATTAGGTTGTAGAGTTAGCCATACCATCCAAGTTTGTATCATGGATTAAAGGTTAAGTGACCATTGAGGAAGGATAGGAAGGATGGTAGCATATGCTAGTGTGCTACCAAAACCTTAGTTATGAGTGAGACTGACCACCTTACTATATACCTTTGGGGCTAAGAAACACATGTGGCATGCTCTATCCGACCATCGAGTTAAGATTCATAAAGTATGAACTAAGTGAAGAATACGGGTAGGCATAAATGATTGTCTATAGTATGTAAAGTCATAGGGACTACAAAATTAGAGTTAAGGTAGTAGAGAACTAAAGTAAAACATTGCCTTATCCAAAGGAAAATGAGAATACTGGAAAAATTTGAAAGAAAGCTAAGGATCAGGAACTATAGATTTTCCTTGAACCTCAGCCAAGAGTCTTTCATATTGCTATTGTAATCAACTGTTGTCCCTTTCCAACTCTGAGATTCTGGTCTCTAAAGATTGATTAGATTTATCCATAAGTTTTTCTAACTTTTTCTTTTCCCATGAGAACTCTTTAATCCTTTGATTAGATTCGGAGAGCAATCATTGCAAAATGGCATATGGTCATTTAGGGATCGAATTATAGCATCCTTGGCATATAAACACTGAGCCATGTTCAAAAACAGAGTTCACGACATGAACACAGAGAACCAAAAAATCATATACAACATTATCATCAGTCCTGACTACCAGTAATCCCTCATCACGGGGAGAAACGAGACCCAGGGCAACCGCTGTGGCAACAGAGTCATCCTACATCACAGAGTTAATTATTAATTGTGACAGGACCAGTCCAAGTTGAGATGGATGGTTGCCATAAAGGTGGCAGTACATTAGGTGTGTCATCCGAATCAAGATGATCTTGAGAAGAGGAAGCCATAAGATGATTAAAGGAGAATAATTAGAAAATATGTAGTTGATAGTATTATAAACACTAATAAGCCTTAAGTATCAATGAGTAGGGTTCTTATAACATAAGTCGGAGCGTAAGGTCTAGGACCTACTACATTGTTCCATGAACTACTAGAGATCCAACCTGCAATAACCTTGAGCTAATTGATATGCCAATTAATTACCATAAATGATTTACTAAAACAATGACTATGGTAAAATAGTACAGTTAATGTAAATCCAAGAATGGAACTCTCTAGAAAACTAGTAACGGTTAAAAGCGTTAGATCAGTCCCTAACATTGGACTACTATGGATTAAAACATCAATTAAGTTTGTGAGTCATGCTAGACCCACTATTCAGTAATTAAGGTGTTGTGATCATAACAATAATTTCGATCCAACAATAGAGATACCTTATGAATAGTCATACAACGTTACCATAAGACAAATCCTTCGAAGTTCAGGGAGCTAGAATTAAAAGATTACCATTCAAACATCCTCTGAAGAGGATGGAGTGATAGTAGATAGGTTGCAAGGATTAACATGGTAGCAATTAACAGTGATAGAAGCACCAATTTAAGCTCCTCTCCCATATAAGAAAATTTGGAACAAACAGAAATCCCTGAAACATATCAGAAACTAGATTTCAAATTTATTCAAAAATATTCAAAATAATCCCAAATAAGGTGGAAGAAAGAGAATATACATTGTAAGAGTTAAAAATGAAGTAGCTATCAACATGAAAAGAAATAGTAAAAGATTATCTCTTATATCTCGGAGGAATTCCGACGACATTAAATTACCCAGTTGAAACCAAGAAGAAAGATACTTGAAATACAAAAAAATATATATATATATATATATATATATCATTAACAAGTAAACCCCATTGATCTAACCTAGAAATTTATGACCAAGAATCATGTACCTGTGACAGAAAAGATTGGACTGGTGGCTATCGACACACGGACAGTACGGAAGAAGTCACCGTAACCACTGCCGACGGATCCGATCTGTAGGGAAACTAAGAAGAAAGATTAGTAAAAGCAACAATTATCGGCAACAAGAAGGATATTAGCCGAATATCAAATCCTTAACCTTGTAAGATAATAAATAGAATAAGACAGATAGAAGTAAGATTTTGAGTTCCACCTCTACCTGTGTGAAGATGAACTGAGAAAAGAGCACCTGAAAATGCAAACCCAGAATTTACATCTACGGATCTTGACCTCAAGAACGGGAAATGATTAATACATACGGAGTAAGAATTGGGAATCGCCGATCGACAATAAGGCAACCAAAACCATAGGAATAGCCGCAACGTCTGTCGATAAGCCGACGGTACAAGATGATGAAATGGGAAATGTTGGCCAATGAAGAAATCATGGAGAGTGGGAAGAGGATAACAATAAGAAATGATAAAGGAATGGAAGAAATCGGTAGAAAGCCAATACGACAACATACTAAAAAGAAAGATGGATGAACAATTAAGGGTTATACTATAATTAAAATTGTCGGTAAAAAAAAATTAAAAAAAGGAGAAATAATCACCAAAATTTTCAAGATTACCACTGGATTTCATGCACAATGTTTCACCACGCAAATAGGACACGTATGTCCGGACAATTTCACGCATCTTCATCATTGTCAGTTCATTGAAAAAAAATAACCGTTTAACTAGGCTTTGTAGATATAAGAACTAGAGTAGGAATGATAGCATGACAGCACAGTGAAAACCAATCGACCTTATCAAGGGGATCAATGGCCTATAGATGAGAGAAGCCTCAAAGAAATAACTCACACTTGAAGGTGAGGAATTAGTGAAGAGAGATGTGTAAAACGATGCTCAAAGAGAACAACCTTCCATTTTACTGTTGGGTTGAAGTAGTAAATATGGCAAACTATGTAGGTAACCAAGTATTCCTTCAACCTATCTTGCATAAAACATCTTATGAACTATGGAATGATAAAACTCCTAATATCTCTTTCTTCAAAGCATTTGGTTGTAAAGGTTACATCTTGAATAACAAGAAAAACAAAGGGAAGTTTGATTCACACTCAGATATAGGGATATTTCTTGGTTATTCTACTCATAACAAAGCATATAGAGTGTTCAACAAATGAAAACTTATAGTAGAAGAGTCGATGAATGTTATCTTTAATGAAATGAATCAACATGAAAAAATGAATGATGATGAAGAAAAAGACTTTTTCACTCCCTAAAATAATGATAACAATCAAAAACTAATTTCTCAAGAAGAAGATCTTCAAGGAATTAAATATAAAGAGGAGAAAAATACTAGATTACTTTTAGGTCACCCAAGTAATCAAATTGTTAGGGATCCAAAATTAGGAGTAACCACTAGGTCGGGACTTAAAAATATCATTTCAAAGCTAGTTTTCCTATCTCAAATAGAACCAAAATCTTTTGAGGAAGCCGAAAAAGATGAGTCTTGGATTCTTGTAATGCAAGAAGAATTGAACCAATTTGTGAGAAACAAAGTTTGGGAATTAGTTCCCACACCTAAAAGACATTCAATAATTGGCACAAAATGGGTGTTTAAAAACAAACTTAATGATGAGAGAAATATCACAAACAATAAGGCAAGATTGGTAGCTCAAGGGTATAATCAAGAAAAAGGGATTGACTATGAAGAAACTTTTGCCCCCGTAGCTAGACTTAAATCTATAAGAATGCTCCTATAATTTGAATGTTATAAAGGATTCACTTTATATCAAATGGATGTCAAAAGTGCCTTCTTAAATGGATACATCAATAAAGAAGCTATGTAAAACAACCACCAGGATTTGTAGATCCACATCAACCAAATCATGTTTATAAACTCATAAAAGCTCTAGATAAACTAAAATAAGCTCCTCAGGCATGGTATGAAAGATTAAGTGGATTTTTATTTAATAAAAATTTTAGAAGAGGAAAAACTAATACTACCTTGTTCATAAAAGAGAATAATAATGATATTCTTCTTGTACAAATCTATGTAGATGATATCATTTTTGGTTTTAACAATAATGATATGTGTAAAGAATTTGCAAGTTATATGCAAGAGGAATTTGAAATGAGTATGAGAGATGAACTTAAGTTTTTCTTAGATTTACAAGTTAAACAATGCAAAGAGGGGATATTCATAAATCAATCATATGTTAAGGAACCCCTCAAGAAATATGATTTAAATGAATGCAAACATAGTAAGATTCCAATGGCACAAAATGTAAGAATAGATAAAGATGGAGAAGGAAAAGACGTGGATAAAAAAATGTATAGATGGATGATAGGATGCCTTTTATATCTCATTACTAATATGCCTGAAAATTTGTTAAATGCAGGTATTTGTGCAAGATATCAAGTTAATCCAAAAGAATCACATCTCAAGTCTGTTAAGAAAATATTTAGATATTTAAAAAGAACAAGTATTCTAGGCATCTGGTTTCCAAGAGACACTTGTTTCAATTTAAAGGCCTACACAGATGTTGATTTTGCAGGTAGTGAAACTGATGGAAAAGCACTCGTGGGAGTTGTTACTTTTTAGGGGATTATCTTGTGTCATGGCTAAAAAAAAACAAAATTCAATATCATTATCTACAGCTAAAGCCGAATACATAGCATCCAGTAGCTGCTGTGCACAAATCATTTGGATGAGACAAACACTAGAAGATTATAGGGTAAAGCTAAAAAACAACACGAGTGTAATTAGCATATCAAAAAATCTGGTGCAACACTCTAGAACAAAACACATAGATATAAGGTATCACCTCATTGGTGAGCAAGTTCAAGGGAATGTTGGAATATATAAGAACTAAAGATCAAATAGCTGATATATTCACCAAACCATTGGGATAAACTCAATTCACTAAGTTTAGAAGAAAATTGGGGATTAGAGACTTTCCAACCCTTACCTAGCTCCACTAATGACAAAGAGTCATACAACTTCTAATGAGAAAATAATTGATGTATGATCTTCAAATGAATTGAGAATATTCTATTTATTATGTTCTAAATATGCATAAGGGTTAAATGTTGGCAAAAAGTTTGATTTAGAAAAACAATGGAGAAAACCTTAGCCTACTGGCCAACCGGGTATGGGAACCAGTCAACCGGTATAGACTAGGAGTTCTTTTGTGTTCCAAACAGAGCCTAGTGGTCGATCGGAAGGGGCAACCAGCTAGCCGGGTACTTTCTAGACCGTGCGATTTTACCTTTTTTAAGGTGGGTTTTGGTCTATTTTAAATCACTTACTATCCTCTTACTTGTTAGTTACAAAACTCTAGTTGTTTTATTCCTCTATTTCTCATTCCTTTCACTCTAAGCATTCAAATTTCTCTAAATCATACTTGGAGTAAAGCATGTGAGTGTTGGCCCTAATAGATCCAAATGGAAAAAGGGAACCGCCAGACCTAACGAATCATTTCGCTACAATACCGACCTCTTCAAATTTGAAAAGGTCGCCCATTTTTGGGGTGATTACTCTCTCCGCAAAATCAATAGTAAGAGAGGCGTGAATCTTCTAATGGAATACAACGATAGGCTCAAAACTCTTCTCACAAAACTTGGCTGGAAAAGGCTTCTTAAGGTACCCAAAATTGTCTATCTAGATCTCGTTCGTTACTTCTATTGTAACTTGGAGATAATGGAGGTTGATGGTGACACTGTGCTTGAATCCTTTGTCAAAGGAGTAAGCTTTGAGATAGGCCTTGATGACTTAGCTAAAATTCTAGAGGTGTCACCTGAATGGGAAAGGGTCTTTTTAACTTGGGAGAAAATTGGAACCCTTGTGAAAGATAAAGTTGAAGTTTATCAAAAAATCACCCCTCATCGCAATGATAGAGCCTATTTGACGGCTACCGAACTCAATCTAGATCTCTATCTTTTTAATAAATTTGTGAATGTTAATGTGCTTCCCAAAAAGGGACACTTTGATAAAGTCTCACCCTTATAATGCTATATCTTTTATTAACCCGTGACAAACACCAAACTGAATCTTCCTTACATAATGTGTCAAAATATGCAGGAGGTATCGACCAAATTCTCCCGTGGTGTGGCTTTTCCATATGGTGCATAGCTCACTAAAATTTTCAAACAATTTGGGGTTGATACCTAGGGAAAGCACATTGAGCAAATACAAAAAAGATATCACCGAGAGTAATCTGACTATTATAAAGGAAATGCTTGACCGGTATGTCCCTCGTAAGAGGACGCTGAGGCCATGGAGAAGGATTATGATGTGAGTATTAATACAGAAGACCTTACATCTTCTACAGATGTTCTTCTTCGTATCGATCATCTTGAAACAAAGGTCGACGCATTCTTTCAGAATATTGACGGTCAGTTTAACTCCATGAATGATTCTCTTCATGCCATTATAGCACATCTTAATATTCAACCACCTTAGTGATTCTTTTGATGATGACAAAAGGGAGAGAGATTTTGGGGCATTTGCTGCTTTTTTGTTTGTTTAATTCTTCCTCCTGAACATCTTATATTTTATGTTGAATATGTTGAACAATTTATTGAAAAAACTTGTTGGCAAAAGGGATGTAGGAATCCCTCTTTTCATTGTGTTTATCCTACTATAATTTTTGTTTATGTCCTTGTTATGCATTGCCTATATGCTTTGGAAATGATGTATTACTATGATTGGTTATGCTATAAATCTATCTAACTTAAGGGGAGAGCTTTGATTAAAAGGGAGTATATAATTTCATTAAAATGGCTAAATGTTGCCATCATAAAAAAACAAAAGGGAGAATGTTAAGGATAGTTTTGATAAAGTGTTCATTTTGGATTTTAAACTGATTATATATTTCTAATCGTTGATTCCTAAAGTTTTGACTACATAATTGTATGTTATTCACTTTACACTAATTGTTGTTATGGAGTAAGTTGTGTTTAGCTTTGACAAGAGATAAGGAAATGTTGAAGTCCCGAAATGCAGGGGCTACCAGCTGACTGGGTACCACTACCAATTGATCGGGAGTAAAGCTGTTTGTAATATCCCGACCCGGGATATGGCACGTAAACCGAGGTAAACCGGGTCGAGTAGTGTAATACCAATTGTAACCTAAGCGGTTAAGCTCTATATCATGATATTATATGGACTGAATGATTTTAGAAGGTGAACGGTTTAATTTGTATAGCCAGTGCCGGGCGACACTTGAGCGACCTAGAATTGAGCATCATAATGCGTATATGCACGCAAACCCATGCATGTGTACATATACATATATATGTAGCCCATTTAATATAAGTTTATGTATATACATATAGAAATTGATATACATGTGTATATATGAATATATATAGATAAATATATATATATATATGTAAAATTAAGGTATATATATACATATGGTATTGTATATGTATATATATGTATTTAAATAGAAATACAAGAAAGGAAAAGGGGGACTGCCATGCATGCTGCATGGCAGTGTGCTCTGTGTGTGTGTGTGTCAAGTGTGTATTTGTGTGTGTGTTGGGAAAAGCAGCAAGCTGCCGACATAAGGAGGGGCAAGTGGACTGAATTATATATATGTGTATGTGTGTGTGTGTGTGTGTCAAATTGGACATGGAGGAAGGAGACGGAATGGGCAATGGAAAGCAGTCAAGAATGACTGTAAGAAAAGGAGGAAGAAAGAGAAATAGTAGGCGCAGCAAGTGGGAGATTTTGCCTATAAATACCAAGGTGTGTTTTGAGAGAAATCAGAAAAGAAAGAAGGAAACTAAGAAGCTAAGAGCGTTTTTGATATTCAGAAATGAAGGAGAAGAAGAAAACCAAAAAAAAAAAGAGGGGGAAACTGTGAGCCAAAAGCTCACACGGATAAGTAAAGTTCATTTTTGTTTTATGATTTAAAGCATATTCGTTTAGTTTTAAAGGTAGGGACTGATTAAGTATAGGAAGAGGATTTTATTGCAAAAAGAATCAATCAAAATGGTTTAGGAACAAGTGAGAAAAGTAGAGTTGCAGGTTATGAGGATAGGATCGATTTTGTGGTTTTTGTGCTTAAAACTTAGTTTTTATGATGAGGAATTAATCCTCTTGAATGCAAAAACTGATTAGAAGAGAAAAAGAGAGGAAACTGTAGGGAAATGGGGCTTGAAATGTGAGAAATTCAGTTGGCTGGAGTGTCACTGGAGCCACTGATTTCTCCATATTCATAAAGCTAGAAATGGTTTTGTGAAAAACCAATGATAAGGTTGTGATCTTGAAGAAGAGAGGATGAGAATTACATTTAAAAAGGGAGGAAAATCTGATTGAAAATGGTGGCCGTCACCGGAAAAGGCGACGGAACCCTACCGGAGTCTCACTGGATTTTCGAGGGAGACAGTGAACAGTGGGATTGAAACGGTGCCGTATGGTGAAGGTAGGGAATGATACTGCATCATTTTAAGTAATATATATTGTTTTAAATTAAGTTGAAATAGGACTGTTTGGCTTCAAGTATTTTAAATTGAAATTGGGGATGAGGAAGGATGAGGATATCCTATACTCGATTAAAGTATGAACGTTGTTTGGTTTCAGAAATCAGAGAAAAAAAAAATATATGCAGGGGGCTGCTGCCCCCACGGTTCGAACATGAGACCAAGGGAAGTGAAGGATCCTAAATGGGTTCCATGGGCCACTGAGCCACTGAGGCCCATGTGACCTTATGCTGCAATCATATATATATATATATATATATATTATAATTAGTTAATTAATTAAATTATTAAATAAATCAATTAATTAGAATAAATACAAGAAATTGATACGTAGTCCAAATTAAATAAATGAATAGTGTTTTCTTATTATCTCGGGCATTCTAAGGCCAATGAAAGGGTCCATTTTATGAGATGGAGCCCCGAAAAATAAAGACCCGTAAAAATGCTAAATGACCATAATACCCCTAATGGAACGCAAACCCAAATGGAATTCTGCGAAAGCCTAAACCGACTTTCTTCAATATTCTGGACTCAATAGTAGAGTCTAAATTAGTGAAAGAGATACTTATAATAACAAGGCATAATATTTGATGAATAGCATTAAAATTGAGACGTATTTACTTATATATAGGGAACTCGAAAGGAAAGGGCAAAATCACTGGATATTGATCTAGGAACGCATTTTAAGGTAAGTAAAACCTATTCTCTTCCAAGTGGTATTTCCAAGCCAAGTTTATTCCATTACTGCCAAACTTGTACTCTTGAACGTACCAGATATTATTGTTTTCCACAATGTGATATTGTTCTATCTTTTGGACCTTTATTAACTACTATATCATTGTTATCATGTTGTACCATGCCTTGAAAGGCCTACTGTTATGTTTTTACTGAATATATGATATTTTATTTTTATACTCTTATGGAATCACGAATGATCATGATATGTTATGAATGTCGAATTTATGCTCAGTCACAATAGCCATCCGATGCTTTTGTGATAATATGACCTACGGGTCAAGTCCATGAACGGACATGTGGCAAAAAATGTGAGTTTATTGGAGGTATGTCGGGCCTCAAAATACAGAGGGACTGCCATATCCTACTACAAATTATAAGCATCTATTATGGATTGATATGACTACGTTATTGAATGACACTGTTCCCTATGATTGTCTTATACTGAGAGAACCTTCCTTACTGAATTAATTGTGATCGATTTATTGTGACAGTACTTTTATAATGATAGATTATTGTTGAGAACTTCATATAACTATTTTACCCACTACTCATGATTGAATATTGAGACCCCACTGTTTATTAGCTGTATGGCAATTATTTTCATTGGCTATTACAGCATCTCATTTCTTATGATTGGCTATCATATTCTTATTCATGGATTCATATTCTTTTATGATCACTAATATCAGTGTCGGAGATGGGAATTTACTTGTTGAGCTTTTGTAGCTTATTCCATTTTACTTACCATTTTTCTGGTAGTGACGCTACAAGACCCCTGTAGGAGTCTGAGAGTGCAGGGGGACATTTTGAGGAAATGTACTAGTCTATGATGTAGTTCTCCCATGTATTCACCACTATCGGGTGCTGTTATGTTTAGTTCTTAAATTGACACTTGTAGAACCATATGATATATTATAGACTTCCACTGATTATTGTATTGAAAAGACTTTCGCTGATTATTGTATTAAAAAGACTTTCGCTAATTATTGTTTTAAATTTTTAGTACATTGCACATTATTACTATGATACAGGAATGGAAAAAGTAGGGACGGCCTTAAGGTCGGCCTCGCGACACGAGATCCGCATAAGGTGGGTTTCGAGTCGTAACACTGTTGGCATGACATTAATCCAGAGGCTACCGGTTGACCGAGTACCATTGTCAGTTGACTGAAAGGGCTATTAAGATAATTTAGAGGCCATCGGCTGACTGAGAGTTGTTATCGGCTAACCGAGTATGTGAACATAACGAGCTAGAGGGTACCGGCTGACCAGGAGTGTTTACCGGATAACCAAGAACTACTGGTTGAATAGATTTTTTAGGGCAACTTCATTAGGACTAGCTGACCGAGAAGTCTTTCCGACTGACTGAAAATAGGTCAAACATACATTTCAAGATACGCATGATTCCTTTTTTGGTCCTATTTTCAACTGCCCTAAAATATATTGCATGGGTATCTTCTAAGGTTATCAAGCACAGCTACAAACATGTGAAAAAGTTCATTGTGCAGATTCAACCTTTGGTTCAAGAACTTGTTAGGGGTTTTCTATAACTGTTGATTTAATAACCCTTGTGTGAAGAAGAAAGTATCTCTAGCATTTCTATTGTATTTATTTTGTGAGAAAAGAAAGGTCTTTCTTCAATTTGTGATTTGATTCCTTGATCAGAGATTGTTTGTCTTGAGACAAACCAACCATTGTGAAGAGTGTAGTATTGATCAAGAGCTGCTACGTGAGTTGATTATAATGTGGTGAAATCATCACCCCAACAATAAGTTAAGTGGATTTTCAACAAGAAGATCAAGGATTGTTGTCGAAGAATGGACGTAGGCTAATTTCACAGCCGAACCACTATAAATTCTTTGTGTACTCTTTACTTTCGTTATTACTTATTATTGCTTTGATTGTTTTATTGTGCTAACACATTGAGGAAAAAAAGAATTTCATTAAATTAACATAAATTTTTTTTAAACAACCTATTCACCCCCCTCTCGGTTACCTTTTCATCTATGACTTAGCAACACTATAAGTTTCTTTTGGGGCCAATGATGTAGATCTTTTGTTGGGCATACTTAAGGGTATAAATAGAAATGTTATCAAACTTATGATGCCAGTGGTGATGTGATCACAATGATTATAATTTGAGAACCTTTTATAGATGATTGATGATGTTGTGTTGTATCGAGTGAGTTGCATAGTTCTAGCTTCCGAATTTAAAAAAAAAATTACTAGCAATTGTAACTCATTCAATTCTATACGGCCTGTCTGGGTGATAGTGTTAGTCATTGCCTTTAATCTGTAGATGGCAGGTTTTGGCTCGTTACATGCGACCCATGGTGACACACTGGGGCAGATGAATCTTTTGTCTAGTAACTCTTGAAGTTGAACTTTTAACTATTTCATCTCGAAAGGTGTCATTCTATATAGAGTATTATAAATGGGTTGAGTGCTAGAAACAAGATCTATGGTTAACTCGATTTCTATATCAACCAACTTAGTAGGTAACTCCTCAAGAAACATATCTAGATAATTATGGACAATCGAAATTTTCTCTAATAGAGGAGTCTCGGCCTGGGTATCCAAAATAATACATAGATTTCCATGACACCATTTCTTAAGCAATCTATTGGCTTACAAAGCCAAAATTACGTACGGTGGAGCTCCCTTTCCCCCAAATGAAAACTCCATCTATTCTGGATTTTGAACAAAATTTTCTTGTCAAAGTAGTCTACGGAGGCGTGATTAGTGGACAACCAATCCATTCCCAAAATCACATCAAATTTTCTTATATAAAGTGAAACTAGGTTTTCCCATGGATTCAACCTAAAAAACTAGCATGAAATGGTAGGAAATGAGTTTAGAAATAATTTAGAAGAAATTCAGAATGATGAGGGGAATGAAACAGTGGAGAACTGATCAGAAAACTAGTTCGCCAAAAAAATGGGTCTCGCTGAAAACCTATTATGTTACCCCTTTTAATTCACCAAAACGCTTCTAATGGCATATATAAATGTTTAGAAGAAATTTAAAATGAAAAAAGAGGGAAAAACAAGCAAGAAATAGCCAAAAAAAATCTACAAAAAATTAAGTGTCCGACGAGTGTAACTGGGAAGATGACCAGCCACTCGCTTGCGGTAGTCCATGGTCGGCGTTAACTAGCCAACAGTTAACCAGTCCATAGTCAAACTAGGCCAATGGGTCAGATGGATTAACGGGTCAGATCCTTGGATTAACTAGGGGTTGTTTGTTCACTGGACTGGGATCTAGGGGATTTAGTTCCAAGTGATGTGTTGTCTAGTGTTTTGGGCCGAAAGTTGCAATAAGGATAACCCTATTCCAAAAATTGAAATTGAAATCAATGAGACTATTTAGCAATAGTAATAAGAAATTGAAATCTTTAAAATTAAAAAAAAAGGCTGGTTTATTTGGAAAAATTACAAATCAATGAACTTATTTGTGAGAAATTACGGAAAGCCCCACTAGTTTATAAACTTGAAAATAAAGTCAATTAAAATGCAAGAAGGGGCATATTTAATATTTTTGGGTATTCCGAACTCATTGGTGGGGTTCGTTTGGACATTTGGGTACTCGGAGTTGGTCCAACATAAATACGTAAAATGATAAAAATACCCCTAATGATAAATTGAACAATCATAATGCTAGTTAAAACTCGAAAAGGGCTAGTCGAAGGCTTCTGGATGCCCGAAACTCAATTATAAGGTCATATTGGACAAATTAGGACCTAATGGTGTCCTAAATTAGTAAAATGATGATTATATGCCTAGATCTAGATTGAACAATTAAAGGCCTAATTAAAACCCAAAATAAATGTTTCTAAGGTTTTTGGACGTTCGTAATCCAAATAAAATAAGACAGAGGGATGGTCCCACATGAATGTGTAAAATTACAATAATGGCCCCAGGCATAGAACATATATCTAAAAGTGTTAATAAAATATAAAAAAAGTACATTTAGTATTTTTGGACCTTCTAAACCCGATTCTAAGGTCTGTTTTATGAAACGGGATCTCGATAGATGTGAAACTAGTTTGGTAAAAATTATGATAATGCCCTTGGACATATAACATATATAAAAAAAGGGAATTAAAGTCTAAGAAAACCTACCTTAGGGTTTTTGGACCTTTTGATCCGATTCTGAGGTCCATTTTTTGAGATAATGTCTCAATAAACATGGAACTTATCTAGTAAAGTTATGAAAATGCCCTTATGGGATTAAAATCCATTCAAGTGATCTAAAAGCTTCGCGATAGGGCCTCCTTAGGGTTTTTAAGACTGAGAAACACATTTCTAATGTCCGTTCGGGCAAACGGGCACTCGATGCATAAGCTAATATATACTTAACCTTAGAGAAGTTAAGAAATTGATATGAGACCTAAATATTAAAGACCAGGATGGCCCCGGGAGTTAAAATATGAATGTATAAGATATCTAACACATATTATAAAAGACACAAACAGTGTCTACACATAACCAGGTGATGGCCAAGATTAGAATTACATTAGGATGACTATATTATATACTTGTTATTAGACTCCCACAACCTGAGTGTTATACACGCCTTGCTATACATAGTACTAGACTTGAGTTGTGAGATACTATAAGTAGATATTTGATGATGCATATGGACTTTTTGCATACTGGTCTTAGGCAATGCCTTACATACAATGTGGGATTGACATCGAAGAAGGTCTAATCCCATATTATTAATACATATTGTGACTCGAATTGTGTTGCGATTGGGATTGTCTCCCTTCGGTCCTAAAGCATATTATAAGTGCATTCATGAAAGTGGACATTCATAGAGCATGTGCATGTTGTATCAAGTGCACTGATGGATGATTATTATACATTGTTCTTACCATTTGTACTGTGATTAAACTAGTTGAATATGATGGTGTTATGGACTGCACTTGTGGATAGATTGCTATTGGCATTGTCTTATGCAGGAAATGGTGGTACGTCGTAGGGCAGGTATACATTGATGCATGTTATACATATACCCTTATTAAATTATTTATCATGTTGTTGCCATATAGTTGTTTTCTTACATTTTATCATTGTTGATTGTTGTCCTTATATTTGTATTGTTGATTTGTATACGACACTTGTTTTGTGCATGTGTGTATCCTGGACACTAAGATTTCTCACATAAGGTTTGTATTAGTTTTTGGCATCATGTATGCTTGTATGTTTTGAGAAACTATTGAACATTATGTCTCACCCCTGCTGTTCATGGGAATGGCAGGTACCAGATTGGTAGATTGCAACGGTTGGAATAATATGAGACGAAAGAAGACCATAGTACTATTTGATGTCACATTGATGTATTTCATTCAGCTATATTTCTAAAGAGTGCATATTACCCTTCTTAGTATTGATGTATAACTAGATTCAGCTTTGAATACTTATCTTGTTATACATTGTTGAAGAATAGTTTTATGCTACCTGCATTTGATAGTAATCAATTTTATTTAATCCCATTACGGGACTTGAACAAGTATAAATAGGAAAATGAATCAAAACCAATTAAAGTAAATGATTTTAAAAAATATAGGCTTGCTTTTAATACACTTGACTAATTTGATTAGACCATTTACCTTTCCTTTAAGAGTTCAGATGATCCTATTGTTAGGCCTTCCAGGTTAGGGTCGTGATGCATTAAGAAAAATATTTATACTATATTTACATCATCACTCGAAACCTGTTTTATTTAAATAATGACATGGCAATCATGCAGAGCCAAAGAAACGCCAAAAGCCACCATGTTCAACACCATTATTAGTTTCATCCCTCCTTGGTAGATTTCTAAGTTTTGCATCCTTACCTAGAAAAATCTTAATTGCCTTTGATAATAACCAAGTTGACTTGCATTTGTTTGTCACCCATGTAGAGTTCACTTGGATGGTTAGGATAGTTGTGTTATGATTGTTGCATATTGATATCTTCGACTTTAGGATCTCAAAAATTAATAAATCCATTACACCTATCACTGTTACAGTAGTAATATAATTTTTAAGGGTTTTCATCTTATTTTGAAATCATAAGAGTTTTCCTTCATTCCTACTTATTATAACTTTTTTTTTTTTTTTTTAACTATGTCAAACAAACATTAATATTGGAGGAAAAATATGTCATTTGCAAGTCTTGGCTTAGTTAACATATACATATATATATATATATATAGAGAGAGAGAGAGAGAGAGAGAGAGAGAGAGAGAGCCATAGAATTGTTTTGGGATCCAAATGCTCCTTATATAGGCAGTAAAAATCAACCATTTGAGTAGGGTTGAACACAATCAACTTGGTTAGAGGTTTATTTGAAATTAGCTCGCAGATAAGCAAGCCAAGCTTAAGTATATTTTAAAGATTGTTAATTTGTTGAATTTACAAAACTAAGTTACTCGAGTTAAACTCAATTAGAAGGTCCTTCAAGATCGCTTTAAAGTATCAGTTAGACGTAAACATAATTTAAAAATCGTTAATTTAAACAAGTAAAACTTGATTGACCTGTAACTAAGTTCGTTTAGTCATATGTTTAAGGCCTCAATATTACTTGTGTGGCTAAAGAAATGGTTTTAAAAAAATATGTAAAGTCATTTTTGTCATTTTGTCTATTTATTTGGATAAAATAATCTTTTATACATATAACAAGTATTATGAACTATTTGTTTAATTAAAAAGTTTAAATAAGATTACGAGAAAATGGTGTGCCTATTTTTATCTAATTTAATTTTTTACTATTATTTTTGAAGCAGCAATGTGGATTGAGAAATCAAATGCACCTTACTTGTGTAGTGAGGGGCAATTGAACCACTTGGATGTAAAATTTTATTCCCGAAATAACATGCAAACTAAATAAACTGTTTTTTATACCCCTCGTAATTTTGACTTGTTCACCCGAAATAAAAATTATTTTCCTTCTCAAAAACGCGTGGCGGCTACGGAAAATATTGGGAAACTTGGTGGAAGTCAGCGTAAGTCTCTCTTATTTTGGGAAGGGATGAGGACAAGGAGAGAGAAAATCTCCCCCTGAGAGTGTGTCAGAAGTCCTCAGTCCTCCTAACTACCACTAATAAAGCCTTGAGATGTAAAAACTTGCTATGCTATGCCCTACTCTTCCTTCATTCCTCGCATTCTGTTCTTTTGAATGGTTCTAAGAGCACTCAGTAGCATTATAATCAGCTTACCCGAACGATTTGACCTTCAGGTTCTCTCTAATTGTTTATCTGAGAGATTTCTAAGTTATTGATTGTGAATCGATTATCATCGACTTGTAATTTTGCATTTCTTCTAGGGTTTGTAAAATTGTAAATGATGGAGAGGAAGCTGATCTCTCTGCACTTTCTTTTGCTTATAATCGCTTTCCTTGTGCTTCGCCTCGGCGCTTCAAATACGGTAAAGTAAAGGAATAAAATTGTGAATGTTTAATTTTTCCTCTCTGAAATTGAAGTGATGCAATGTGTTTTCCTTTGATGTGTATTGGTCATTTGCTATAGGTCTATAGTGATTCGCTTGACGTGCGCTTGGTTGCATCTTCTGAGAAAGAAAACCGTAGCGAAGGTGTGCATTTTACTATTCACGGCTACATGCTTGTTTTAGTTGATGTTATCTGCCTGTGTTTGGTGTCCAGAAAAATTAGATAATGAAAATGTGTGATAGTTTTATCCAGTAAAATTCTACACTTTTCTCCAAATGATGAAGATTAGATGCCTTTTTGGGAGCATAAAATTTATTCATCTCATGTTGCATGCATCTTGTATTAATATATGACGATGGTATCGAATGTATTTTATCTTTCTTATTGATTTCTTTTTACCTCAAGACAGACAAAGTTCTCATATGATTTTCTACCATTTGTTTTGCTTCGAAGTCACTAACTTTCAACAAATTTGGTGGCACCTCTCTCTCGTGAAGAACCACCTGCAAAATTGCTGATTTTTAGTCCCTGAAATTTGTTTTCTCTTACATTTTCGTGCTTTTATTGGAACAAGCAGTTGTCTAGTACAACAGAAAACTTAATGGATTTAGAGTTGTTGTATCTAATATGATTAGTCGATAATAGAGATAATCCAGTTAGGGTTTGACAAAAATGTGGTGTTGCAAAAATTATTGTAATCAAGTATTAGAGTTTTTCGTCATGGTAGATATGAATTGCTCAATTTCATAGCATTTTAAGGTTAAAACCCATCATATAGTTTATAAAAGTTAGTTCCGATCATCCATAACAATACTATGAAAGAAAATGAGAGCCACCACCAAACTGAAGGCAAGATATAAATCTTACTTCTTTCTTCAAATGATGTTGGTATTGTAGAATGCTAATAATATGGTTGGTATTGGTTTCAACTCATAACTCAAATGATGAATGCTACCCGATAGAGGTTGTTATTTTGAATGATTATGCAACTTGTGGATGGAAAAAGTCGTTTGTTAGAATTAAGATAACTTTTCATGCTTTGCTTTAATTCCCTTTTAATCATAGCTATGTGCGATGTGCTCTATTTAGAGCATTCAAGTCTAAATTTCTTTGTATGGTTACATTGAAATATGTAGAGAGAAATATTAAGTTAATAGGATTGAAGAACAAAATAAATTACTAAGTACTTATGTCACTGTCTTTACAACCCAATAATGTATTTACAATGCGATAGTTTTCACTTACTATGAATTCATCTGAATAATCCTTTGTTGCTTTGCTATCTTCTCATCCCCTACTTTTTATGGGTTGTCTCTTTTTGTAATGAAGAGTTGTTGCTTCTTTTATTTGTGAGTATTTCACTAGTTAAAACTTAAAACCATGATTTGATGCTCCCTTTTGGTTGTTAGTCGTGACACAACTACTTTTCCTTGAGGTTGTTACAAGTTTGCCTCTACTTAGTTTAATCTTTGTAGAGTGTTTTTATGTGTATGTGTTCCCCGCTCCCGCCCCCGCCCCCGCCCCTGCTCCTGCCCCCGGGCAGCGATAAGTAGAGTTCTTTTGTGTATTGCATCTTGTGAACTTTGTAATTTATAAGATGTGTGGTTTGAATGACAATCCTAGATTTTACAGTGTTGTTTTTATGTGAAAAGCTTTGATGCAGCAGCTGTTCTTGGTTAGAGCAGACTTATCTGCTTTGGAAACCTAAAACTAAGACTATGGACCTCACATCACTCAAGAAGACTTTTGGTCTAAAGGAAAGCATCCATGGTAGTTAGCCGAGTCTTAATTTCTGTTTATTTGAAATAGATATGCTAATTGGAAGAGTTATATAATATATATATGTTTTAATAGGTTGTAAGAGTCAAGAGGTAAAATCTTTCTGCAGCCTTTTTGAAGGATGAAAGGAGGAAGGAGTTTCCTGAAAAGCAATTTGGAGTGTGGAGGTGCCCCCCAGAATTGCTTTTTCTTTGGTGATGAATTCTTCTGAACTGTTGTTGCTTGTGCAAGGCATATGAAGAGACGATTAACCACTTGCTAATATATTGTCCAGTCACATGGGTGCTGTAGACATTAATGATTGGATCATTGGACTTTTTGGAGTTAATTGGGTTATGCCACAGTCTATGGTGGAGGTGTTGGCTTTGTAAAGAAGTAATTGGTGAGCAGGAGGGCGGGAGTGGCGTGGTGTATGGCTCCAATGTGCTTATGGTGGATTATCTGGTTTGAAAGAACTAGTATAGTTTTTTTTTTTTGACAAGCAGGAGTCCCCAGTATGGAATGTGAAAGTTATTGTATTGAGCATCCTTTGTTTTTGGTTATCAAAGGGTTTGGCCTTTTCCATAGATACATTTTTTTCTTTTCTTTTCTTTTTTCAAACTCCATAAGAATGTAGTTGTATCTTTTGGGTGTACATGGGTGCAATGGTGCTTTCTTTTATAAATTCTTTGCTTATAAAAAAGAGTCAAGGGTATTTTGGTAATTTCTAATTTTCTGGTTATGGGTTGTAGTTTTGGTCAGTGGGCCCTTATTTTGGGTTAAGTTGTCATGTGTAGGTTTTTATATGGAGCCCCCTAGTTGGTCAGTGGGCCCTTCGAGGGAATTTTCTTTTTTTCCTTTTTAAGTCATAGTCCTAAGAAGAGTAGGAGAAACCCAACTGTTATAGTAATCTATATAATCATTCTATTCAATAAAGTTAAGTTTTAGAGAATTGAAAATTGTTTGGGGGCTATTCCTTATGAATTTTAGTTGGAGTTCTTAATTTTTTCTACTTCTTTTTCCTTTTCATCCTTCCTTTTCTTCTCTTACTGTTACTGTTCACAGCACTATTCCACCCCCTAATTTAGCCCCAGAATCTTACCACATCAGGCCTTAATCAACCCTAGCCTGCCCCTTCCCTTTGGCCTACAATTGAACATACAAACACCATAATTAGCTACTATCTAGCAAATCTAACACCCCATTTTTTGAAAATCATGCAGTTAGTCACTTTAAAACTTGTAACAATTTGCCCCCCCTCCCCCTTGAACCCTACACTATTTCTTCTGAAGTTTAAATGCCTAAATCTAGAACCTTGTTATAATGTTTGGCTGCCATAAATCCTGTGGAAAAAGTTGTTCGAAGTTTCCTAAAGCTCTCCTATGTCAAGCTTGTGCTTATATCTATCTAAATAGGTTGGAAAATTTTATTGTTCTGGCACCTTCCTTTTTCTTTTATAAATCTTTAGCATTGGAAATTCGCTAGATGATTGTGCATGAAATACTATATTGTGTTAGAGTGGTTCTCATAGGGCATGATCAAAGGTGGAACTAGAAGGCACCAAATATATTGAACATCTTTTCTATGAAGTCCTAATATTTAGCATTAGTTGGTCATCATGTGAACTAAGGATCCTATTTTATTAAACATTGTACAAAAGTTCCCAATTTTGTGTAAGATGGCCTTCTTCCATTGATTGCCAATTTTGAATAAGATATTTGACAATGAAGAGCTTGATTGATAATAAATGGACTATTTTGGATCATTGTGTACTCTTTGTTGAGTGGAGGGAACATTAATAACTACATGTAGTCAAGTATATCCTCTCTCTTGTGGGAGGGGGGACCCTGTGGTTGATCTAGAAGAAGAGGAATAAAGTGATTTCATGTAGAAGTTGAGCACTACATTCCTTAGTTGGTAGCATTTGGGAATTTGTGTTTTCACTTTTTATAGGCAATCATCTTGTTGATACATGTTGGTCCTCTCTTTGGAGTTTGGACATACTTTAGAGGTGTGGCCTAACCCAGGCCTTCCTATTATTATTATTTTTTTCCTGGTTGATTTTTTTTTTCGTTATACCAAGAAGGAAAAAAGAGGGTGTTGGTTGTCACTTCGGATGTAGCTTTTCCTTTTCACCATTGTGGCCCTAGTTTTGGGTTGTTTGTTATGGGTTTCAACTTTGAAGTATAGTGTGTTCTCATAAATGTACTATCTTTACATGTCACACTTTTACTATCAAGTAAATAGAATTTAAAATAAATGGGCAATAATGCTTTAGTCTAGAAACTGTACTATTCAAGGACTAAAGCGACTTTCCCTAGAATTTAGTGATTGTTGTGCTTTTTTATATCAAAGTTTGGATAAAGCCTTATGGATGTTCTTGCACATTGTTGTACTAAAAATATCTTATTGATTATTCCTACAAAATTAGCCAATGTCAATGTTACACTGCTCTTTTCAATTTTTGGAAGCAATCAAACCTTCTAAATGTTTGCAGTTTGATAGGAACAAATGAAAATTTTATTATGAGCTATCTACTTTCTAATAGATCAACTTCAAAGTGATGAGCTTGTGATGCTCTTTACTGAAATTTGATACATCTGAATTGTTTTAGTTGCGCGGATTGAAATAATAGATTCCATTTGTGCATTTGCAGTCGGGGCCTTTATTTTTATTATTATTTTTTTTTGGGTTGGGGGGGGGGGGTGTGTGTGGGTGTGTGGGGCAGCATGTTAGGATTTGGCTTTATCATTGGTGTAACAAGAAAAAAAGGGCAATGGTAGCAAATTGTTACAGGATTTTAGAGAATGTTGGTATGGAATGTTTGCTTTTTTAGATCCCTTTAGGATTGGGAGTTGGAGGAGATTAATGCTTGTTTTGATATGATATATCCTCACATTATTGATGTAGGCAACGACAATTCCATGAGAGGGGTGGAGTTGAAGTGGGAAAATTTGAAAAAAAATAAGAAATGATTTCTTGGATCGCGAATTTAGTATTCTAGAGCATAACAGTTCCATATTTTGAAACATGCGTACCAAATAGGGATCGCTAGGATATTAGTTTTTTATGATAAGAATGAGTGAGATCTTTCTATTAGGTGTTTAGGGGTGGATGGAGTCCTAGATTCCCTTGGAAGACTTTTTGCAGTACCAAAGCTCCATTAGGGTTGCTTTTTTCTTTTTGGCTGGATGGGAGTCCTTGGAGATTTTGATCATAGACGACCTGCTGATAGGGGATTAAGGGAATGATTTATTGTTCATTGGTGTTACATATGAAAGAGGAATGAAGAGATGGTGGCTTATTTGCTTTTGCATTTTCCAGTAGCCAGGGACCGTGGACCCTTTCGTTGTTGGCACTACATGAGTGATGCCTAACTCAAAGGGAGAGGCACTACCTGGTTAGAGTGGATGGTAGGTGAGTTAGAGATGTGTAGTAGGTGGCCTTGTTATGCTTATGGTGGAACAGCTAGGAGATAGGAATGGGCCATCCATTGAAGAGATGGATTTGCCGATCTTGGTTGTTACTTCTTACATATAAGATGTTGAGCTCCCAGTTTTAGTGGATAACAGGAAAATTTCAAGTAAAAGTGGGTGGCTTTGTTGTGCTTATGGTGGAACAGTTAGGAGATGGGAATGGGCTGTCCATTGAAGAGATGGATTTGCATATCTTGTTCTTACTTCTTACATATAGGATGTTGAGTTTCCTGTTTTAGTAGATAACAGGGAAATCTTTAATTTTAATTGATTATTTTGTAGAATTACTGGTTGAGATGAGAGCATAATTTGTATGGATTCCTTGTGTATAATCGTATGTACATGGGTGCACCCCCTTAGGTTCTTAATAATGATACTTTTATTTATCAAAATAAGCTGGTAAAAAGAAAAGATCAAGACAATATGTGATGAAGAGGATGATCAGCTGGGGCTGCGGGCTGGTAGCTGGTTGTCACTAATAGTGAATCCTCCGGTCAGTGGATGTTTTCATGGCTCCGAACTTCTCCAACTATGCCATGAACAATTTTACCTTTCCATATGTGATGAAGAGGATGATCATCGCTTTTAAGTGTTCCTTATTCATGAGTCACCATCAGGGGTTAGCTTGAATGGTATCACCTTCACCTCCCAAAGCGGAAGTTGAAGATTCAAGTTCCAATTGGAACATACTAGGTGTGTCTTACCTATCAAAAAAAAAAAAAGGTGTTCCGTATTCATGAGTCACTGATACGTATAACTAAATGAGAGGCATTTTGTCCAGGATTACCCAGAATGTGTTGCTGGGTTGGTTTGTTTTTTCCACATTAATTAGTCTTAGCAAAACCTTGGCTGCCCTGGGATATAAGCATACATATGCATGAAAATAAAAAATTTCTTTACTATATTAAAATCTCTCGTTGGGAATCTATTGGTTTCCACAAGAAAAAGACACTACAAAAAAAGTTGTTCCATCATACCCTGTTACGTGCTCAACTCACACAACCAGTAAAATTACGAGGAAATGTTATATTGCATCTAGTTGCCTTTTTTCTTTTACTTTCATGCATAATTTTGTGAAAGATATGGGAAGTTTTTTTGTTTTTTTGTTTGTTTTCTTTTTTTATTTTTTTATTTTGTGTTTTAATCTATGGATTCTGTTCATAGTTTGTGTTCACTCTGGTTAGTATGTTGAAAAGTTTTATTTTGTTTAGGGACAGGACCTTGCCCGTCTGGTTGGATTATTAGCCCAAGTAAGACCAAGTGCTTTGTATATTTTGCAAGCTCTGAGTCATGGGATGAATCAGAGATACACTGCAATCATCATGGTGGACACCTGGCAGCCCTGAGATCGTCTCAGGAAGTAACTTTTGTTCGAAAGCTGTGTAATGAAACTGCTAATGGATGCTGGGTTGGAGGGAGAGGCATCAACTCTTCAGTTGGATTTGGTTGGAAATGGTCTGATAATACATCGAATTGGAATGAATCTATGATTCCTGGGGCACCTTTAAACTCCAGTTGCGCCAATTTTTCATGCCATAGTGATAATTCAATTGATTCGTGTACATTTGTGACTAACAAAACCACATCACTCCTGGTTGAGAGGTGCAATATGTCTCGTGCTTTCATATGCATGCTTGATATAGGTATGCACAATTACCTGTGATAATATTTTTATTGTTGTTCATCTTGATCTTCATTTTCATACTCAGCTTTTCATAACTTCTTTCACTTTTTACTATATGGAAGTATAGTTCTCTCTGATTGTTGTAAATGATTAGTTGCTAGATGTATTCTCTCCAATGATTATGAGAAACTGTGGCTTTTCCTATTTCTTTCAGAGAACAAATGTCACCATATGCACTGCCACAGGGAATATCTTATTATCCTTGCAGTTGTTAGTGGGCTGATTCTCTGCACTACGTTAGCTGTTGTGATTTGGCTCCTTGTTTATAGGCGGAGAAAGAGGCGCAGAAAATCTCGAAAACTATCTAATCCCGCTGCATCTGCATTAGTTCCTCCGTCATGGAAAGTCTTCACCAGTGAGGAACTGAGGTCGATTACGAAGAATTTCAGTGAAGGAAATCGTCTTCCTGGGGATGCAAAAACAGGTGGCACATATAGTGGGCTTCTACCTGATGGATCAAGGGTGGCAGTTAAAAGGTTGAAGAGGTCTAGTTTTCAGAGGAAAAAGGAGTTCTATTCTGAGATTGGAAGAGTTGCAAGGCTTCATCATCCAAATTTGGTGGCTGTGAAAGGATGCTGCTATAATCATGGTGATCGCTACATCGTTTATGAGTTCATAATAAATGGGCCCTTAGATAGATGGCTACACCATATACCAAGGGGAGGTAGGAGTTTGGATTGGGCCATGAGAATGAAAGCTGCTACAACCCTTGCTCAAGGAATTGCGTAAGTAGAAATCCTCAAAGCTTCCTTCTTAATAAAAGCAAACTGTACATCTGAAATTACTGTCATTATTGTTATTTTTAAGATGTAGACTTCTGAAGCTACAGTTTTTTGGGCAAAAATTTCATCAAAGAAATTTTTTTGAACTTGTTCTTACCATGTCCCCGTATTATGATTTTTGAATTTTCAATGATGGTTGCTCAATATACTCCACTTGATGACTATTTCTGGTTGCCCTAGCTCTTTGAGACCCTCTGTTTCATATTGCATTACACCTTACCATCAAAGATGACTTAATAGTCATTCAAATAACATCTTTTGTTTTAATTTCTTTTATACCTTAAATTATTCTTAGCTTCTGGGGTGATGTTTGCTTTATTTTCGTTTTTATTTTCTGTAGCATACGTCGTGTATCTACTCGAACTCTTTGAAGTCTCCACTAACTATATGGGGTTAAAGACTTTGATTTGTCGATGAGGACTTTTGCAATGCAGAAATTTGCACCCTCTAGCTGTAGAATTTGAAGGGTGGGGGACAGTAAAGGGTCTTGGGTAGCTATGTATGTTTTTAAAACCCTTGGAAACGCCTGATCTTTTGCCATGGATGTCGAAAAGTCCATATGATTCTGCTTACAATTTACATAGGAGACGATCAATATATCAAGAATATGGCATAACCCAGGAACCCTAGAAATGTTTGCTCAAATAGGGGATAAATCGTTTGATGTAGTTCAGGAAGTGGATGAGCCGGGAGAAGTTTTTCAACTCATTGAACGAGGTACAGGTGTTGTTCGACGTCTATGGGTCCTAAGATGGGAATTGGAATGGATTTGCAACACATTGGAAGCCTTCTCAGAAGGTCGAAAGCGGATTGTGTTTCCGATCGGAGTGCATGGACGCAATAGGAGTCTTTTCTTGCGAAAAGGTTCCAACCGGAAAGAAAAATTCATGAGGTTAGAAGGCTGCTCGGTGAGAGGAATCCACTCAGTTTTTTTGCCGGAGGATCAAACCCACGGGGGTTGGTCGATTTATGTTCAAGTTTTCAGAACATTAGGATTATCAAAACCAAGATTTACCAACAAGAGTAAAGGTTCTTACCTGGATGCATGCCGAATCGACGATTGGCCTGTGGACCCAGTTATGGTGGAATCCAGCTCAGTTAACGCCTGCGAAGATTTCGTGATCCACCCTGAGTCATGCAATAGTCGACTCAACTATCTTCGTAGGTGTTTGATCGGCAGATTTGGGGATTTGGACTCTCCAGTTCCTGATAGACTCAAGATTCACAACTGGGCTCTGCGAACTTGGCGGATCCAAGCAGGTTTGAAGACTCTCGACCTGAATGGTGCGTGGTTTCTTTTCGAACTGCCGTCGGAACAGGAGGCACACAGAATACACCAGAGTAATCACTGGTCTTTCGAAGGGCTCCCGGTGACGCTTCAACCTTGGTCACCATCGGGATGTTGCTCAGGGCAGAACGACCAAGGGTTTATCTGGATTCGTCTGATGGGGCTCCCGGCTTTTCTGTGGAGCACGGAAGTGTTCCGAGCGTTGGGCAATGGATGCGGCGACTTCGTTAAGATGGATAAAGATACGGCAGATCGACGGCATCTGACATGGGCCAGGATTTTGGTCCGCAGTCGGCCGGAACATATTCCTGCTTCACTCAGTATCAAATGCGGGAATCGGCTCTTCACCATTCCGATCTGGTCGGAAGCTGGGCCGCAGTGTGTGGAGGTTGACCCAAGCCGGCCGGAAGGTACAGCGAGCAAGGACGGCGTGATGATGGCCACTTCGAGAGCTCACGCGCCAAGGGCGCGTCGGAATGCAAGACGAAGTCCTGACAAGGGACTACGACATCCTGACCAGAGAGTACGATTCGCAGATCGGGGGCTTCAGCGCTCTGATGACGGACTACGGAACCCTGACAAACCTTACCTTGGACGCTATCTCTCTGATGCCTTCTCAGAGTGTTTGCAATCAGGGAAATCTTTGGAAGAAGAGAGGAAATATGGCAGACGGATTTCTGATTGCAAGGACCATCCTCGTCCCATAAGGAGATGGGGTTTTGACGGTCAAGGCCCTTCAAACAAGTTCTCTGTCGGGCCGCAAGGTTTGGGCCATCTCTACAATATAAGGGGCTCCAAAAATGGGCTGGGCCACACAAACAGCCAAGGGGCAACTTTAACTGGGCTGTTTAAGAAAACAAATATGTTAGCCCAAAGGAAAGGAAGAGACAAGCGAGGGACCGGCCCAGCCCTTTTGAAGCCCAATGCGGGGCGCCCTTCAGCTCAGGGAAAGACTTATATGATCCAAACCCAGTCTTTTACTGGGCAGTCCAGGGAAAGACACAGGCCAGCCCAAAGGAAGGGCAAAGCTAAAGGAGTCTCTGGGCCGGCCCATCTGGAGCCCAGATCAACGGTATTCTCTTGGAAAACCTCTGTGCATAGTGCTGCTCCTTCGGCCCACCCTCAATCTTCAAATCAGAGCCCAAGTTGCATGGTATTATCAGGGACCTCTGCGCCTGATGATGCTCCTACGGCCCTGCCTCAAAATTCAAATCAGAACCCCAGTAGCAAGGCATTACCAGGGAACTCCTCAATTACCACTTCATCTCTATCAGTGCTTGAAGCAGCCACGGGACAGAGAGCTCAATTGATCGAGGGAGTTGCAGTCAGTGACAGTGATGCCTACTGGAAATTGAAGACAGGTTCTAACAGGGGACCTGGAATATCAGGGAAGCAGATTGTACAGGTGGAAGACAATATGGACTGGCATGACTCCGATCTCAGTAGCATGGCAGATGAAAGTGAACTTCTCCAGTATCTGGAAAGCAGTTACTGTACAGACCCTCCTCAATACAGTCTCGGAGCAGGTTGCTCGTATACGCTTGAAGAGGAATTGACATCTATTCAGGATATGCAGCCTCTGGCAGTTGATCATAGTGGTACAGTGGTGTCGCGAAGCAAGGATTTCTCAGAAAATCTGGAGGATTACAACCCGTTAGCAGTTGTTTTGCCTGATGGATTTTCCAGTGATTCAAATCAAATTCAAGAGGCGCACAAGGCAGATCTTTTACGACAGCAACAGACTCTTTCGGACAGATGGGTGCTTCGGAGAATGGGAAAAGTGAGCAAACTTCTGGGAGTCACATGCGCAGGTTTTGAGGATCGGCTGTCGGAATTATTCAGAGAAATAGTAATGAGCAACTCTCTGCCAAAGTCAGATTGCAGGAACACCCCTGAGGAAAATTCGGACAGGTCAGCAAAACGTCTGAAGAGAATAATGAAGGAGCTGTCTTGCATAGTCAATTATGAGGGCAACAGAGAGTTGGTGGCTGTTGGGGAAGTCATGGAGAGGGTCTAATTGTCGTTTTTATGCAATTAAAAATTTTATCATGGAATGTGAGGGGATTGAATGATCCAGATAAGCGCTCAGTTATTAAAGGATTAGTCCAAGATTGGAAGCCTTCTGTTATTTGTTTTCAGGAAACCAAGTTGGAAAGCATTTCGAGGAGAGTGGTTCGTTCCATATGGGGGTCCAGATGGATTAAATGGGCTGCGTTGAATGCCCGTGGAACGGCTGGAGGTATTTTGGTGGCCTGGGACTCCCGCCAGGTCAATATCACTGAGCATAGAGTGGGTGATTTCTCCATCGCCTGCAAGTTTTGTTTGATCTCCAACTCCTTTGAGTGGGGTTTTTGTGGCGTCTACGGGCCCGTGATTGAGGGAGACAGAGGTCTTTTCTGGAATGAGCTGCAGTCGATGATATCCTCTTGGCAGGTCCCTTGGTGTCTTGGGGGGGACTTCAACGCAGTGAGGTATCCAGCAGAGAGGTTAGGGGGAGGCAGACTGACCTCATCAATGAGGGGTTTCAACGAGTTCATCAATTCCCAAAATCTGGTGGACTTACCTCTGGAGGGGGGGAGATTTACTTGGTCCAGAGGTGGTCAACAGACGGCTATGTCTCATTTGGATAGGTTTTTGGTTTCAAATAATTGGGAGGATGTCTTCCCGGGTCTCTCCCAGAAGTGTCTCCCTCGGCCTTGCTCCGACCATCATCCTATTATGCTGCACTGTGGAGGTTTTAGTGCAGGTAAAAGCCCTTTTCATTTTGAAAATATGTGGTTAGAATCAGAAGGTTTTGTGGACAAGGTGAGCAATTGGTGGGCTTCTTATGTCGTGTCCGGATCCCCAAGTTTCTGTATTGCTAGAAAGTTGAAGTTGCTTAAAGAGGACTTGAAAAGGTGGAATCGAGAGGTCTTTGGTTCTATCCAAGTCAGGAAGCAAACTTTGTTGAACAACTTGCTGGAGTTGGACAGGGCGGATCAGTTGGGCTCCCTCTCGAGTGAACAACATAGTGAAAGAGAAGGTTTAAAAGGTCAGATCGGGCAGATTCTCAAGATGGAGGAAATTTCTTGGAGGCAGAAATCTCGGGCCCTTTGGCTTAGAGAGGGTGATCGCAACACAAAATTCTTCCACAGAATGGCTAGCTCTCACTATAGGAAGAACAAGATATCCTCTATTGTCATTGATGATAATGTTCTCACCGAGGAGGAGCCCATTAGAAGGGGAATTGTTGAATTCTTTTCTACCCTTTACTCTGAGCCGCATTGCTGGAGACCAGGAGTGGATGATATTTGTTTGAACAGGCTTAATGGGGATGAAATCTCTCTCTTGGAGATCCCTTTTTTGGAAACAGAGGTGGTGGAAGCTTTAGATGCTTGCAATGGGGATAAGGCCCCAGGGCCAGACGGATTCACCATGGCTTTTTTTAAAAGATGCTGGAATATTTTGAAAGCGGATATTATGGCAGTCTTTGGGGCCTTCTTCAGGGAGGGGGGCTTTGAGCGAAGCCTCAACGCCTCTTTCATTGCCCTCATCCCTAAAAAGGACGGAGCTAATTGCATTAAGGACTTCCGTCCCATAAGTCTTGTAAGCAGCATTTACAAACTCATTGCGAAGGTCCTTTCTTTAAGATTGAAGAAGGTTATGGGTAGCATCATCTCTCCTAGTCAAAGTGCTTTTGTGGAGGGTAGGCAAATTCTGGATGCGGCTCTGATTGCTAATGAATGTTTGGACTCTAGGAGAAAACAGAAGAGGAAAGGGCTTGTTCGCAAATTAGACATTGAGAAGGCTTTCGATCATGTTAGTTGGAACTTTTTGATGGATATGCTGTCTAAGATGGGTTTTGGCTGCAAGTGGAGAAAATGGATTCAGTCATGTATATCTACAGTCTCCTTTTCAGTTCTCATCAATGGCTCCCTAGTAGGTTTCTTCCGTTCTTCTAGAGGTTTGAGACAGGGGGACCCTTTGTCTCCTTTTCTCTTTGTGATCGCTATGGAGGCATTGAGCCGCTTCCTGGTCCGAGCTGAAGATGTAGGTCTTATCAAAGGCTTTCAGGTAGGGGCCAGAAGGGGAGGGGAGGTCACCATTTCACATCTGTTGTTTGCAGACGACACCATTATTTTCTGTGATCCTACAGTGCGTCAACTTCGTTTTGTTCGTTGCATCCTTGGGTGTTTTGAAGCTGTTTCAGGGCTGCGGATCAACCTCTCCAAAAGTAGTATTACCCCGGTCGGTCAGATTCAAGAGATGGACTTGTTAGCTAGCTCGTTAGGCTGCAGAGTGGGTTGTCTCCCCCTGGTTTATCTGGGTCTGCCTTTGGGTGCTCCTGCGCGTTCCATTGGGGTTTGGGATTCTGTGGTTGCACGGTTCCTCAACAAGCTTTCAGGATGGAAGGGTCAGTTCCTCTCTAAGGGAGGCAGGCTTACTCTTATTAAAAGCACCTTGGCTAACCTCCCTACCTATTTCATGTCTCTTTTTACCATGCCAAAGTCAGTCAGCAGAAGACTTGAGAAGATTCAAAGGGACTTCTTATGGGGTCATGAAGGAGAGAGCAGGAAGATTCACTTAGTGGCTTGGGATAAGCTCAAAAAGCCGGTGTCTCTCGGGGGTCTAGGGGTGAAAGACTTGGGTCTCTTCAACACAGCTTTTTTAGGGAAATGGTTATGGAGGTTCGGTGTAAGCATTGGGGAGCTTTGGAAAGAGATCATTGTTGCTAAGTACGGTTTCGATAATGGAGGTTGGTGCTTGGGCAGTGTGGAGGGGCCTCAGGGATGCGGTTTGTGGGGCCCTATTAGAAAGGGATGGAGCGGTTTCAATGATAATTGTTGCTTTGTTATCGGGAATGGTGGTCGTGTTAAATTCTGGAATGACACTTGGAGTGGTGACATGCCTCTTCGGATGAAATTCCCTTCTTTATACACTCTGGCTAGCAACAAGGAGGCCTTGGTCTGCGATTACTTGGACAGAGTTGCGAATAAGCTGGTCTGGACTTCTCGCTTTAGGAGAAACTTCTTTGATTGGGAGTTAGTGGAGGTGGGCTCCTTCCTTGGTCACTTATGTCATTACCATGCTATGGAAGGGAGGGAGGATAAGAGGGTGTGGTTGCCCAACAAAAGTTCTTTTTCTGTCAACTCTTTTTACAAGTGCTTGGTGTCTTTGGAAAGACCTCTTTTCCCTTGGAAACTTATTTGGCACTCTAAAGCCCCCCCTAAAGCTTCTTTCTTTGCCTGGGAAGCCTCTTGGAAGGCAATTTTGACTGCGGATAATCTAAAAAAGCGAGGTTTCCTCTTGGCTAGTAGGTGCTATCTCTGTCAGAAAGAAGAGGAAACAGTGGCTCATCTTCTCATCTATTGCCCGGTGTCTTGGAGTTGTTGGAACATTGTCTTTGCCCTCTTTGGAGTGTCCTGGGTTATGTCTGGCTCAGTCAGGGATCTTCTTTTGGCTTGGACAGGGCACAACTCTTCAGCAGAGATCAAGAGAATTTGGAGGCTTGCCCCTATTTGTTTGTTGTGGTGTATTTGGAGAGATAGAAACCACCGCGTTTTTGAAAATGAGGCGCTCTCTGCCCCCTTCTTCAAAGATGCGTTTTTGCGTTGTTTATTTTTTTGGGCCAAAGAGGCTTTCCCTGTTAATGTTTCCTCTTTTGTGGATTTTTTGGGGTTGTTAAGACCTTTGTAATCTTCTTGGGCTCTTGCCTTTGGTGCCCTTCTTGGGCTCTCTTAATATACTTCTTACTTTACTTATCAAAAAAAAAAACTATATGGGGTTGGTCAGTGGTAGACCTAGCTCATAGGGTTAGGGGGGGCAAAAACATAAAAGTAAATTTAAGGGGACTTTATGTAGAAATATGAAAAATCTTGAGGGGGCAACTTCCAGATTTTTAAAACAATTGTATAAAAAATAGGGTAAAAAATATAAATTTCAAAACTTTTGGTTGGGGGGGGGGGCATTGTCAACAGACAGCTTTGCTGTCCACATTTCTTTCCTTATTTTAGCCCACAATTGTTTCCTTATTTCTCCATTTGTTATTGTCAATGGACAGCTTTGCTGTCCACATTTCTTTCCTTATTTTAGCCCACAATTGTTTCCTTATTTCTCCATATATTATTCTGTACAGTTAGCATACATTATTTGACAGATTATAGTTTACATGTATAGGGCTAGAATCATGCGGGAACTTATTTGCTTTCCATGTACAGCATCCTTGTAAAGTCTATATATAATATACAGATCTCAAGGCCAATTTATTCAGCCATTCACACAATATCTTGACATGGTATCAGAGCTGCCTGCTAATTTGTATAGCATCATTCACCCGTGATTTTCTTTTCTCCTCGTTTTCCTTTTCGTGGTTCTGTTCTGTGTTTCGGAACAGTATTCTGCAGCTTGTCTTGGTGTTTCGGCAGACTCTATTTGAGATCTCGGTGTTCTTCTCGGCAGTTTCTGAGTAGAGGTGCAGTCTGTCCCTCTCGCGTGGTGACCCCGACATCAATCGACTCTTTGCACAGTAGTGTTTTTTTTGGTCCATTCTTTTGTCTCGGGTTCTATTTATTTTCTATGGATTCCGCACCTGTGTGTGTTAAGTTTACGGGCACCAATTATTCTACCTGGGCATTTCAGTTTGAACTTTTCCTCAAGGGAAAAGCCCTTTGGGGTCATATTGATGGCACGGATGTCGCAAACACATCCACTTCTGACACATCTCAGGATGTCGGGTCTTCTCCTTCATGGGCTGTGCTTGATGCACGCATCATGTCTTGGCTTCTTGGTTCAGTGGAGCCCCATATTGTCACCAACTTGCGGCCCCATAGCTCCGCTCAATCTATGTGGGCTTACTTGAAGACGGTTTATCATCAGGATAATGATGCTCGTCGCTTTCAGTTAGAACATGCGATTGCCATGTTTCAACATGGTAGTCTTTCCATCCAGGACTACTACTCTGCATTTCTGACTCTTTGGAATGAATATGCTGATTTGGTTACAGCGGATGTTCCTGTTGCCGCTCTTTCAACTATTCAGACTCTTCACGCGACTAGCCGGCGTGATCAGTTTCTTATGAAACTACGTCCGGAATATGAATCTGTCCGCTCCTCTTTACTGAACCGATCTCCTGTTCCCTCTCTTGATATTTGTTTTGGTGAGTTACTTCGCGAAGAACAACGTCTTAGTACTCAAGCTCTTCTGGAGCAATCTCATGGCAGTTCCGGGATGGCAACTGTGGCTTATGCTGCCCAAGGACGAGGACCACCTCTGAATTCTAAAAACTTGCAGTGTTTCTGCTGCAAGGAATATGGGCATATTGCTGCCAATTGTCCTAAGAAATTCTGCTCTTATTGCAAGAAGAAGGGTCACATTATCACAGCATGTCGTCTTCGCCCCCAGAATCGTCAGGCCCAAGCATTTCAGACGTCAGTTATGATCCCTCCCGTAGCGACTTCTGCAGCACATGGCTCTCCTTCAGATGCGTCCTCTGTTCCTGCGCCTCCTGCCACGAATTAATGCACCCCAGAAATGGTGCAACAGATGTTAATTTCGGCATTATCAGCAATGGGGTTCCGAGGTAACAATTCTAGTAAACTCTGGTACGTGGACTCGGGGGCCTCTAATCACATGACTAATAATCCCACCGCTTTGTGTCATATTCGGCCCTACGCTGGTCGCTCTGCTATTCAGACTGCCAATGGCAGTTCTTTGCCCATAGCTGCTGTTGGAGATGCCTCTTCTCAGTTCACTGATGTGTTTCTTGCTCCTCAGCTTTCCGCAAATCTTATTTCTGTTGGCCAATTAGTTGATAACAATTGTGCTGTTAATTTTTCTGGTGATGGTTGTGTTGTGCAGGACCAGGTAACGGGGAAGCCGATCGCGAAGGGACCTAAAGTGGGGCGCTTGTTTCCACTATTTTTGCTTGTTCCAGCTTTTTCTACAGTTTCTTCTATTAAGTCTTTTGCTTGTAATAATGTTTTAGATCTTAGTATGGTGTGGCATCGTCGTTTAGGCCATCCCGATACTCAGATCTTATCTCATGTATTGAACTCTGGTTTACTTGGTAATAAAGACCGTTCTTCTTTATCTCTTGAGTGTGCTTCTTGCAAACTTGGTAAAAGCAAAACTCTTCCCTTCCCTTTGCATGCTAGTAGAGCATCTCACTGCTTTGATCTTATCCATAGTGATGTTTGGGGACCTTCCCCGGTTAGTTCACATGAAAAATTTAAATATTATGTGACTTTCATTGATGATCATAGCAGATTTACTTGGGTCTACTTTCTTCGCTCTAAATCTGAGGTCTTTCGTACTTTCACTGAGTTTTTAGCGTATGTTAACAATCAATTTTCTACTTCTATTAAGACATTACGCACAGATTCCGGTGGTGAATATTTGTCTACTGAGTTTCCGGCATTCTTGGCTTCTAAGGGTATTATTCATCAACGTTCATGTCCCTCTACTCCTCAACAAAATGGAGTAACCGAACGCAAAAATCGTCATCTCCTAGATGTGGTCCGTACTCTCTTGTTAGAATCTTCTGTTCCATCCATGTTTTGGGTAGAGGCTCTGAAAACTGCTACTCACTTGATTAATCGTTTACCTTCTCAAGTCCTACATATGGAGTCTCCCTATTTCCGCTTATTTGCTAAGCAACCTAGTTATGCTAACCTTCATACCTTTGGTTGTGTATGTTTTGTTCATTTACCTCCTCATGAGCGACATAAATTATCTGCTCAATCTGTCCGATGTGCTTTCTTGGGATATAATGTGTGTCAAAAGGGATTTGTTTGCTATGATCCTACATTACATCGTACACGCATTTCTAGGAATGTTATTTTCTTTGAAAATCAACATTTCTTTCCTGTGTCCTCTGTGCCATCCTCTTCTACTGTGGTTCTCCCCTCCTTTGAGCAGCAGTTCTCAAATCATCATCCAGTCAGTTCTCGCTTTAAACCAGGTATTGTGTATACGAGACGCTCCCGCCCACAGTCTCTTTCGGTGGCTCACCCGATATCTGATCCTACCACGCTCCAGATTCAGTCAGTTGCAGCACCTCCAGCGCCTTTGGTACGTCGCTCTCCTTGAGTGTCTGTACCCCCGGATAGGTATGGATTTCCCTCTTCCAGTTCTGGCAATTCTATTTCAGCTCTTACTGCTGCATTGTCCAATTTTGATATTCCCACCTGCTACTCACACGCTGCCAAGCATGATTGTCGGCGACAAGCTATGCAGGAAGAACTTGCCGCTCTAGAGGCCAATCACACCTGGGACATTGAGCCATGTCCTCCCACTATTGTTCCTCTGGGTTGCAAATGGGTTTACTCAGTCAAGGTCAGATCTGATGGAAGTTTGGATCGTTACAAAGCTCGGCTTGTTGCACTTGGGAATAATCAGGAATATGGTGTCAATTATGAAGAGACCTTTGCTCCTGTGGCTAAAATGACTACTGTTCGTACGATTCTAGCTCTTGCTGCTTCCAGTGATTGGCCACTACATCAGATGGATGTCAAAAATGCTTTTCTTCATGGGGATCTTAAGGAGTGTATTTATATGAAGCCACCCCCGGGATTGTTTCCCTCTCCGCCTTCACATGTGTGTCAGCTTCGTCGCTCTCTTTGTGGTCTCAAACAGGCTCCGAGGGCCTGGTTTGATAAATTCCGCACCATTTTATTACAATTTTCATTCAAGCAGAGCAAGCATGACACTTCCTTGTTTCTTCGGAAATCAGACATGGGTATTGTTGTTCTTTTGGTTTATGTTGATGATATTGTGATCACTGGTTCCGATTCTGCTTTACTTGGCCAGCTCAAAACTCATCTCTCAGAGTCCTTTCATATGAAAGATCTTGGGTCTCTCACCTATTTTCTTGGTCTTGAGGTGCATCGTAGTCCCTCTGGTATTTCCCTCAATCAACATAAGTATGCTAGTGACTTGGTGGCTACAGCTGGCCTACAAGAGGCTACTTCTGTTGATACTCCCATGGAATTAAATGTCAAGCTTCGCAAAGAGGAGGGTGACTTACTTGCTGATCCCAGTTTATACCGGAAGTTGGTGGGTAGCCTTGTTTATCTCACCATTACTAGACCGGACATTTCTTTTGCTGTACAGCAAGTCAGCCAGTTCCTTCAGACTCCTCGTCATCTTCATTTGGCTGCTGTCCGTAGGATCATACGCTATGTTCAAGGCACTCCTGCCCGTGGCTTATTCTTCCCTGCAAGCAATTCTACTCGCCTTGCTGCTTATAGTGATGCTGATTGGGCTGGTTGTGCGGATACCCGTCGATCCATCACTGGTTGGTGTGTGTTCTTAGGTGATGCATTGATCTCCTGGAAAAGTAAGAAGCAAGACAGGGTCTCTAAGTCATCTACAGAATCTGAGTACCGGGCGATGTCTCTTGGTTGTTTTGAAATCATTTGGCTTCGAGGTTTGCTTGCTGAGTTAGATTTTTCTGAGACCGATCCTACACCTCTACATGCCGATAATACAAGTGCTATTCAGATCACGGCCAATCCTGTCTATCATGAGCGCACAAAGCATATTGAAGTAGACTGTCACTCTATTCGTGAAGCCTTTGAAGCTCGTGTTATCACCCTTCCACATGTTTCCACTGAACTCCAAATTGCTGATATCTTCACCAAGGCTCTCACTCGTCATCGACATTGGTTCCTAAGTAGCAAATTGATGCTTGTTGATCAACCTGCATCGATTTGAGGGGGGCTGTCAACAGACAGCTTTGCTGTCCACATTTCTTTCCTTATTTTAGCCCACAATTGTTTCCTTATTTCTCCATATATTATTCTGTACAGTTAGCATACATTATTTGACAGATTATAGTTTACATGTATAGGGCTAGAATCATGCGGGAACTTATTTGCTTTCCATGTACAGCATCCTTGTAAAGTCTATATATAATATACAGATCTCAAGGCCAATTTATTCAGCCATTCACACAATATCTTGACAGGCATAGCCCCCCTTAGCTTACTTGTAGGTCTGCAAGTGGGGAATCTTATCTTGCCATTACAATTTATGTAGTCATATTGTCTTGTTAAGTAATAATTCCTTGCTTTGATCCTCTCTGTTTTCTCCTTTTCTTGGATAGAATTTTTTTCTTTGATCCACAATTGTTTTTGTCTTCCTTTTATATTTTTTTTATGATTTTTGAGTTGTCTTATGTTTTTTACTAGTTCTGTTGTGGGTCCTCGATGCCCATGACCAAACAATTTTAGTCAATTTTCCTTCATCTTATCTCATCGTGTCAAAACACATCTCTGTTCAGCTACTTATATGATAAACATTTGTATGCCTGCTGGCATAGGTAGTATTTGTTGGTGGTTGTATCATGGTCTCTGCTTCTAGACTTTTGAGTATCTTTTTTTTTTTTTTTTGTTTTTTGTGTTTTTTGGTGGTTGTATCAAATTTGATTTGCTGCTCTGAACTTTTTTTTTTGTTTTCTTGCACTTGGGTTTGTACTGGATTTTTTTCTCATCCAGTTAATGACGTCTCACTTCATTCTTGGCATTAAGCTTGAAGTCATCAAGAAAGGAAAGTTTGATGAGTGAAATCCTCGGGCAAGGAAATTAGGACTTTGGATCCTTCAGTAGACGCAGTCGTAAGGAGGTTGGTTTTTCCATGTTATTTATGATACCCGCCAACCTCTCCCCTAACGGGAGGGGTTTGGGGGAAGCTATTTCCACCTTGTTAGGGTTTGGGGAGAAGGCACCCCATCCTGATTATATAAAATAAAAGAATAAAAGAGTTTTGCGCTACATAATTAATGTTTATAATAATGTTTTTTAGTTACTCATTAAAAGTTTATATAAATTTGATAGTGTTATATATTTAAAAAATAAAATAATGTCATTTTAATTTTCTATTAACATGTATATTTCTTATTTTAACACTTGCATCATTTTGTTTGAAATGTGTTAATTACAATTAATGTAATAAAATAAATAAATAAATATAAGTTTAAAAATAAATGGGGACCTGGCCACGCCTACCATGAGGTTTAAACAAGTTTGGGGAAAAAAAAAATTTCGCGGGGCGAGATTGGGGAAGAGGTCTCCCGCCCCGATGTCATTCCTATTTATGAGGTGATTTTCCTTTAGAAAATTTTGTCCATGACTTATCCTGAACCTATTCTTGTTTGATACAAAAAGTATTTTTTCTTGGGTGGACATCGTATAATATTATATATATATATATATATATATATAATTCAATGCATACTATATGCATATAAAATAAATAGTTGAAACTTGAAGACCATATGTGGGATTTAAGTGTCGCAAGAATCAATAGCCTAAGGAGCACGAACACTCTTATTTAGCTCACTTGTCCGTGTCGGACACCGACACTCTCGCAAACATATATATGTTTTATGTAATAATTTGTAAATTTGTTTTAGAACTTGAATCATGAATGTTAATAGTTCAATGAAGAAGTTCTTGAATTTTTATTTAATGACTTTGTATTTGGATTTGTGTATTTTTATGTCAATTTTAATAGAAATAATGTTAGATCTTTATTATATGGTCACATAAAAAATATAAAAAATTATATATATTCAATATGTATTTGACATGTCCATGTCTTACTTTTTTTTAGGAATAACGTGTCTACATGTTTGTGTCGTGTCGTATTTGTGTCTTGTATTTGTATCCGTGCTTCTTAGCCAAGCATAGGTGTTTTCATAGAATCAAAGTTCTCTGTGATTTTAGAAAAACTTTTACTGGGATGAAAATAGGAAAGGCTTTAGGAACATGTGTTGACGGTCAATGTGACACTTGAGGGAACCCAACGTGGCATTGAGGTCTAACCAGCAAAGGGTCACAAATCCTGGTAGAGGCAGATGCCGATGACATATAGCCATTTGTGGCTGATCCAGCAAAAGGAACTCTCCGGTGGAACTTGCTGGCCTTGGGCAAGGAACAAAGTGCCCTGACGCTCTATGCTCACCCAAGACTGGTGGAAGGCACGGTCTAGGGGGACCAAGGTATATAATCCGATGCCAATGGTGGCATGCTACCATCAGGATCCCTTGTGACTTCTTAAGGTACTTGGTTCATTGGCTGGAACAGGGCAAGTTGAGATGGCTCTTTGTGCGGGATTAGGTCTGGAGATGTGGAAGCATGTCTTGCCCGGCTTGGTGGAGGATGGATCATGTCCCCAGGACATTGCATTGCATGTTGGCATCACATGCTTGTGTATGATGATCTACAAGCCCGAGAAAGGCTCGAGGGTATGACGCCTGGCAGCAGCATGACTTGTATTTAGGATGCGTGTCCACTTCTTCTATGGCCTAAGCTAGCCCCCCTATAGATACCTCTCATGTCCATTAATGGGCCTGGTGAGAATCGGAACTAATCCCTGTTTATGGACAAGAACCCATTAACGACTCTGGATCAGAATCAACTTAATTCTTTGGCTTGTTTACTGCCTAGTCAATCCTATGTCCGTCTCTCTATTTGGTCTTCCACATTCCCATCTGAATTGTTACTAATTATTAAGAAAAAAAAATGAAAATGAGTGTGTTGGTTTGAGAAAGTGTTCATAATAGTTTGTTAGGTTATTATAATTTTGAGCCATAGTTGGGCTTTATTCATTTACAGTTTTAATGTTAAAAATCCTTCCAAAAAAAGTTTTAATGTTTAAAAGTAGGATACTACTGTAGTGGTACTATAGCATGTTGCTCTTTACATTAAAGTCAGATATTGCGTTAATGTTAGGTACTATTCATGCTACTATAGCAATGAACAATTTAGGTTACATTTTTTGTGCTACTTTTATTCAAACTTCAATTTAACGGATTGATAAGTTGCAGCCTTAGTGCTTGGTTTGAGAGTTTGTGAATTGCATGTTTCGTTCTTGTTTACTGTAGTGGTACTATAACATGTTACTGTTTACATTAATGTATGTTTCTATTCATGCTACTATAGCAATGAAGAACTTTGTTTTTTCTGCTTCTTTAATTCAAATTTTGGTTAACGGTTGAATTTAGTTTTAAAGGTTAGGACTGACTTTGTTTGGGAGTTTGTGATTACAAGTTTCTTTCTTCTTCCTATTCCTATTTTCTCGTTTTCTTTTACTTTTTGTAATAAAGTTTTTACTATGTTTATACCTAAACTACATTTTAAACCATGTCCCCCTCCCCCACACCCAAAAAAAAAAAAAAGAAAAAACCCACCACACTCAGAAAAAAAAAAGGGAAGAAGAAGAAGATCCTATTTTACCAACTGTAAACCGTCCGTGCTTTATTTCATAGAAAAATGAACTAATTCTTCATTTCAGAGTAGAAGAACAGCATTCCGAGTGTTTCACTTTTTATTGCTTGCTTCAGATTATTAAACTTTTTGAGTGTGGTTGAGCAAAATGAAGACATAAAACTAAAGCATTAGTTAATGTTTTTGGATCCATGCTAAGGAATGAAGACATAAAACAAAAGCATTAAGTTAATGTTTTTGGATCCATGCTAAGGAGATTGAGCATGGAAGATATTTTGTAAGTTAATGCTGTAGTATAGATAGAGGCAATCCTCCATGTGATGGTCGTCAATTTATGGAAGCACACAAAAGTAAGTTGGATGGTTCTAAGAAAGAAAGGTGGGTAAAAAGATCAGTTATAGAGACATATTTAAGGGCATGTATGCAGGAAATATAACTAGTAAGGTAGCTTCTAAAGAGACTTGTGAGGTTCCATATTTGCAGTAACCTTAACTAGGATCTGCCATTGAAGCAATCCGGTTTTTTCTTTGCTTATGAATGAATTGACTGGGACAAACAGGTGGTCCCATGGTCTATGTAAATGATAAATAATATGGTTTTGAATTGCTTTGACCAAATGGGGGTAGGTCTCATCTCTAAACAACAAGCACCGAGGAACCTTATGTAGAATATGAGCAGTTGATTTACACATAATATTAAGTTATTTACATAAAAGGATATTAATATTATCTTTGACATCCTTGTCCAACTTTATAAACTCTTGAATTTAAAGTATCCTTCTGCTTTCCTAGTTTCTAAAATTACCACTTGTATAATTCACCAATATGTTTATCTTTAGATGTATACAGCAAAGAAGCAGATCCTCTTGTTTCAATCTTAGAGAGTTCTTTTGAGAAATTTGAACCAGAGGACTCTGCTTATTAATAAAATTTATTATTGTTTGTCTTAGGGAGGTTGAGTGTTCATAGTTATTTCTTATGAAGTGCAATTTTATGGGTAGCTGATTGAGCAACCTCTATTTATGGGGTGGTGATATATTCAATCCTGGCCATTTATCTTTTGTTGGTGTCTCATATATATTATGTCAAAACAGGTTCCTGCATGATAAGGTGAAACCGCAGGTTGTGCATCGGGATATCCGTGCTAGTAATGTACTGCTTGATGAAGAGTTTGGTGCACATCTAATGGGGGTTGGCCTCTCAAAGTTTGTGCCATGGGAAGTAATGCATGAGAGGACAGTAATGGCTGGTGGCACATATGGGTACCTTGCTCCGGAGTTTGTGTACAGGAATGAGCTTACAACAAAGAGTGATGTTTACAGCTTTGGAGTGCTGTTGCTTGAAATTGTTAGTGGGCGAAGACCAGCACAAGCTGTTGATTCAGTGGGTTGGCAAAGTATATTTGAATGGGCCACCCCTCTTGTGCAGTCTCACCGCTATTTGGAGCTCTTGGATCCTCTCATATCTTATTCTTCTTCTCAAATTCCTGAAGCCGGAGTTGTTCAGAAGGTAGTAGAACTGGTTTATGCTTGCACCCAGCATGTTCCATCTATGCGCCCCAGAATGTCGCATGTTGTCCATCAGCTGCAACAGAGTTGGCCCACACCCTCATTTTAAAGTTTCAGACAATCATGAGATCTTGGTGTTTATAGGTTAGCCCAATGCACGAAGCTCCCACCACTATGGGGTTTGGTGTTTCTACTCTTAAAAAAAATGTTAGATGGGGAATTTTTTTTTCCAGCCAGTTATTCAAGCCAAGTGAAGGTTGCAAAATTATGAGGAACTGTAGTTTCTTTGCTAACTTAGTCTCAGTGCTGATGTAGTTGGATATGGTATCGGGCTTGTTTGTATTACAGGATGGTACGCTCTTTCAGTGCATTATTCTTTAATGTAGTTTTGAATTCTGGAATCTTTTGATCCCTCTAAGTAGGCTCAAATTGGAATGGTGAGCTTATATGATATTGAGCCCTTGGGGTTGGGAAGGATTCAATAAAATTCTTTTTGAGTGTGTGTGTGACCACACCCAGTTAACAGGCTTGCTTGGGCTTTAATTTAAATGGGCACACCTATTCATACACACCAGCCCCAACTTTCACTTAACATTCCAAGTAGTCAGCTTGATATATGTGGAAACCCTCAGTGGAAGCATGCATCACGAAACCAGAACTACTTATTTTGCTTTTGAAAGTAGACTTGCTTCAGTTTTTGTTCAAAATAAGCAAGAAAAGTAGCTCCAATATGCCAAACAAACTAGTGGTTTTACAGTGCGTCCTTCAAGCTCTATCGCTGCAAAATGCATCCAGGAGCTGGTGTCAAGTGCCCTTAAAAATCTCAGTTGAGAATTGGGAATGTCTCCATTTTCATTAAAATTGTAGTTGTTAGGTCTATTAGACCTTGTTTATATTGGCTAATCCGTGTTGATAAAATTACTTCGGGTTATAATGCTGCCAAGTCCATTTGTTTAGTATTTGCAATCCTTGTGTGTTCACTCAAGCATTCAAGCATTGCATTCAGATTCATCTACATGTTGCGTTTCTAATGGTAAGAAAAGGTAATGGGTTGGTTGCATTTAGATTCGTCCACATGTTGGGTTTGTAATGGTAAGAAAAGGTAATGAGTTGGTTGCATGGATTTTGATACGCACAAACACACTTCACGCGTTAAAGAGTTTTTAATCAATATTTGTTTAAATGTGAGTGGTTGTGTTTGAATAATAGTAGTTCAAAGTTTCAAAAGATTTAAATAAAGTTTTTCATAATTCGGCTGGGCTACTATATATCAAATAGATCAAAGGACCTTGGTTTATCTGGAGTCGTTTGAATGAACCAGTTCATGCAAATGAAAATTTCAAAACTTTTTTCTTTTGATCTCATTAATGAGAATTTCAAAACCTTTTTCTTTTGATCTCATTTGATCACTCGTTCGAACGAAAATTTCAATGGGGTATTCGTACAAGCTTATTTGATCATTGGTGCTAATGAAAATTCCACTAAGGTAATTCACTTGAACTTGAATTCGTGTTCGAATTCGTTTATTCAATTGAACTTGAATTCGTTCGAACAGACTTCCATTCGTTCGAACGAATGTCACGAAAAAGCAGTTTTCTAACTAGTTTTAAATAGTGCAACTGGGTTTCTAAAAGCCTTCATATATAAGGTTTTGATCATGATTTCGGGGTAAAACTTTTGACTGCTATCATAGAATTCTTTTATTCATTATCAAAATATTTTTTCCATGATCATAATGCACATATAGGTCAAATCCTTTGCATAAGAACCCAAATTTCAATTTCTACGTCATCTATAGATTACAAACTCATGAAGTTCAAGTTTATGCAATCAATGGAATTTGAGATTGTGTGGAATTTGCAATTATGATTGGGATTTGCCATTCGTGGACTTCAAAGTGGTGGATTCACTTGTTGAGTGCTTGAGGTTTCGAGTTTGAGAAGATACAAATTGTGAACAACTCTTGAGGGACTAAGTCGGCATTTCTACGGAGTGTGTAATCATCAAATCTCTTCTAGTGGATTGTGTATACGGGTTAGAACCATGGAATTTTCTAAACTAGATTCAATTAATCAGTGGTGATTTGCACCTTAACAAATTCGATGCACTGTCTCTATCGCTTTATTATTAACAGAGTTAATTGTTGTATGTCACTGAATTTAATTGCACACACTAGAATCTTAATCCTCATATAATTAAATTGATAATTTTAATCTCCTTGAACCAAATTTAAAATTGATCAAGTTAATTTTAATTTTCCATATAGACCATTCACCTCCCCCAGGTCTATTCCTTGACATCTAGATATATATTGGGCTTTTTAAAGTAGCATCAGACCAAAAATCTTAGGTATTACATTGATCCTAATTTTTTTTATCCAGATGGAAAGTATTCGTGAAGGCGGTTCTGTAACCTGTCGTCCACTTTTTGATGGTTCCAGTTATGCTTATTGAAAAGCTACTATGAAGGCCTTTCTTAAGTCAATAGATGAGTATGTTTGGTTGGCGGTTGAGAATGGATAGACAACCCCTATCACCACAGCCACTAAGGATAAGCTTTCAACCTCAAAACATGCTATGAGCCGAACGTAACACAATAGCCACCTTAAGAACACGAACAAAACTTTTAAGCTCGTTCAGATCCTTCAAACCAATAGAAAAATGTATCTTAGACCTGCAAAAACCAATTAGGAAGGAGCTGAGATAAAAAAGGAGCTCCAAATCACACGAAATAGCGCTCCAAATTCCTAGGGTTTCTTAGAACCAGTAGTGTTGCGTTGGGGCCGAAGGCAATGTTCATGGGTTAGGTTCTCAGGCCAGGTTTAGGTAGGGACCACCCGCCCAAATACGTGGGATGGGTTACCCTAAGTCCAACGACATTGTTTAAGAAATGGGATTAAATAAACACTTAGCTAAACGTTGTCATTTTGATGATGTGACAATGATGTAGTAATGTCATTAGGGACTGGATTGAATTGATTAGTTCCTAAGAATTAACCAACGATTCACTTAAATCCCAACCAGACTGGTTGGTCTTTGGAGGAAAATAAAAGAGGTTAATCGAACTAGTGGTTCCCTAATCTAACTGAACCGGAATTTTCAGTAATTCCATTTAGACCCTAGAATTTTGAGAAAATTGTACTAAAACCCAGAAAATAATTAATAATTATATTTAAGCCCTAAATTTAATTAGTTAAAATTACTATTTTACCCCTGACCTAAATACAGTGTATCGAAGGCCAATTAAAATGCAAAAGGAGTCTATTCCAATATTTTTGGGCATTTTGGACTTAATGGAAGAGTCCGATTTGAGAAATTAGACCCTGAAATATATGAACGAAAAAACTAAAATAATTCTAAATGTGTCCTACTATATTAGTTTGACTACCAAATGAACACCTATGATTATGAGGGTACCTACCCTAAGGTTTTTTAACATTCCGGACTCAACGATGAAGTTCGTTTCGTCAAACGAGATACCAAAAATACAAACACATAGAAATATGTAATTCTCAAACTGCCCTTAATAATATACGGGCTACCAAACTGACTAAGAAAAATTAGAATGAGGCAAACTTAATATTATTGGACGCTCTAAACTTAATGGTAAGGTCTAATTGAGTATTCGGGTACCGAATGGGTCCTTCGTTAAAGTGTAAAATTATAAAAATGCCCCTAAACCTAAAGTAAACTGCAGGAAGGCTAATTACGATCCAAAAGAGGCTAAATTTAGTATCTTCGACATTTCGAACCTAATGGTGATGTTCGTTTAGGAAAAATAGAAACTGAAACAAACTAAAAAATTGATGAACACATCCCTAAGACTTAATTAAGCTACCAGAAGAATATAGAACATAAAGAGGAACCTATAATAGTCTTTATAGGACCCTCTGTAACGCCCCTGACCTAATTAACAAATAATTAGTGTCAATTAAAAAGACGTTAATAGCAATAACGCATAATCTTACTGTGTTAAGTATTAAGAAACAATACTTTCCCAAATTGTCAAAAATGACACAAGTTACGATAAGAAGACAAATGTCAAGAGACTAGTACTAGTGAAAAAATAATGTTAACTAGTAACAAAAAATTAATAAATGAAAATTCATTAAAGAAGACTAAATGCAAGGTAATTTAAAAAGAAAAGAAAAGAGGAAAAGTAGGCCAAAAAGGTTGGCCTAAGTTCTTGAACCCAAGACCAAGAAAATAAGGAAGGACTTATATAAAAAATATTAGTCATTAGGCTACAAGCACTTTTGTGCTATATCAGCCACATGATATATATATATATATATATAAAACATGAAAAAGGTAGGGAAATTCAAAAAAAATGAGTGATGTGTCATCACCCCATTAGACCCACCTCTCAACCAATGAAAATCCATGTAGCCAACCCCTCGTCAACTTAGCCTAAAAAGAGAAGGAAATCAAACCTTTTGTGTAGAAGTGTGGTGTTTTCAGACCTTGTGTGTGTGACTAGAGAGAGAGAGAGAGATACAAAGAAGAAGAAGAAGAAAAAGGAGGAGAAGAAGAAAGAGGAGGAGGAGGAGGAGAAGGAAGCTTTGCATGCAAAACCTAAAGGAGAACCAATGCATGCAGCCTTTGGAAAACCTAGGAAGGGAGCAATATAAGAAGGAAAGAAGGAAGAAAGAGGGCTAAAAAATGGAAACTGAGGAGAGAGAACTTCATGTAAGTTTCTCTCACTAGAAACTTGTATCTTCTTTAGTTTCAGCTAGTATAAATTTCATGCACGTGTTTAGAATTAAAAATGGTAAGAATAAGAAAGCAATGGAGAAGTCTAAGCCTAGAAAAACCTAAATACCCAAAACTAGGTAAACTGGGTTTTGAATCTAGACTCGATGAAACTTGAAATGGACTCTAAGGCTCGAAAGAGCATCCAAAATGGAACATATAGAAATTTAAATTCCAAAAGAAGGTTGACACACCAGTGAGATATCATGATTTACAATCTAGAGAGAAAACTTAATGCATGTGTTTTGGTTCGTTTCCTTCTATTTTATGAATCGGAAATGGTCTCTGGGAGTCTTAGGAACATAGTGGGGCAAAAATGAAGTGAAGAAACTATCTAATAAATCACGAAATAGGAAGATAAGAGATCGTCGAAGAAGCCACTGCAATGGCCTGTTTCGACGTCCAAAAGTAAGTAAAACCAAATTCTAACCATAGATATGGAATCCTTATAAAACATTGGTTCGAACCCCATCGGTTTTGGAAGTCCAAAATATAATAATTACCATTTTACCCTTAATGATGCCTGAAGCCAAATGGAAGTCTGAGATGGTCTAATTTGAATTTTATCGACGTTCCGGACATAACGGAAAGGTCCACATTGTCAAATTTGGTACTGAAAAATATGACACGTGAAAGTGTAAAATTATGAAAATGCCCTTAGGCTAAATATAAGCTATCGAGATGCAAAGTAAGATCCGAAAAAGCTTAAACTAATTATTTTCGACACACCGGACCTAACAGTGATGTCCTTTCAAGAAAAAAAAAAAAAACCCGATAACGAACCAAAAAATGACAAATATGTCCTTACGACTGAATGAAGCTACTTGAAGAGAATAGATGAAATTAAAAGACATATATTAATGTTTTAAAGACCACTTGGGCTAAAAAATGATGTCCACATAGGAAAACGATGAACCAAATGAAACAAGACGTAAGAGATAGAATTACTAAAGTACTCTTAATAGGAGAGTTTCAAATGGGACTCGAGGGGGAGTATGGGATCTACCTTAGGGTTTAGAGGGCCACAGAATCTGAAAATGGAATAGGTCAGGGCTAATAACATCGAAAATATAGCAATTAAATAAGAATATATGTTTATTCAGGTAGTGAGTTCAATTTAATTTGTGAACTACGATTACCAGCAAAGGAATAAGGATAATACAAGTGCCAAGACAAGTAAAGTAAGGAAGTGAAGGAAAGACTGTGGACTCTAGACCACAGGTGAGTAATTCTGGACTTTGAAGTGGAAGTTTTAACTCCGTTATTCCTGAAGTTTTTTAAATTCAATTCCCGTATTTACATGACTCGTGTTTTAAATATGCTACTTGTTTTTATTTTCAAATGCTATCATGAAATGCAAATGTGCTTGTCTTAAATGCCAACTATTTATAAAGTTCTTACTTCAGCATGTCTATTTTAATTGCAAGGTTGTGTTAAATTCCTCTCAAAAGTGAATATTTTATTCCAACCATGTTTTAAATACTCTAAAAGTTATGTTTAAGAACTCTGAAGACTTTGTTAAAGTATTTTTGAAAGTTCTGTTTAAATGCTCTTGAAAGGATCTACTTTGAAAGGTATGTTTAAAATGCTCTCGAAAAGCATCTATTTAATAGCTGGGTTTTAAATACATCTTGTTTGCGAACTGGTAATGCAATATAATTGTGCATAAGCACCACAAGCTCTTGAGACCCTATGGGATTCAAAATCCTGAAAATGCCTGGTAAAAGGTTTATCCCCCAAGCATGAGATATCTCCATTGATCTATTAAGCTTGGAGTCCGATTCGAAACGGATTCTACTAAAATAAAAGTGAAAAGATGTTACGTTTAGAAATGATAGAAGCTTTATCCCCCATTTTTCTAAACGTGATTTATATGTTCTGATTTCATAATCAAATGATTTATGTTTTCAACTATAATAAAAACTGAATACTGGTATTTTGTATCGTGAAATAACTGCTTTACTTGAATGCCTTGAATGCTTTATTTTTATGTTTTTAAGATTCTTGTATTCTGTTCTTGATGAATTAAATGCTTTACTCGAATGCCTTGAATGTTTCGGGTTATATGTTTTGAAGATTCCTGTATTCCGCATTTGATGAATTAAATGCTTTACTCGAATGCCTTTGTAACACCCCGACCCAACTAAGAATCATCGAATCACTAAATATTAATTAGTGACCAAGACTTTAAGTAATGAGGTCGATTTCGAACCTCAACACGTGAACTTTCAGTAAAAGTCCCGGGAAACAAGGACGATTGTACATCACTTTCGTTGCAATCACCAACTTGTTTCTGTTGGTCCCGTTGTAATGATATACCTTCACTCCAATCGTGAACCCTTGATCACAATTGTAAAAATCAAGACACGAAGGGTAAATGTGGAGTTTGATTAATGAAATGAATAGATAAATACAAATATATATTAATATAGGTAAATATATAAATTAAGTAATTTAATTGATGACTAATCAAAATACATGTAAATGTATATATATGAGCTTACGAAATTATATAATGTAATTATATATATCAAAGAACATATAAGTAGGTATATGTATATATACATACGGTTGATATATATATATATATATAGGTATGGTTACATATATATGTAGATTTAAAAACTGAATTAAGAAAGATTAGAAGCAATTGGAAACTGGAGAGAAAGAAGGATTTAGAAGAGTTAGTGGCTGCAGCTGTTCTCCATATGATGATAAATAATAAAGAAGGAATGGCAGCCATGTGATGTGTGAGAGGTGGAAGTCATGAGGTGTTTTTCATGCAAAATTGAAGCCAACAAGTTGCAAATGCCACCGACCTAAAGGTCGGTGGAGAAAGGAAATAAAAGAGTGAGAACGGGAGAGAGAGGGAGGATAATGCATAGAAGCAGTTGAGGAAGAGAATAGGAACCTGGGGCGCAGAAGAAGTGAGGAAGAAAGAAATTCTGGAAAACAGTCAAACAGGTAAATTTCGGTTGAATAATATTATTTTATGTTTTAGATTTAAAGCATGCAAATACAAGGCCTTAATCTACATGATATAAGCTTTAAATTGCAAGAATAATGATTGAAAATTGTGTAGAATCGAATGAGAAAATTAGAGTTATAGTTGGCACAAAAATTTTGAGATGTTGGTGCAGGTCTGAATCAAAGTAAACCAAACCTAAAATCGTGTATTGGAACCTGATCTAGACCACCTTAATGTCTTAAAAATGTTAGACCGTGATCCAAAATCTCAAAGAATAGACCCTAAAATCTTAGTTGCAGGTTTCGGTCATGAAACCCAGTCTTTATTTTAGACTTTTAAACCCACTTTTGAAGATAAAAATGTGAACCCCATGAAAAATGAATCATCCCAGAAGAAACCTCATGAAATTTGACTCAAAAATGAGTTAGTAGGGCCAAGTTGCAGGTTCGGGTATCAAATGTTAAACCAAACGTTTAAGTTAGTTTTAAGGTATCAAATGAATGCCAAAAGATTGGCCAAATCCCCAGGAACATGTGTCAACTAAGAACAGAAGAAATCGATGATTAAAAATACACGAATTTGGAAGAAAAGAAACCCAAAAATTAGGGCAACAAAGGTTAAACTATGAAGAAGATGACGAGTTGACTCGCCGTTTTGAAATGAGTCACACGAGTTAACTCGGGACATGTATAAGAAGGCAGGATGACCACTACATTATTTGAACAACACAGTTTTGAATTAGGCTTAGAACGGTTCAGTGAGAATGAACCAAACCGGTCGGTCCAGTGACTGAATAAACCGGTTTAGGGTTTTAAACCAGAAACCCTATGGTTTAGTGGTTTAATTAATTAAAAAAAAAACTGAAATTTTGTCTATTTACGATTTAACCCCAAGGTTTTGTAGAATTTTGTTCTAACCCAAAATTTGAAGATTTAAATCAAATAGATCCCTGGAAAAATAATTTAAATTAATTAAATTATTTTATAAATAGGGAATAATGACTATTTTACCCCTGGACCATAATTAAAGCAAACGAAGTCCAAATTAAGTAAACAAATAGTGTATTTTGACTATTTTGAGCATTCTGAACCTAATGGTGGGGTCCGTTTCATGAGATGGGACTCCAAAAAAAAGACACGTTAAAGTGTAAATTACCAAAGTTGCCCCTAACATGTTCGAAGCCAAATTAAAAGTCGAGAGAGTCTAAATTGACTTTCCTCGACATTCCGGACTCAATGGTAAGGTCCACATTACGAAATGAAGTACGGAAAAATATGGCACGTAAATATGTGAAGTTAAGAAAGCAACTCTAAAAGTTAATGAAGCTACCAGAAGAGTATACGTTAAGAGAATAACGCTTAAGGTAAAAGTTAGGATTTAATATGATCTAAACATAAATTAAGAAAATCAATAGGAGATATTTGAAATACATATGAAGTTAATAGATTATTTATGAATTGTTTTTAGGAAATTCAAAGGGGAAAGGAAAGGCAACGCAATAGAGCCAGCCTAAAAGTATAAGGTGAGTAATGTAATACCCTGACCCGAATTAGGGACTATTAAGCCGTTATGTTAAATTAGAAATCGATGCCTTAAGTAACGAGGTCGGTTTCAAACCCGACGCATGGACTTTTAGTAATAGTCTTGAAAACTCAGGACGACTGTAAATCACTTTCGTTGCAGTCACATGTCGGTTGCATGATAATTATATTTTCACGTCAATCGCTGGCTATCGATACGAGTGCGAGATTTGGGCGCACATTACGAGGATACGGAAGATCAGTGTAAAGATGATAAATTTAAGAAAAATAATTAATTTTTAAAAGTAATTAATTATTTTAATATAAGAAATAAGTTGTAATATATATATATATATAATTAAATATATATGTATATATATGTGTATATATATATATACTATATAAATAATTATAACTTCAAATACATATATGTGTAAATATATACACATGTGTGCATGAATATATATGTATGCATGTGTGTGTATTAAATGAAGGCATGCAACTAACCAATGGGTAATTGAGGTGTGTGTGTGTCGGCTGAAAGGAGTGTGTGAGTGTAAATATAAAGACATATACATATATATATATATATATATATAGCCATATATAGGCAAAAACAAAACACACACACCCGGCCATCATAGCCTGCCCCAAAACAGTAAAAGAAAACTGAGCATGGATGCTGCCACAAGTTAGGTTATTTGGTGGGGCAAAAATCAGGAAGTACAATGATGGTGCATGGTTAAAAAAATACATATATACAAACATACATATTGTGTACACACATGCCACACGAAAGTTTAGTCACTAAAAGAGAGAGAGAGAGGAGTTCTGAGAAGGAGAAGGGAGGAGATTCAGAAGGAGAAGGAGAGAGAAAGGTGCTGTTGAGGTAAACCCACAAAAATCTCACATTTTCCCTCTCTAGAATTTCTCTACGTATGAACTGTTTTAAGCCTTGATTTATTTATATATGATGTTTAGACTATATTTAGATCTGTTCAAGCATAAAATTTGAGCTTAAAAACAGTTGAAAACACCAAACCCATGAACAAACCGCCATTGAAGACCTTGCTCAAGCAGGTCTGAACCGACTTCAACCAAATCCCATTTGGCTTATCAAGACCTAAAGTAGACCCTACAAGCATTCTAAAAACGCATGACCACGATCACAAAGCCCTAGAAATGACCTCCAAAGGTCGAGTTGTAGGTACGGGTTTCAAGACCCAACCTCACAAACTCACATCTAAACTAGATTTAAGAAATGGGGAATGAGACCTGATGGAAAATGGAACACGACGCAACAAACCTTATGAGATTTGGTTAAGAAATGAGCATGAACAAGCAGGTTACAGGTTTAAATTATCGAATCCTAAACCGAACACATGAATTCATTTTAAAACCTAAAATGAATGCCGAACCAGTCCTTAACACCTTAGGGATGTTTTGGATCAAAAACATAAAGGAATCCTTGAGCCAAACTCCACGAAAATTGAAGCTTTTAAGCTTCGAAAATTAGGGCAACAAGGAGGGTTCGATGGGGAAGACGATGGTGGGTCAACTCGGTTTTAAAAACCCTGACCGAGTCGACTCGGACACGTGGCGATTTCTAGAGTTACCACCGAATTAATACAACGACGTCGTTTTGGGCCTTATATATATATATATATATATATATCAAACTGTTGGTTTTTAAAAGAAAAGATGAGAAGTTGGGGTCCCTAGGGTTCGAACCCCAGGCCTGACGCTCCCCAAACCCTTCACTTACCACTCAGCCTCGCGTACGCGCATGTAACTATATGGGGCAAGATAAATATATATTATAAAATTAATAAAGATAAAGAAAATAAAATAAAAAGGTGCATTCTGCACCTAATGGGATTCGAACCAAGGCAGTTTTAGGAGGGAGGTGACACGCTGGCCAGCGTGCCACCCATTTCATCCGTTCATATATTGCAAACTAAATATATATATATATATATATCATGTTAAATGAATTTAATTTAATTAAAATTATTTAATTAAATTAAATGGTCAAAAAATACCCGGTGTCCAAATGAGATGAGTTATATATGTATTCTTACTATCCCAGACCTCCTGAGTCCATTGGTGAGGTCCACAACATGAGATGAGGTCCCAAAAAATTTAAGACCCGTAAAAATGATAAAATGACCAAAATGCCCCTACATTATAAATAGTCAAACGAGGTCCAAATTAAATAAACAAATAGTGAATTTTGACTAATTTAAACATTCTGAATCTAATGGTGGGGTCTGTTTCATGAGATGGGACTCCGAAAAAATTAGACACGTTAAGGTATAAATTACCAAATTGCCCTTAACATGTCCAAAGCCGAATTTAATTCTAAGAAAGCCTAAACCGACTTTCTTCGACGTTCCGGACTCAATGATAGAGTCTATTCAACCTAAAAGAGATGTCTAAAATAAAAGACATAAAATTTGATGAATAACATCAATCAGGTGGCTATATATTAGAACACTGCCGAGTACAAAACTAAGGCTTGTATGTTAAAATGAAATACGAGGAGACTCGACACGTAAACATGTGAAGTAATTAAAATTACTTTAAAGTTAATGGAGCTACCAGAAGAGTATGAATTAAAAATAAATTAAACTCTTAACACATTAAATTGTGTCATAGGTTAAGAGTACGAGTTAAATTAAGTACATAGGGAATTATGAAGTCGTTTTAGGATTAATACGATCTAAGCATAAGTTAAGAAGCATCAATAGGTGATATTGCAGTGATGTGAAGTTAATGAGACTATATATGAATTGTTCTTAGGAATTACAGAGGAAGCAGGAAAGCGCATTTTTAGCACTGACCCTAAGGACCGAGGTGAGTAACCTTGTGTTTGAAGTGGAGATTTAACTCCATGAATTTGAAGAAGTTTTAAGTTCAATTTATTTAAAGCCTCGAATATCAAATTCAGTATTACATGATTCCTGTTTTACAATGTTTTCTGCCTTCATAAACTGTATTGTGACATGCCAGGTGATTGGTCTGAATCACGATTTTCCTTTTTTATTATGTTTCAGCATGTCTAGGTTTAAAATGCTAAATTTTCATAAATGTTCTGAATTTGATTATTCCAAATATTGAAGTTTTATTGCAGAATTTATATATTTCATGTTTTAAATATTCATGAAAAATATCTATTGAAGAAGTCATGTGATAAGTTATATATATTTCATGTTTTAAAAATTCATGAAAAATACCTATTGAAGAAACCATGTGATAAGTTATGTATATTTCATGCTTTAAATATTCATGAAAAGTATTTATTGAAGTAGCCATGTGATAAATGCTTTATAAGATAAATGGTGTTTAAAGCACCCCCTATAATGGTTGAAATCCTTCGGAATTCAACAGTAAATGTCACATAGTCAAGATTTTGGGTTTCTTCGGAACTCAATTGCCCTGTCATGCGAAACGCCCGGTAGCAGGATCTAATCCCCCAGGAAAATATGATTGGCAGCATTGGCAGTAAAATGGGAGTCTGGTTCGAAACAGATTCCACTCAATCAAAGAGAAAAGATGACAAATGTTTTTGAAAATGGAACCAGGTTTTTACCCCCATTTTATTATACATGTTTATATGCTTTTAAATTGCATAGCTCTATTTGAAGAAAGGTGTATTTAGCTTGAATACTTTAAATGTTTCAAAGTTATCTGTTTTAAGAATGCATATACTCTGTGTTCTAAAATGTACGAGCAATTGGTAGTGAGTATTTTATAAACTCTCATGTGCTAAACCACTACCAGTTGAAAACCCCATGACGAATGTAGGAATTACTCACAAGCTTAGATTAGCTTATCTGGATTTATATCCACCCCCTTTCAGGTGACTAACAGTAGTCTTGATGTGAAGAGGTTGATGTTAGAGCTTACCCATTTTGTGAAGAGTGTAAGCAGTTATTGCAGGATTGGCAGTCTTTTTGAAAAGACTTATAAAGTTTTAAGTTAATGTCTTTTGTATTAGCGAGATGGTACACCATTATGTATTAAGCCCTATGGGGTAACTAAACATGTTGTAATTTTAAAGTTCTTAAGTTTTATTATGCTCTGAATGTTATATCATGTGTACGCTATGTGAATAGCGGCAGTATCGGACGGATGTGCAAATTTCAAAATGAGAAAAGAAAAGAAAAAGTTTTTTTTCACGCTTTCGCAACCACATGAGGCATATCTATTCGATACCGCTGCAGATGCTAGCCTTGTCCCGAGGCCTTTGGGTCTTGGGGCTGCGGTCGCAACTCGGGGTCCACGCAAGGAGGATTTCGGGTCATGACAAGTAACCCTGCATTTGAAGTGGAGATTTAACTCCATGGATATGAAAAAGTTTTAAGTTCAAAATATCTGAAGTTTTGAATATCAAATTCAGTGTTACATGATTCCTGTTTTAATTTATTCTGTTATGACATGCTCAGTAAATGTTTTTATATACAGTCTTTCTTAGAAAATATTTAGCATGTCTGAGTAAAATGCCAATTTCTTTAAATATTCTGAATTTGATTATTCCAAGTATTTGAAGTCCTATTGCAGAAATTTTATGTTACATGTTTTAAATGCTCATGAAAAAGCATTTATTGAAGAAGTTATGTTTTAATTGCTTATAAAAAGCATTTCTTGAAGAAGTCATGTTTAAATACTCATAAAAAGGATTTCTTGAAGAAGCTAAAGTTTTGCAAGATAACAGTGCATAAGCACTACAAGAGACGTTGAAATCCTTCGGGATTCAACTATGACACGAATTTGACGTTGACATTCTTCGAAATTCAACTATGACACGAAGAAATGCCAGGCAGCAGTATTTATCCCCCAGGCATGAGATCTCCATTGTAGAAGTAAAACGGGAGTTTGGTTCGAAACAGATTCCACCTAATCAAAGAGAAAAGATGACCAACGCTTTTGAAAATGGAAGCAGGTTTTACCCCCATTTTCACTATACATGTTTATATGTTTTGAAGTGCATGAACTCTATTTGAAGAAATATATGTTTGGCTTGAATACTTTAAATGTTTCAAAGCTATCTGTTATGAAGAATGCATGTATTTTGTGTTCAAAATTTACGAGCAATTGGTAGTGAGTATTTTATAAACTCTCATGTGCGAAACCACTGCTAGTTGAAAACCCATGACAAATACAGGAATTACTCACTGGGCTTCTTAAAGCTCACCCCATTCCCTAACATTTTTCAGGTATCGATGATGAATGGGAGCCTTGCCCAATTTGAGGATTAACGATTAGCGGCTCTATTTGGATCAGGAGTTTTTGATGTACTAGGACTTGTAGTTGGTCAAATTTTGACGTAGTAGACTTTGGACAAGTTTGTACTTAAGCCGAAAGGTAACCGAATATGTAATATGTATAAAACTTTAGAATTTTATTTATGCTCTGCATGTAGATTCATGTGTACAGCGATGAAGAGCGACAGTACAGGATGGATGTGCAAAAATTTTAAATAAGAAAAGAAAAGAAAAAGTTTTTCACGCTTCCGCGAACCAAGGTCGCACCGCCATCCGATACTGTTGCTTATGTGAGCCTTGCTCTAAGGCCTCCTAGCCGAAGGGTGGCAGTCGCGATACGAGATCTGCACAGGGTGAGTTTCGGGTCATGACAGCCTTGAATGCTTCGGGTTTTATGTTTCGAAGATTTCTGTATTTCGTATTTAATGAACTAAATGCTTTACTTGAATGCTTGGAATGTTTCATGTTTTTATGTTTTGAAGATTCTTGTATTCCATATTTGACAAACTAAATACTTTACTCTAATGCCTTGAATGCTTCGTGTTTTATGTTTTGAAGATTCTTGTATTCTCTATTTGATTAATTAAATGCCTAGCCTGAATGCCTTGAATGCTTCATGATATCTATTTGAAGTTTTCTATATTTTGTATCATGAAATAAATGCCTAGCTTGAATGCCTTGAATGTTTCATGCTATCTATTTGAAGATTCCTGTATCCTGTATTTGAAGCATATGAGCAATTGGTAGTGGTTATTTCTATAAAATCTGTTATACTTAATCCACTACCAGTTGAAAACCCATGACAAGGTACTGTGATTATTCACGAGCTTAGTGAAGCTCACATGGATTTATCCATAATATGTACAGGTGATATGAAGGTGGGGTATGAGACCCATAACCACAATGAAGTACAATTTTAGAAGTTCAAAAGTACATGAGGTATGGGACTCACGGGTAAAGTGATATGAAGTTCAGAAGTGCGTGAGTTATGGGACTCACGGGTAAGTAATATGAGGTTCAGAAGTGTGCCTTAGGTATGAGACTCACATGTAGAGTAAGATGGAGTTCAGATGAAGATGTAGGGTGTCACGACCCAAAACCCACTGTAATATCCCGACCTAATTAGGCAAAATAAACTATTGTAATGATGTTTTTCTGAGCTTAAATATATGTTAATTTATTTGACATTTTAAATTGGAACTAGTAGGCCATAAATGTTAAAAATAGTAAACGAAGAAAAACCGGACAAAATAGAGCAAGACGTGAATAAATCAAAATTTATGTTCTAATAAGCCAATTTATGCACACTCAAAATTGAGGTTGGTGGATTAGCAGTAAGGTTTAATCAATGCAGGATGCCTGAAGGTAGCCGAGATATTTTCTTAGTATGGGGATGATGTACAATGATAGGAGAAGTCTAAGTTAGCACTCAATACTAGAATACAACCCACGCATTTTATATATATATATATATATATATATATATATGCATAACATGTGTTCTGTGTGAGAATATATATGTATGGATGTATTACATGTTATGCATATATATATATATATATAAATGAATGACATGTATATGTGATAGGTGTAAGATATATATGCCATGTGCTGTATGAGTTGTGTGATATAACTGACCAAGAGAGTTTAATATGCTTATGTTGCACATATGAGTGAAGTAGAGAGAGAGAGAGAGAGAGAGAGAGAGAGAGAGAGAAAGGGTGAAGAAAGAAGAAGAAGGAAGTCCAGAAGTTCCTTGAGATTTCAGTGACCTGAGCTAGAAGAGAAGAAGTCACGTTGAAAGGTAAATTTTCAACAAAACTAATTTTCTCTCTCTAACTTAAAAGGATAATTTCATGTTGTACATTGTCATATACATACATGCATGTAATTATGATGCGTGTCACTAGGGATTGGAAACAAAATAGAAGTGTTTAAGTTAGGGATACCGTGACCACCATTGAAGCACCTTCGAAAAACCCAGACCTGAATTAATGTTTACTAAGCTTTTTTTAACATTTAGGACTTTAACTAAACGCCATGGGTGTTATAAAAACCCTAACCTACGATCAAAATCATCAAGACAAGGCCATTAAAAGCTGAGTTGCAGGTCACGGCCTAGAGAGACAACCCCTCGAATTGAACACCAAGACCTGATTTTAGAATGGGGATTAAATCCCCATAGTATAAGGATCATCACAGGCCAAACCTCGTGCATTTTGGTGCAAAAATGAGGGATGTGCTGGCAAGTTGCAAGTATACCTGGCTGAATGTGACCGAGCTTTTGGGCTTGGTTCCATACCCCTAATCAACGAAGAAGGATGAGTTAAAACCTTATAACTTGTTTTGGAAATGAAGGCAGGAAAAAAGGAGTTCTAAAACTCCATGAAATAGGAAGAGAAATTTGCTGCAATTTAGGGCTACAGTAGCCTCGCGTGTGGAGAAGAAGATGAACAGGGAAAGGGTCGGGTCGGGTTGGGTCAGGTCTAGGTTCAGGTCAGGACCCGCCCTATCGCGCAATAAGTTTAAGTGGAACGGGACTGTTTAGCTAGGTTTTAAATTAAAATAGAAATTGTGCTGTTTGGTTACACGGATAAGAAATTCAATGTAATAGCCGCGAGTGGAATAGGCATAGCCTATTCTTAGAATGGGACCTTATCCACTGTTTGGGTTCTGTATAATCAGAAAAAAGAAGAAGGGAAAATTGCAGCCAGTGGGTTTCGACCCACTAACGTGTGCGTCTGTGTGAACCCTATTTCACGCGTGTGAACCACTGTACCACTGAGGCACTTGGTTAAAATAATACTTAAATAAATATATAATATCAAATATTAAATTAAATTAATTTAAAATTAATAAAATATTTTTGGTGTCTGAATAAAATAAAAAGACAGTGTAACCCAATATTTTTGGGTATTCTGGACTCAATGGCAGAGTCCAAATTACGAAATTAAATCTCAAAAAGTGTGAACGGACGAACTAGGTTAATTCCAAAAATGTTCTGAAGGCCAAATAATGATACCAAACGACCATAAAAAATTATGAAAATACATACCTTAGAGTTTTTTGACGTTTCAGACTCAACGGTGGAGTCTGTTTTGCCAAATTAAATATCTAAAATACTAATACATGAAATGGGCCATTTTTAGGACACTCTAAAAAAATGACGATGCTACCAAGAGGGGGAAAATAAGCCCATGACTTAAAATACGATGCATGAGATTGAAAGACAGAAAATTCATAAATAAAATCAGGTTAAGTTTATGAATGACAGCAAATTGAATAATATTTCCTGATTTATAGGATCTTTCAAGGGAAAAGAAAAGGAAATCTGATTCCTCGTGAAAAGAGAAGAAGCTATTTTACAGTAAGTAAACCTAAACTCTAGTATGTGGTATTTCTAGCCATGTCACCATTTATTTCCTTAATGCCACCAATTTGTAATCCATATATACCTGTCGTTGATGATCTCTATAATTTGATGTTTGTCCTATATCGTGGATTTGTTGAGAATTTGGCTGCCAATATCCTCATGTTATTATTTGTTCATTTCTATACTTGCTTGGATATTGAAAAATGATACCTCTCACTGCTAAGAATTTGCTATTCCACAAATATGTACATCACCTATAGAATTTTGATGATCATGATATTATTATGAGTGCTTGGAGTTGTGATCTGTCACAACGTCCATTTAATTCACAGATGCTTGTGGACCTACGGGTCAGTGTTTGGGAATGATGCCCAACACTTAGTCCATGAAGGATATGATATATGTACAGAGCTCTAGTACTATCCAATAGCTCGATAATGGGGTGGACCTGGATGAGCGCTTTTGAGGGTATGCCTGGCCCTATATGTGATAAGATCTGTTATGTTAGTATCTCATATCGTATATTGATATTCTGATGATGCACTTATGAATCATTGATAAGCCTTGCAAGCTTATCCTTAGATATGTTGATGATGTACTATTTGATTATAGATACTTCTTGTGAGCCTATTGTTGGATTATCTGTTGACATATTATTTGATTGATGATATGCTTGCTTGCCTATCTTTGGACTCAAATTGTTAGCCTATTATTGTGGCAACTATTTATTGTACAGGCCGATCCCTATTAGTAATTTGTTACTCTACCTTTGGATGTGCCTTTGGGACCTATGGGTCATTTTATTGATTCATATACTTAGTGACTAGCTACTGTGATGTTCTATCAATCGCATGCTATTGTGATATTATCCTTTGCTTGCTATTGTCCTTTATCTTTCTTTTGAACTAACCTTGACCCATGGTAGGGCAAGGAGTTTACTTACTGTAGAGATTTGAAAAATTAGGGTAAAGTTTTCATTTTTGCCGGTAAAATATGCTTAGAATGTTACAATACACCTCTTGTGAGAATTTGAGCCTAATCGGAGATAGTTTGAAAAATGGACCATAAAAGGCATCCCGGGTGGCCCGGGTGGACCCGACCAAACCCACCCACAGGCGAAAATAAAGATTTTTGAAAATTTTCATTTAAAATAATTTTAAGAACTTTGGTTAAAGCAAAATGTCGAATTGAGGCGTTTCGAAATGGGTTATAGTGTAATGGGGTCCCGAACTCATTAAGGGCAAAAAGGTCATTTTACCCCTTGGCCCTTTTACTATAAATAGGATCCCTTAGAGATACAAATCTCAGAAGTTGGTCTGAGAAGAAGCAGAAGTCGTGCATGGAGAGAAAAGTGAACAAAACCTAGGGTTTTCCAAGTTTCAAGCCACCAAAACTCACTTCTACGCTTAGATTTTCACAAGACTTCTTTTTAGGAAGTTTTTCCCCATGTCAAGGGCTACATTCTCACTAATTGGTTCAGCTACACAGCGGACACAACTCCCTAAGGTTGAGAGAAACCCTTTTAGGTATGATATCTTGTTAAGTAAAGAATAGGGTTAAGTTTAGGAGTGTTTTATGTGTTGATTGGATGATGTTAATGTTTAGTTGCTGTTAGAAAGTCACTTAGAATGTAGTTGTTTTGAAAACCTAAAGTTGGTTGTTTGTGTACTTGTGTTTTCTTTGAGTTCTTTGAGAATTTGTCAAAATGATGAACATGTAACTTGAATATATGTTTGATTCATTACATTGTGGCTTATGTTCATCTGAATAGACCTTATGTTTTGAAAAATATGGTTGTTTAATGCATTGATGCTTTGTGTAATTATGTATTTTTTGAGAATTGGTAATATAGTAAACATATAACATGAGCATGCGTTTAAATTGATTGTATATAGCATATGTTCATGTGAAAGAAGTTTTGTGGTTTGGAAGTGAAAGTTTACTTTATGGATGATACATGATTTAAGGCATATTCCATATGTTGATAAAATGTCTCATTGAACTTGCATAGAAAAATCAAGGCATCTTAGCATACTTGAATTTTTGGAAACATGGTGTGGGTTGAGCACTTTAGTGCTGTACATTATGAGAGTGTAGATCCTGTGGTGAAAAACCCAAAATTTGGCCAATGACAGTACTCGCGGGCTGACGGGGACAGACCGTGAAGCAAGACATACTACATTACTCGCGGGTTGATGGGGAAGGACCGTGAAGCAAGACATGTGTTGGGCATAGAGTTGCATATGTGTGCATATTGCCATTGCATTGCATTGATGAATTGGAAAGCATGTAGATTATAAATGTACACTTTGCACATGCCACGCCTTAACTTTGTTCTTTTGCATTAGCATTATGTCATACCAACAGTTGAGTTGACCCCTCGTGGGATATCATATTACAGATGAAGCTCTCGGTACTTGAGACTTGAAGAAGTCTTGAAGAATGGAGGGGACATGGACCATGAAGGATATTTGGCCCTTGGGGCATATTTTTGTATGTATGAGGGCATGAGCCCTAAGACGTATGTAATGAATTTGTAAAAACCTTGTGTAGTGTGGAAACAATGGGCAAGACCTTAAAATTATAATGAGCATGAGGTTGTGATGTTTCAAATTTCAAGTATATGTGCATGTATGGAGGATTGTATATTTTAAATGATGTATAGATGTTTAGTTGAATTAAAGGATACATTTGGTTGCTAATTTGAGAAATGATAGGTTGTGTTATGGAATATTATGTAGAAAAAAGCTTAGAAAACAAAGGAAACCATGTTAAAATTTTGTGAAATTAAAGGGTTTGTTAGTTGTGTGAAACACCCTAAATATAGGTGGAAAAAGTGTTAAAAATGGGGGATTAAAAACCTTAAAGAAATAAGCTAAAAAATGGGAAAAAGTAGCTTGCAACACTTTGGGAAAAAAAAATCTGGAAAACAGAGAAAATTAGCTGTTGGACAGAGAAATTTAGTCGCAGTAGCTATAGTAAACCTGTAGGGAAAACCAGACCAGCTAGCCCCCTATCGCAGCCCAGCCCACGCGCCCCACCCCCGTGCCCCCTGCGCGTCCACTCCTGCGCACCTTGCGCGTGCCCATGCCTGTTGTCCTGCGCTCATGCGCGCACCCAGCCCAGCCTGACACCCCTCTTGACATCTGCCCTTGGCCACCTTTTTGAGCTATGTTTGGCCATCCTTTTGAGCCATGTTTGGCTACCCTATTGGGCCATGTTTGGCCAATTCTTAGGCCATGTTTGGCCACTCTCATGGGCCATGTTTGGCCACTTCCTTAGACAAGTTTTGGTAGACTTCTTAACTTATTCTTGGCCCATGTCTTAGGGCATTTGGGGCCCATTTGAGCCATTATCTCAAGACATTTTTAGAGACATTTTGGGGCTATTTTAGAGACCATTCTTGAACATGACTTAGACTTATTTTGAATAGTGATTAGGAGAGATATTTAGTTGGCATTAGAAAACCATTTTGGTTAAGTCTAATAACAAGTTCTCATTTTAAATTTTGGGGAACTATCGGGAAATAAACGTGTAGTTACTAAATCCATCTTAATGGCCTTTTATTTATTTTTCTTATTTAATTTCACTTACTCCCCGGGTTTGTGAAAATTTGCGGAGTGACACTTACTGGGGTAAATTAGCTCACTCTAGATATGTTATTTTTTTTTTCAGGACAACAAGTTGCAGAAGGACCATCAGGCGTACATATCGAGTAGATGCCACGTTTTGCTACAAATTGTCCTTTTGCAAGTATAGTGGACACTTTCACTATTATTGTAATAGATTAAGTGTAGTATAGTTTTAGTCCTTTCATGTGTCCACGTCTTGGGTATATTTTTGAGGATCTGTAAACTAAATACTTATTTTTCTTACTTTGGCATGTACAAGTATACTCTGATGTTGATATTAGTTCAGCTAATGACATGACATGCAGTTGATGATTAATTAAGTAATGTTTGAGATCCTTTGGTGGGGGAGCTACCTTACGAGAATTTAGGGCTGGTGACCGACACTATTACTCGGACAGGCTGTATAGAATCAAATGAATTGCACAAGAGTGATACATTTCTTTTTTTGATATTGATTGCAGAAGCTACATGTGTGCAACTCATCTGATAACCATTTCAGCACCAGTCATTTATAAAGTATAATCAAAGTAAGATCATTGTCACTACTATTATCATTATGTGTCATCAACATTTATATATACATGAGGTACGTATTCTCAAAAGTACAAAATGTAAATCTCTAAAAGTTCCATCTATCATAAAGTCCAAAAATGTATATCATATGATTACCAAAAATAATCCACATCACATATAACCAAAATCTTGGTACAAAAGGTCCATCACATTCATGCTCTCAGCCATACAGTGTGGACTTTGCTACTTCCATGCCAATTCAATTACCTGAAATATATTGGATAAATTCAGATGAGTTTCACTAAGCTCGTGAGCAATTCCTACATCCTGTTACAGGTTTTGCAAGACAGAGTTTTGCATAAAATACCATGGGCACTAAGTTTCTCAAACAGATAGCATATACATAAGGATAACTTATAACATGCTTTCAAATGGATCACGTATAAAACATGCTGAAGATTTAGGCAAATATAACGGAAGCATTTCTAAAACATATTATTTTTTGATAACATAGCTCGAATATTAAATCACAAAGCCAATAATGCATAGTTGTTCACAAAACGTATAATAGCTTATGCATTTCTTAAAATATGGTTCAAATAATTAATTGTGGAACAGATAACATAATAACGAATGACAAATACACATGAAAAGGTACATTTGAAATCGAATTTTGACTAACGAATAGCACGAGACAGATGATAGACACATATTACACACATTGAAGATTCACATAATGAGTCGGAGCACTACGTGAGTAAGTCTCATCAAGAGTCAAAACGTCACGTATGTAAAGTCTTATACATGAATTCTGCAATGAGTCAGAGCGTCATGTGGGTAAGTCTTATCAAGAGTTGGAGCGCCACATGGGTAGGCCTTAGGACAAACACAAGAAATCGAGTCAGAGCACCATGTGGGTAAGTTTCGTAAAGAGTCAGAGTGCCACATGGGTAAGCCTCGGAACAAACACATGATCGGATTCAAAACATATATGATTCAATTTTCGTAGTCAAATTGGTTCACAAAATCATTTATTTCTCATTGAAGTGGTGCCATATTTTACAGACATTTTTCAAATCAGTACACATGAGTGACATTTCAAAATCTAGACATGAAGATCATAGTTTTCGAATATTTCATAAAGTACAGATAGACATTTGAACAGGTATAAAAATCATAAGACACATTTGAATAGGATATAAAATACTTAGCATTTTTCAGATAGAAAATGAAATACCATTGATTCAGGCTGCAAGGTTACTCACAAAAAAATTAAGCATTTTGAACATCCATAGAAGATAAAATTTCACTGATTCAGGGTACAGAGTTACTCACAAAAAAAATTTAGCATTTTTTAGATAGAGGATATAAATACCGCTGATTCAAGATACATGGTTACTCTCCTCAAAATTTCAGTCAGCTATGCTAATCCCCTTTTCTTTATCTGTAGTTCCTAGATCATAAGTCAAATATACATAACTATGCATTAGAACATAACCAAGGCATTACTATTGGCCACTTATTATTTTTGTGGCCTTAGACTTAAAGTTAGGTCCCGTCAACTTTTTTTAAATTCATTTAATAGCTAAAGAATTAACTCGGGATGTAATGGGTATTACCTCATTTGTTGTTTCATATTTTTTGAAATTTATTTAGGCTTAACGGACCTCACCATTGAGTTCGGAACGTCCAATATAGTCAAGATAGACTACCTTTTATATTTAATTGGCTTTGGGTATCATTAGGGATATAATGTCAATTTTACATTTTACGTGTTTTAATTTTTTGGGACTTAATCTCACAAATTAGACTCCGCCGTTGTGTCCGGCATGCCCAAAAATATTGGGTTACACTATCTTTTTATTTTATTTGGCTATCGTAACCATTTTACCAAATAAAATTAATTTAATTCTTTTTAATTTATATTCTATATATTCAGTCCATAATATTCACGTGTGTGATGTTGGCACAGTGGCCACACACTTGGTTTTAAGGTTCACACATGCACACAAGTAGGGGGTTCGAATCCAAGGGATGTGGCTCCTTATTTTTTTTCTCATTTTCCTTAGCCAAACAGTGGATAAGGACCTAAATTAGGATGGGTTATCCCAACCTCGCATGGGTTATTAAATCGATCTCCTAATCTTGTAGCCAAACAACCCTTTTCCATTTTAATTTAAATCCCCCAGCCCTTAAACGACGTAGTTTGGGTTATTGGATCTGCGCCTGGGTGGGTTCTGACTCGACCCACTACTGTTCATCTTCCTTACTTCTTCGATGAAGGTTCTGGTGTCTTTTCCGGAGCCAGCGACCGTCGCCGACCATTTTTCAAGGACAAATCAATGGAATTCGATCCCTTTTCTCATGATGATTCTAACTCCGGTAGGGGTTTCTTTCTTTGACTAAGTTATAGCCTCGAAATAGGAAGTTACAATCGGGCTTCGGCGAGGGCCCGACTTTTCGTCGAGTGGCTGCAACACAGGATATTCCCATGGTCTCTTGACCATTTTTTCTACTCCAAGTTGCAGCACACTCCAATTTCTATGCTCTTGTGAGCTATGAATTTAGTTTAAAGCTTGGTTCAAGTTTCCTTCTTGAATCAATTTCCCTAGGTTCGGCCATGGTGTTCCTTAGGGTTTCTCAAGCATAAGCTGACCCATTTTTCTCCTATTTTCATCCTATTTTCATATTGATTACATGCATGTATGTTAGCTTTGTCAAATCACACAAATAGTGGCATATTTTTCCTTAGAGAGAGAAATTGAGTTTAAGGATTTTTACGTCCAAATGGTTAGCCTCCTTGCTTGGTTTGAGTTATTGAATTCCTTAGGGTAGCTTCGAGAACTACCATGCAAGCCTTCCCTTTTTTTTTTCTCATTTTTTTTTTCTTTTTCTTCTTCTTTCACACACACACACACACACACACACACACTCTCTCTCTCTCTAATAGCACAACATATCACATGCACACACTCTCACTATTCTATCCCTCCCCCTCTCATACGTAATATATATATATACATATATATATATATTCATATATAATGGGTGAGGTGTTGCATGTATTCTGATTGATTTTGGTGGGTGGTGGAATGGTGTTTATTTCACGCCTCGAATTTTCAAAAACCCGGGAAGTGAGTGAAAATGAAATAAGAAAAATAAATGAAAGGCCATTAAAATTGATTTAGTTGATTATGCATTTATTCTCCCATGTTTCCCTAAGATTTGAAATAAAAACTTGCTATTAGACTTAACCAAAATGGTCTCTTAATGTCACTCAAACATCCCTCCCAATCAATAGTCAAAATAAGTCTAAGTCATGTTCAAAAATGATCTCCAAAATAGCCCCAAAATGTCTCTAAGTATGCCTTGGAACAATGGCCCAAACGGGCCCCAAATGCCCTGAGACATAGGACAAGAATAAACTAAAAAGTCTACCAAAATATATCTAAAGAAGTGGCCAAACATGGCCTATGAGGGTGGCCAAACATGGCCTAAAAGGGTGGCCAAACATAGCCTAAGAATTGGCCAGACATGGCCCTATAGAGTGGCCAAACATGGCTAAAAAAGGTGGCCAAGGGCAGGTGTCAGGAGGGGTGTCAGGTGGGGGTGCATGGCGTAAGGCAACAGGGTGCGCCTATGGGCAAGCAGGCAGCACTCGGGTAGGCATGTGGCGAGCGAGGCAGCAGGGCGCACGCGGGCAGGCATAAGGCGAGCGAGGCGCGCGGCATAAGCGCGCAGGTGCGCGACAAGGGGCTAGGCGCGCGGGGCTGCTGGCTGTGGGCTGGGGCAGGTTTGGACTGTTTTTCCTGCAGGTTTACTGTAGCTGACTACGGCTAACTTTCTCTATTTAGCAGCCAATTTTCTCTGTTTTCTAAATTTTTTTCCAAAATTTTGCAAGCTACTTTTTCCCTATTTTTAGCCTATTTCTTCAAGGTTTTAACCCCCTTTTTTGACACTTTTTTCACTTATATTCAGGATGTTTTACACGCCTAACTAAATTTTTAATTTCACAAAATTTTAGTATGGTTTCCTTTATTTTCTAAGCCTTTTTCCACCTAATGTTCCACAACACAACCCATCATTTCTCAACTAGCAACCTAAATACATCCTTCACTTTAACTAAGCATTTATACATTACTTAAAACACATAATCCACCATACATACACATATACTTTAAGTTTAAATATTACAAACCTCATGTTCATTACAATTTTAGGGCCTTGCCCACTGTTTTCATACTATACAAGATTTTTACAAGTAAATACACATGTTTTAGGGCTTATGCCTTCATACATACAAAAATATGCCCCAAGGGCCAAATATCCTTCATGGTCCATGTTCCCTCCATTCTTCAAGTCTCAAGTATCAAGAGCCTCATCTGTAATATGATCTCCTACGAGGGGTCAGCACAACCGCTGGTATGATATAATGCTAATGCAAAGAATAAAGTTAAGGCGTGACATGTGAAAAGTGTACATTTATAAACTATATGCCTTTCAATTCATCAATGCAATGCAATGGCAATATACGTGACACACACATGCAACTCTATGCCACACCCATGTATCGCTTCACGGCCCTTCCCATTGGACTCGAGTACCAATCGTATGTCTTGTTTCACGGTCCATCCTTGTTGGATTACGAGTACCATGGCCAATATGGATTTTTCAGCACATGAATTACACCCTCACATTGCATAGCACCAAGTACTCAACCCACACTATGTTCTCAAAGAATCACAATAGGCCAATATACCTTTATTTTTTTCTATGTAATTTCAATGAGGCATTTTGTCAAATACATGGTATACACCTTAAATCATGCATCATTCATAAAGTAAATTTTGACTTTCAAACCACACAACTTCTTCCACATGAACATCTACTATATACAATCAATTTAAACACATGCTCATGTTACATGTTCGTTATATTACCAATCCTCAAAGAACATACAATTTCACAAAGCATCAATGCATTATACAACCATATCTTCTAAAACATAAGGTCTATTCACATGAATATAAGTCACAATGTAATGAATCAAACATATATTCAAGTTACATGTTCATCATTTGGACAAATTCTTAAAAAACTCAAAGAACACACAAGTACACAAACAACCAACTCTAGGTTTTCAAAGCAAATACATCCTAAGTGACTTTCTAACAAAAAATAAATATAAATCATTCAATCAACATATAAAACACTCCTAAATTTAACCCTATTCTTTACTTAGCAAGATATCATACCTAAAAGGGTTTTTCTCAACCCTAGGGAGTTGTACTTGCTGTACAGCCGAACCAATCGGTGAGAATGTAGCCCTTGATGTGGGGAACAACTTCTTAGAAGGAGGCATTGTGAGAATGTAGAGACCTAAAAAATGAGGGTAAATTTTTCGTTTTTGCCGGTAGGGCACTGTTCATGCACTATTTATCGGTAGGGCACTGAACATACATCATTTAGGTATAAGTTATGTTTAGACGTATAATTAGAGTATTCCATAGAAGAGGCATATGCTTAGAATGTTAAAATGGACCATAAAGGGCATCCAGGTGGACCCGGCTGTACCCGACCACACAAGAAAATAAATTTTTTGAAAAATTGTCATTTAAAATAATTTTAGGAACTTTGGCTAAAGCAAAATGTCAAATTGAAGCATTTTAGGATGGGTTGTAGTGTAACGGGGTCCTGAATTCATTAAAGGAAAAAGGGTCATTTTGCCTCTTAGCCCCTTTACTATAAATAGGACCCCTTAATGATAAAAATTCATTATTTGGTCTGAGAATACAGCAGTAGCTCGTGCATGGGAGAAAAGTGAAGAAAAACCTACGATTTTCCAAGTTTCAAAACACCAAAACACATCTCTAGGCTAGGATTCTCACAAGACTTCTTTCTAGGAAGTTGTTCCCCACGTCAAGGGCTACATTCTCACCCATTGGTTCAGCTCTGCAGTGTACAAAACTCCCTAGGGTTGAGAAAAACCCTTTTAGGTATGATATTTTGCTAAGTAAAGAATAGGGTTAAGTTTATGAGTGTTTTATATGTTGATTGAATGATTTATATGTTTATTTTCTGTTAGAAATTCACTTAAGATGTAGTTGCTTTGAAAACCTAGAGTTGGTTGTTTGTGTACTTCTGTGTTCTTTGAGTTCTTTGAGAATTTGTCAAAATGATGAACATGTAACTTGAATATATGTTTGATTCATTACATTGTGGCTTATGTTCATGTGAATAGACCTTATGTTTTGGAAGATATGGTTGTTTAATGCATTGATGCTTGGTGTAATTATGTGTTCTTTGAGAATTGGTAATATAGTGAACATGCAATATGAGCATGTGTTTTAATTGATTGCATATATCATATGTTCATGTGGAAAAATTTGTGTGGTTTGAAAGTTAGAATTTACTTTATGGATGATACATGATTTAAGGTGTATCTCATGTATTTGATAAAATGCCTCATTGAACTTGCATAGAAAAATCAAGGCATATTGGCATATGGTGATTCTTTGGAAACATGGTGTGGGTTGAGCACTTCGGTGCTATGCATTATGAGGGTGTAGATCCTGTGGTGAAAAACCCAAAATCTGGCCAATTTCAGTACTCACGGGCTGACGGGAGGATCGTGAAGCGAGACATGTGTTGGGCATAGAGTTTGCATGGGTGCATCACGCATATTGCCATTGCATTGTATTAATGAATTGGAGGGTATGTAGATTATAAATGTACCCTTGCATATGCCACGCCTTAACTTTGTTCCTTGCATTAGCATTATGTCATACCAACAGTTGAGCTGACCTATTGAGGGATATCATATTACAAATGAGGCTCTCGGTACTTGAGACTTGATGAAGTCTTGAAGAGCGGAGGAGAAATGGACCACGAAGGACATTTGGCCCTTGGGCCATATTTTGAGTTGTATAAGGGCATAAGCCCTAAGCTATATGAAATAAACTTGTAGAAATTTTGTATGTTATAAAAACAATGGGCAAGATCTTATATTTGTAATGAACATAAAGTTTGTAACATTTAAAGTTCAAGTACATGAGTACATATGGTGGATTGTATATTTAAATGATGTATGTTTAATTTCTATGAAATTGTGGCCATCGAGTGAGGATGTAATGTATAAATCCTTATTTATATGAAGCATTATGAATATTAGATGGGAAAAAGATTTAGAAAACAAAGGGGGCTATGTTGAAATTTTGAAAAATTAAAGGATTTGTTAGGTGTGCAAAACACCCTTTAAATAGGTGGGAAATGTGTCAAAAGGGGAGGTTAAAAACCTTGAAGAAATAGGCTAAAAATAGGGAAAAAGTAGCCATCAAAACTTTGGAAAAAAATTTAGAAAACAAAGAAAATTGGCTGTTGGACAGAGAAATTCAGCTGCAGTAAATACACTGTTGCTACAGTGATTCTGTAGAAAATGCCCTTGACCAGCAACTTGACTAACCAGCCGCAGCCCCCTGCGCGCGCGGCCTTGCAGCCTGCCGGCCTGCCAACCACCCTGTGCGCGTGCCCTGTGTGAGCGCGCCCAGGGCCATGCGCGTGGCCTGCCTGTTGCCTTGTCCTTGTGTGCCCAACCTGATAGCTTATGACACTTGCCCTTTGGCCACCTTTTTGAGTCATGTTTGGACACCCTACTGGGCCTTGTTTGGCCAACCTTTGGGCCATGTTTGGCCATCCTTAGGACAAATAAAACCCTTACACTACAAATCAGTCGACTGCTCCTTCAACTCCCTCAACTCAACTGAAGCCATATGGTAAGGTGGAATGGAAATAGGCATAGTGCCTGGGATAAGCTCTATCGTGAAGTCTATCTCTCGTCTCGATGGTAGACTAGTCAAGTCATCCGGAAAGACATCTGGAAATTCATCCATTACTGGCGGTAATACACTCTCTGTATTCCCACTCTTATATGCATTCAAACTAGCTAACAAATAGCTATGGCCTCCCCAACTCTTCGAGTCACACAAAGGTGGCACTAGGAAATCTCCATGATCATTCGTGAAATAAAAGCTATCTCCCTCAGGAGTACACACCGTCACTCTCCCCACAAACTTTATCTAACCATACCATTTACAATTCACTCTCTATATCAAACAACATGATCATTTCATTTATTTATTCTTATTATTATTATTAATTTTTTTTACCCTAAGTATATTCACGTAATTCACATCTTAACCACAAGGCTCTTATTCAAAACTTTATATCATCCAACTCTTAATTTGACACACAATTTTTCTCCAAAATAACAATCAATGTTTACTCTTCAGTCAATCATAATTATGTAATCAATCTTATAAACTATGTTAGAACTAGGTTCATGATTCACACTTTTTGGCCCAATCCAAGCAACTCATCATTTTCACAAGGCTTATATTCGTAAGTTCATTTAATCAGCCCACTATTCTTATTGCAACTAGTATCGATCATTTTATAGGACTAGGTAAGATGATAATATTCATCCCTAGCTTACCTCCACAGCTTACCACAAGATAACATATTTCAATTCAATAACAGAATCATTACAACCTCCTAACTTTCAGACTCACATCACTTGAACTTATCAATATTCATCCTAAGCACGAAATCAAAATCCAATTACATCATAACCTAGAGTAATTCACAACAATATTTTTCAAACTATTCATGTTTATATAATTCTCCTAAGATAAAAGATCATCAATCATCACCTGAGAACCTAACAAATCCTGTAGACATACTTTCTTAATCATAACTTGTAAAACTCACATCAACCACCTCCACCCATTTTTTTTCAATATCTAAATAACAAGTTTTCACCCAATTCAAACACAATTTTTCGCCAAAAAAAAAATCCATTTAAGCAATACAATATACACATGTCCATGACATTCTTTCATAATGCTACATGATATCCTGAAAGTAACCAAGCATCAATCTATCATGTATGTAAACATATACCAAGTTACCACATACAATCATGTCAATACACACATTACCCATATCATGCATCACATTGCATCAAATCACGTAATCATGCATCATAGTATAACATTAACTAACACATAATCACAACATGTGATGCTTCAAGTATAAATAACCACAAAACACACAAGGTCCTATCTCATACCACCGACAGTTCACACTAAGTCACACGCTCTCCTCTAGGTTCCTATGGTGTTCAACAACACCCTATCGTCGCTAGGTATTTTCAAACTAGATCTCCAATACCAAGCTGTCGAAGTTGTCAGAGTCTACACATTACACAATATTTATAAAAAAAAAAATTCAAATCATGTATTGTGGTCCTATTGTGTTCAACAACACCCCACGGTTCCTAAGTATTCGAACCTAAGCTTTGATACGATGTCGTCACACCCCGAATTTTCACAAACCTGAGGAGTGAGTGAAAATAAAATAAGAAAAATAAATGAAAGGCCATTAAGATTGATTTAGTTGATTATGCATTTATTCCCCCATGTTTCCCCAAAATTTGAAATGAAAACTTGCTATTAGACTTAACCAAAATGGTCTCCTAATGTCACTCAAACATCCTTCCCAATCAATAGTCAAAATAAGTCTAAGTCATGTTCAAAAATGGTCTCCAAAATAGCCTCAAAATGTCTTTAAGTATGCCTTGGAACAATGGCCCAAATAGGCCCTAAATGCCCTAAGACATAGGCCAAGAATAGACCCAAAAGTCTACCAAAATATGTCTAAGGAAGTTGCCAAACATGGCCCATGAGAGTGGCCAAACATGACCCAAGAATGTGGCTAAACATGGCCCAAAAGGGTGGGCAAACATGGCCTAACATGGCTAAAAAAGATGGCCAAACATGGCTAAAAAAAGGTGGCCAAGGGCAGGTGTCAAGAGGGGTGTCAGGCTGGCGCGCATGGGGTAAAGCAGCAGGGCATGCACATAGGCAAGCAAGCAGCACGCAGGGCGTGGGCAGGCAGGCACGCGGCGCGAGTGACATGCGAGCGGGGCTGCGGGCTGGGGAAGGTCTGAACTGTTTTTCTTGTAGGTTTACAGTAGCTAACTGCGGCTAAATTTCTCTGTCCAGCAACCAATTTTCTCTTTTTTCCCAAAGTTTTGCAAGCTACTTTTTCCCCATTTTTAGCCTATTTCTTCAAGGTTTTTAAACCCCCCTCCCCATTTTTGGCACTTTTTTCACCTATATTTAGGGTGTTTTACACACCTAACTAACCTTTTAATTTCATAAAATTTTAGCATGGTTTCCTTTATTTTCTAAGCCTTTTTCCACTTAATGTTCCACAACACAACCCATCATTTCTCAACTAGCAACCTAAATATATCCTTCACTTTAACTAAGCATTTATACATTACTTAAAACACACAATCCACCATACATACACATATACTTTAAGTTTAAATATTACAAACCTCATGTTCATTACAATTTTAGGGCCTTGCCCATTGTTTTCATACTATACAAGATTTTTACAAGTAAATACACGTCTTAGGGCTTATGCCCTCATACATACAAAAATATGCCCCAAGGGCCAAATATCCTTCATGGTCCATGTCCCCTCCATTTTTCAAGACTTCTTCAAGTCTCAAGTACCAAGAGCCTCATCTGTAATATGATATCTGTAATACCCCGTCCCGAAATACCAAACCTAATGACATGTTTTACGAGAATATAAATGATAGTCTAGAACTTACTACGCGAAGGGGGCCAAGGGTCGAGAAATATACAAATATGTATATTTCCAATTTCACATTTATATTATATGTCACAAGTATATAGCAATATACATATGATTATATGTGCATATTAACAAATGCAAATACACACATTAAGTGTGTATTATGTGCGTATAGCAAAACGTATATATATATATATATATAAATGTATATATATATGTATATGAAATGAAATAAAATGCATAAGTATATATATACATATATGTATACTACTGTACTGAGGGAAGAAGTATGAAGGAATGAGGTGTTAGCCATATGTGTGTGAGTAAGTGTGTTCTAGTGTGTGTGTTTATATTATATGTATATAATACACAAAATATCAAAAATTCAATAAATGCAAAGTTGCCAAAAACTGAAAATGAAAAAGAAGAAATTAAATAGAACAGAGAAGAAGTTAAGGAAGGGAAGAAGAGAGAGAGAAAATGAGGGAAAGAAGAGAGGGAGAGGGGGGCGGCCATATGGGCTGTCTATATATATATATATATATATATATATGCACTGTATGTGCATTTAGAGGAAAGAAATTGAAGCTAAGACATTGGAATATTCAGAGGAAGAAAATCAGAAGAAGAAGAAAGAGAAAATCACTGTTAAAGAGGTGAACCCGCAAACCACCATATTTTCTCTCTCTAAAATATATGCATACATATAATCTGTTTTAAGTTTTCTTAAGCATATATGATACCTAGGGTATGTGAACTTAAATAAAGCATGAAAAGTTGGCCTTAAAATAGTCCAAAAACACTAAATCCATACATGGCTGCCATGGATGGACCCTAGATAGAGTAGGTCTGAAATCATTGAAACCAAACCATATTCAGTTTGTTGAGACCTCAAATAGGCTCCCAAAGTGTTCTAAAAACACCAAGCTTCGACCTAGAAAAACAAGGGAAGCCTCTAAAAAAATGAAGTTGTAGGTTTGGGTTTTAAAACCCAACCCCACAAGCTCACTGTAAAACTCATTTTTGAGAAGGAAGTCTTGAACCCCATGAAAAATAAGTCACCCCAGAAGAAACCTCATGGATTTTGGCTAAAAAATGAGTCTGTATGGCCAAGTTGTAGGTCTTGGTATCAAACTCTAAACCACAATTTTGAGCTCAAACTTGAACCCCAAACCAATGCCAAACCATCCCTTGATGTTCTAGAAACATCTTGAGATCATAAACAGAGAGATTTTATCTCTCAAAATTCAAGAAATTAAAAGTTTAGATTTGCAAAAATTAGGGCAACAGTAGTTCGGGCGTAGGGAAGAAGATGAACCCGCTAAGCTAACTTGCGAGTTGACTCAGCCAAGTCCTGACTGAGGTGGATTACCATTGTGTCAACTCAGACACGTGTCACGGTGTGGGGTTAGCCACCGCATTATTAGAACGGCACCGTTTTGGGCTTAAGGGTTTAAAACCCTAATTGGGCCTGTTTGGTTACGCGATTATGAGCCAATTTAATAACCTGGGCATGATTGAGGATAGCCTATTCCGATTTTAATGCGTTGTCCACTGTTTGGTCTGATAAAAATTAGAAAAAAAATAAGGGGTCGCAGCCCTTAGGACTCGAACACGGAACACCTTAGACCCAACCCCCCTTATTTACCATTTGGACAGGACAATCCCGTGCCCATTTAACCCATGAATATATATATATATATATTGTACATAAATTATATTAAATAAAATAAAATTAATTAATTAAATTAAATAATGACAAAATGGTCCGATGTCCAAATTTAACAAGTTATTAGTGTATTTTTATTATCTTGGACCTTCTGAGACCAATGGTGAGGTTCGTGTCACTAGACGGGACCCCAAAAAATAAAGACACATAAAAATGGAAAATGACCAAATTACCCCTAGTGCCCCTAAAGCCAAATGAAAGTTCGAGAGGGTCTAAATTGACTTTCTTTGACGTTCTGGACTCAATGGTAAAGTCTATCACGACCCGAAACCCACCATGTGTGGATCTCGTATTACGACCGCCACCCTTAGGCCCGGGGACCCTAGGGCGAAGGCTCACATGAGCAGCGGTATCGAACAGGAGTGCGACCTGTGTTTGCGGAAGCGTGAAAAACCTTTTTCTTTTTTTTCTTATTTTAAATTTATGCACATCCGTCCAATACTGCCACTATTCATATTGATACACATGATTATACATTCAGAGCATAATAAAAATTCTAAAGACTTTATAACTAATACATGTTTGATTGCCCGTGGGACTTATACATGACAGTGTGCTGTTTTGCTAATACAAAAGTTCATAGTACTTAACCAAAGAATTATTTAAACATTTCTTCCAAAAGCGGCTAGACTCATCATCATTGTCCTCAAAATCAAGACTGCCTTCAATCACCTGAAAGGGGGGTCAGATAAAAATCCGATAAGCTAATCTAAGCTTATGAGTAATTCTAGCATTTGTCGTGGGGTTTCAATTGGCAGTGGTTTAGCACTCGAGAGTTTATAAAACAATCGCTACCAACTGCTTGTATACTTTGAACACAGAATATATGCATTCCTTAAAACAGATAGCTTTGAAACATTTAAAGTATTTAAGCTAAACTTATACATATGAACTTCGAAATATGAAGATATGCATAATGAAAATGAGGGTAAAACCTGCTACCATTTTCAAACATAACATCTTATCGCTTTCATTAGTGGAATCCGTTTCGAACCAGACTCCCATTTTACTTTTCGTGAAGATAACCTAACTGAACCGATCAAGAACATCTTCCAGGTCCCAAAAAGGTAGGTAGGACTCACTTCCTAACAGAATATATGGGGTTTCTCGAGGTATCTCATGCTTGGGGGATTAGATCCTACTACTTGGCATTTGACAGGTCAATTGAGTTCCGTACAACCCAAAATCCTGTCTATATGCTTATGTACTGTTTATCTTGCATTTAAATACATTTTCACATGACTATGTCCAGAGGTACTTTTCATGAGCAATTTAAAACATCATGTTCATGACTTCATGATAAAATCTTCGTATACTTGAAATAAGCAAAATCAGAATACTTTACATAATTTTGGCATTTTTACTTAGACATGCTGAAATATGTTTAAAAAAAACTGTAGTAGAAACCATTCACTGACCAGGTCATAAAAGGGTTATAAAACAGAACAATTTAAAACTGAATCATGTAAATACTGAATGTAGAATTCAAACACTTCATATCTTTTGAACTTAAAACCTTTTTAAATCCATGGAGTTAAATTTCCACTTCAAAAATAGGGTTACTCACCTTATGCATTTGGGCTAGCTCTATTGAGGTGCCTTCCCTTTCCCTTTTCTTAACCTAAAAACAATTTATGGAAATTTCATAAATCTCACATATACTTAATTAACCTAAAATCTTTCTTATTCTTAGACTGAGTAGGTTTATCTTTAAGAATTTAACTAACTCAATCTGTTTCATTATTGTATCTCATGTCTATTTATTTATACATATATACTTATTTATAATAAGCATTTACCTGTGAAGCATCTCATTAAGCGTCTCCATATTTTCTAGTTCTTCCTCTTCTTCCTTTAATTTGGCCTCAGCAAGTCTCCTTGCTGCAACATCTTTCATGAGCCGTCCCATTGGGACTATAGGGGCTTTGTATATGAATGGCTTGACTGAGACGATCTCGGTTGTCCTAGCTATCTTTATCTTCCGGGCGTTTACCTTTTGTTGCCACAAAAGTTCATCCATGAAGTCCTGTTTCTTTTTATTCATTATAGTTCACTTATATTTTAACCTAAAACAAAATTTAGCGTGTTAGGAATAAATTTCATTTCAAACTATACTCTTCTGGTAGCTCCATTAATTTTAAATTTGATTTATTTACGTCACATGTTTATGTGTCGTGTTTTTTCGTATTTTATTTCAACATACGAGCCTTGGTTTGGTACCTCAGCAATGTTCTAGTTTATAGCTACCTGACTTATGCTATTCATCAAATTTTATGCCTCTTTATTTTAGACACTTCTTTTGGTCGAATAGACTCTACCATTGAGTCTGAAACGTCGAATAAAATCAATTTAGGCTTTCATGGAACTCTGCTTAGGGTTTGGTAGCAGTAGGGGTATTTTGGTCATTTAGCATTTTTACAAGTCTTTAATTTTTCTGGACCTCGTCTTGTGACGTGGACCTCACCACTGGACTCAAGAGGTCCGAGATATTAAGAATACACTAATAACTTGTTAAATTTGGACAACGGGCCTTTTTGTCCTCATTTATTTTAATTAATTAATTAAATTTATTTAATTTAATATATTTCACATAATATATATATATATATATATATATATATTTTCGTGCGTTAGTTTGGCACGGGATTGTCCCGTCTAAACTGGTTTGCACGCTTGGTTCCTCCCTCTTGATCGCCAGTTCGAGTCCAAAGGGCTGCGGCCTCTCATTTTTTTTTGATTTTTTTGAAACCAAACGGTGAATAACGCCCCTAAATCGGAATAAGCTATTCCTGTCCGTGTAAGAACTGCCTGAAACAGAAGGTAACCCAGGGCCAGACATGGTGGACAAAGGAAAGTAACAAAGCAAAGGAAAGGGAATGTAAAGGGGGCTAAAAATCAAACCTGAAATTAAGAAAAACTATGAACACCGGATATGCTCTGACCTTCAAAATGCGTCAACCGGCGATGGTAGAGTCTTTGATACTATAGAGGCAAGTGCAGAAGAAAGGCGTAAAAATTCCTTTCCCCCTCTTTATATACATATTTGAAATATGAGCCCCCCAAGCCGATTCGACATGATGGTTGAGGGTAATGATGGCTTCTCAAGTATCGGCTGCGCAATAAATGACCCATTAAACCGACGTCTCAGAAAATAGAGAAACAAAACGTGTGACTCTTCATAAAGCCCATAGCCCTAGTTATGCCCTAGCTCCTAACTAGGGCTCCCGGAGGGGGGGAGTAACTAATATACCACAAACAGACACACCAATCACCTTGAGACACGTGTGCTTACAGAACCGATAAACTCGGTCATACAGAGCAGGCGCAGCCTCTAGGGCATTCTCATACACATCCTCCAGACTTTATGCTCTGGGCAATATTGACTCAGTATTCCATATGGTTCCGACCTTGTTGTTTCCTTAACGACTGCCGAGCAGGGAATAAGGAAACAGCCTTCAACAAAGAAACTGCTATCTATGATTATCTCTATCTACGGTGCAATGTCCCACAAGGTAACTGCAATCTCCGATGATCAAATCCCTATTTTCACGGCTCTGAATCCTAATCAACTTAGGAAGGCCACAGTCTATAAATTAAACCCTACAGGTACGCTTTATTTTCATGCTCATTCTTTGGCTTTCAATACAGTCTTTTCAATTCAGTTTACTTACTTAAGCATCGGAGCGGCTACCGTCGGAGCCAATCCGGTGGCCCTTTGATCCCTCATTTTGAGTGTTCTACAGGTTGCGGATCCCAGATTTCTAGCGAGCCAAAAAGTGCAGCATCACTATAATATACATATTAAATCATATGTATATATATACCATACACATAATATAATGCATATAGATATATTTATTTAAGTACTCTTTGATCCTCGGTCTATTTGTAGTAAAATTTAATTTTTAACTATGATTCGTTACCTCGTAATACATGCCATATGACCTGATATTTGGGTCAGGGTATTACAAAGTCTATTTGACCGAAAGAAGTACTTATAATAAAGAGATATAAAATTTGATGAATAGCATAAATTCATGTAACTATAGACCGAAACGTTTTTTAACGTGTGGGCTCAATAGTGAGGTCCGCATTTTAAAATAAGGTATGGAAGGACATGACACGTAAACATGTGAAGTAAATAAATCAAACTTAAAAATAATGGAGCTACCAGAAGAGTATAAATTGAAATGAAATTTAATTCCTAACACATTAATTGTGTCGTAGGTTAAGATTATGAGTTAAATTAAGTACATATGAAATTTGTGGAATGTTCATAAATCGTTTTAGGATTTAATACGATCTAAGCATAAATTAAGAAGCATCAATAGGTGATATTGCAGTGAATGTGAAGTTAATGAGACTATTCATGAATTGTTCTTAGGAACTACAAGGGAAGTGGGAAAGCGCATTTTTGGTACTAACCCTAAAGGACAGAGGTGAGTAACCCTGTATTTGAAGTGGAGAATTAACTCCATGGATTTGAAGAAATTTTAAGTTCAAAGTATCTGAAGTATTTGAATATCAAGTTCAGTATTACATTTTTTCTGTTTTAAAATATTCTGTTCCTATAAACCCTATTGTGACATGCTCAGTGAATGGTTTCTATTACAATTTTCTTTAAAAATATATTTCAGCATGTCTAAGTTTAAAATGCCAAATCTCTTTAAGTATTTTGAATTTGCATATTCCAAGTATTTGAAGATTTATTATGAATTCATGAACGTTATGTTTTCAATGCTCATAAAAGCATCTATTTGAAGAAGTCATATGTTAAATGTATTTGAATGCAATTACAAGGAGGCCATGTCTTAATGCTCTTAAATAGCATCTATTTGTAAGTGTTTTATACCTCCTGTTGCCATTGGTAATGTAAGATAAATAGTGCATAAGTGCTAAAACTGATTTTGGGTTCTTCGGAGCTCAATTGACATGATGAAAATGATTTTGGGTTCCTTCGGAACTTAATTGACATGATGAAAATGATTTTAGGTTCTTCAGAACTCAATTGACATGATGTATGCCAGGTAGCAAGATCTAATCACCCAGGCATGAGATATCTCCACGAAAAGTAAAATGGCAGTCTAGTTCGAAACGGATTCCACTAATGAAAGTGATAAGATGTTATGTTAAAAATAGAAGCAAGTTTTACCCTCATTTTCATTGTGCATATTTACATGTTTTGAAGTTCATATACTCTATTTAAAGAAGTACATGTTTAGCTTGAATACTTTAAATGTTTCAAAGCTATCAGTTTTAAAGAATGCATATATTCTATGTTCAAAGTATACGAGCAATTGGTGGTGATTGTTTAAATAAAATCTCTTATATTAACTACTGCCAATTGAAAACCCATAACAAATGCTGAAATTACTCACAAGCTTAGATTAGCTTACCCGGATTTTTATTCGACCCCCTTTCAGGTAACAGAAGTGATCTTGACCCCATTTTGTGATGAAGATGTGAAAGCCTTGCCCATTTTGAGGAAGGTATAGGAAGTTCCTTACAGGGTAGTATGGAGGTAGTAAGACCATGTGTTGGTCACTTTTGTATTGGCAGTTTATGGAATGTATTATGGATTGTAGTTATCACTTTAGTTATAGTAAATGTTAGAGTGTTATGTAACTAAGTCCTGAAGGACAACTGGATATGTATTATGTATAAAGTCCTTAGAGTTTTTATTATACTCTGAATGTATAATCATGTGTATCATTTTGAAGAGCGGCAGTACTGGGCGGATGTGCGTAAATTTAAAATAAGAAAAGAAAAGAAAAGAAAAGAAAAAGTTTTTCATGCTTTCGCAAACACAGGCCGCACCGCCGTCTAATACTGTTGCATATGTATGCCTTGCCCTCAGGCCCCCAGGCCGAAAGGTGGCAGTCGTGATACAAGATCCGCACAGGGTGGGTTTCGGGTCGTGACAATATCCCACGAGGGGTAAGCACAACCGCTGGTATGACATAATGCTAATGCCAAGAATAAAGTTAAGGCGTGGCATGTGCAAAGTGTACATTTATAAACTATATGCCTTTCAATTCATCAATCCAATGTAATGGAAATATGCGTTACACACAGATGCAACGCTATGCCACACCCATATCTCGCTTCACGGTCCATCCCCGTTGGATCACGAGTACCATGGCCAATTTTAGATTTTTCACCACAGGGTCTACACCCTCATAATGCATAGCACCAAGTGCTCAAGCCACACTATATTCTCAAAGAATCACAGTATGCCAATATGCCTTGATTTTTTTCTATGCAATTTCAATGAGGCATTTTATCAAATACATGGTATACACCTTAAATCATGCATCATCTATAAAATAAATTCTAACTTTCAAACCACACGACTTCTTCCACATGAACATATGCTATATACAATCAATTTAAACACATGCTCATGTTACATGTTCGCTATATTACCAATCCTCAAAAAACACCCAATTTCACAAAGCATCAATGCATTAAATAACTATATCTTCCAAAACATAAGGTCTATTCACACGAATATAAGTCACAATGTAATGAATCAAACATATATTCAAGTTACATGTTCATCATTTTGACAAATTCTTAAAGAACTCAAAAAACACACAAGTACACAAACAACCAACTCTAGGTTTTCAAAGCAACTACATCCTAAGTGACTTTCTAATAGAAAATAAACATATAAATCATTCAATCAACATATAAAACACTCCTAAACTTAACATTATTCTTTACTTAGTAAGATATCATACCTAAAAGGGTTTTTCTCAACCCTAGGGAGTTGTACTTGTTGTGAAGTCAAACCAATTAGTGAGAATGTAGACCTTGACATAGGGAACAACTTCCTAGAAATAAGCCTTGTGAGAATCCTAGCCTAGAGATGAGTTTTGGTGGCTTGAAACTTGGAAAACCCTAGGTTTTCTTCACTTTTCTCCCCATGCACGAGTTGCTGTGCTTTCTGCAGACAAAATTCTGTAATGTTTTCACTAAGGGGTCCTATTTATAGTAAAGGGGTGAAGGGGCAAAAAGACCCTTTTGCCCTTAATGAGTTCGGGACCCCGTTACATTACAACCCACCCCGAAACGTCTCAACTCGACATTCTGCTTTAACCAAAGTTCTTAAAATTATTTTAAATGAAAGTTTTCTAAAAAATTTATTTTCGCCTGTGACCGGGTGCGACCAGGTCCACCCGAGATGCCCTTTATGGTTTATTTTTGAAAATATCTTCGATTAGGCTCAAATTTTCATAGGAGGTGTATTGTAATATTCTAAGCATATTTCTATTCTATGGTATACTCAAATTATGCTCCTAAACATGACTTATGCCTAAATGATGCATGTATGGCGCCCTACCGGCAAACAGTGCATGAATAATGCCCTACCGGCAAAAATGAAAAATTTACCCTGATTTCTCAGATCTCTACAATTTAATATTGTATATACATATATATCTTATGAGATATATAGCACAAAAGTGTTGCAACCAAGTCAACTATTCTTTTTGGTATAAGTCTCTTCCCTATTTTTTGGTATTAGATCAAATCCCTTGGCCAACTGATGAGTGTGCAAAAGTGCACTCTAAATACCCTATTATTAGAATAAAATGCTAAAATGTGAATAAAAATATTGGGATATAATTTATATTATTAAATTTAATTTCTATTTACAGTGAGATATGTTTGACCATTATTTTATGACATATTTTCTGTTTAAGTGAACTGATTAATATATTTATTGAATTAGGGAGGCATTGAAGGCAAAAAAAATAAAAAAAAAGTTGCGGCTAAATTGAGGAACGATTAAAACGAAAGAAAAGAAAAAAAAAAGGATAGAAGAAAGGTGTGGGCTGGAGAGAAGACGGCAAGGAAAAGAACCAAAAAAAAGAAAGAAAAAGAGTCAAGAAAAGTGCAGGTTGGAGAAAAGTGGGGTCCAGGCGTTGCAAATTCAAAGTAAAAAAAGAAGAAAAGAAAGGCGCGAGGCACGAGGAAGCCAAGAAGCGGTTGGCGAAGAACAGAGAAAAAAAAAAGATAAAAGAACCGAGTAGTTCGTGCAGCGCAAGAAAAAGTGAAGAGGTGCTGCGCAAGACGCTGAGGTGGAAAGAAAGAAAAAAGAAGTGAAGATTGAAAAGTCAAAAGGCGCGGCAGAAGGGCTGCGTCTAGGGCTGGGAGTCTTTTATTTAAAAGGGGGCGCTGTTTTAAACAAGAGGTTCGGACGAAGGATTAAACAAAGAAAAAAAAGGAAAAGAAGCACCGCAAGCAGGAGAGGCACTGAACATGGGCAGGAATTAAGAATGATAAGAAAGGGGTCCTGGAGATTTATGTTGTCCATCATTTTTATGGGTAACTAAATTCTCAAGTAGGGTTAGGGATGAACTTGCACACTAGATGGTATTTTTAATTTATTTTTGATTTATGTACTGGATTTTCATTTATTAAAATTCTTTGGTTTTATCATTTTCAATTTATTGTTGGTGTTTTCTTCTTCGAATAATCATAGAGTTTATTCCGTTTATAGATTCAGTCATGCTTTTTCTATTGAATGGATTGGTTCTTTGATTATGTTTGGATCAATTGATTATTTATATTGATTTAATTCTTTGCTGCAATATTGCACCCTAGGTATATTGTCGTCATTGGGTTCTTTCAATGTGGATAACAATTTGCGTGATTTAAAAGTGATGAATGATTTTTCAAAAGGTTACATTTGATTTAATTTTGGTTTATAATTCTATATCTTCCAATTGAGATTTTTGGAATTAAATTCTCAATTGAGTTATCAATGAATTAAAAATAATTAAAATACCGGATATGTGCAAGGGATTCCCGACGATCTACTGTTCATTAATTTGAGTATTTTTTTCGTTAATCACTCTGTTTAATTTTAATTTGCAATTAAAATCACTTTTTATTTTCTCGTTAATCATTTAATATTTTATTCAGCTTCTTTATTCTGTCTGTTATTCTTTTAATCTGTCTCCCTATGGAGTCAACACCCCAAAGCTGCACTACAACTACCGCGTTATTCTTTGGGCGTAATCAAATTTTGGCGCCGTTACTAGGGAGACGATGGAAGAATCATTAGATAGTTTTTCTTTTCAGCAGGTTGTAAAGGTGGTAACTTCGTTCCCTCTTTTTACTTGTTGCATTATTACTTTATTTTATTTTTCTTTTTGTATTTTTTTTTATTATTGTTACCTTGCATGCATAATAGGTATATGGACGCATTAGGTCGATTTGCTTGTAGGCCTGTGTTAGAGCTAGATTTAGAGTCTAAGTTTTTTTAATTTTTCTAATTTCTTGTTTGATAATTCTTCTAATTCTGAAAATATGAGTGAACACAAGGATCAACCCACTAGGACCCTTCAGGATTACCTCCACCCTATACGCACAACCACACCATTATGCATTATGTTTCTACCCAATACTTGTCAAATTGATGTTAAAACGGGGTGATACAGTTACTCCCCACATTTCATGGTTTGGAAAATGAAAATCCATATGTGCACATTAGGGAGTTTAAAGAGGTAGTTATGACTTTCTATAGTCAAAATACAATAGATGACATTGCGAGACTTAAGTTCTTTCCTTTCTCTTTGAAGGATAGAGCTAAAAATTGGCTATACTCACCGAGACCATGGTCGATTGGATCGTGGAATGAGATGACTTAGGTTTTCTTTACTAAATACTTTCCCCAACATAAGACCAATGCTTTAAAAAGATAGATTTCCATCTTTACACAAAAAGACAGTGAGACTTTGTATCAGTCTTGGGAGAGATTTAAGGAATTATTGAGTGTGTGCCCTCACCATGGGTATGAGAGTTGGCGTCTAATGAGTTACTTCTATGAGGGACTTATACCTAGAGAGCGCCAATTTGTAGAGATGATGTGTAATGCTGAGTTTTTGTAGAAAGATCCTGATGAGGCCATAGAGTACCTTAATGAGCTTGCTGAAAAAGCTCACACTTGGACAGGACCTAATGCTCTTAAGAGCACCAATAAGTCACAACCTACAGGGAACCAAAATGGTGGTGGAATTTACCATTTCAGGGAGGAGGACAACTTGAAGGCTAAGGTAGAGATACTCACTAGGGAGTTAGAGGTGTTAAAGGCTAGGGACTTAAAGCCAACACACTTGGCTAATCATGCAGAGTCTTTTGGACCTTATTCTATGTGTGGCAGGGTAGATCACCTCACCCAAGAGTGTCCTTGTAATATCCCGACCCGAGTGGGTCAGTACTTGACTTGGGTTAGACCGGGTTATGATGTATAAATTCGGACTGTACTTAAATTACTCAGTAAATAAAAATCAACACTTGGTTAAACGCCGTATTTAGTATACATGCATGAAATAAAAATCAGTTACGGGTACCGGGTGCCAACATATCGGAATGCCGATTTTACGGATAACTTGTATTTATTTGGCTACATAACAATATATATATACATGTATTGTATCCGGTATATATATATGTATATATGTATAAAATACGGTAGATACATATATGATAACATATGTGTTTACAGTATATTATAACTACGGTATATATATATATACATAGATGATAATATACATACATGTGATAACATCTATGTGAATATACATAGATATTGATAATCGGATAGCAAAGAAAACTGTGGGCAGAATTGAATCAAGAGACGCAATGGCACACTGGAATTAGAGAGAGAGAGAGAGAATGAGTGGAGGGTGACTTGTTGAGAGCTGGAAGATTGAGGGCTGCATGGCAGCTGTGTATGTACAGGTGTGCGCATGTGGGATTACTATGTAACCAGGTGGCAAGGCCACCAACTAAAGAGTCGGTGGGAGAAGACCAAAAGAAAAGAAAAGAAAAAAATAGAGAAAACAGAAGCAAGAAAACTCAGTCGCGCAGAAGAAGAAAGAGGATTTAGAGAGAGAGAGAGAGAGAGAGAGAAAACTGCTTTAGAACAGTTGGAGGAAATCGGCTTAAACAGGTATATTTCTGACTGAAACTGTGTTCATTTATGTTTTAAGTTGGGTCGTTACTATTAGAATTGATGAGATATTGAAATAGGAAAAGAAAACCAGAAACTGAACTTACAGCACACGGTCAACAATGGTAGATTTTTGTATGTCGAATTAATCTTAATCTTAAGATTGGAAACGAGTAGGAAACATCTCCAGGAGTCCAACGCAACTTGAATTAGTTAAAATGGTCTCGGAATGACCAAGTTTTGTCAAATTATTTATCACCGGTGCAACGCCAGAGACTCGTCGTGGGTGTTCGGAAACCGGTGGAAACCAGGGACAAAATTTAGTTGAATTAATTTTAAAATATTAGGAGTGTTTTGGTGTAAAATATATGAAGAATGAACGCCAAATTTTGAAGGAAAAATGGTGCAGAACTTGCACCGGCGCCGGCGAGTGGTCGGAGCTGGATCGGAAAAACGAAGGGCATTTGTTGAGCTAAACCGAACCGGTTGGTTCGGTAAGTCTTAGAGCCGGTTTAGGGTTGAGTCCAGTGAACCCACTGGTTCAGACCGGAATTCTTGGAAATAACAGACCGGCCCAGAAGTTTTGAAGAATTGCATTAGAACCCCAAACAGTAAAAATTCATTAAATATTATTTTAGGAAATTACGAAAATGCCCGAGTTTTAAACTAGGCCAAATGAAGTCCGAACGAGGCAAATAAATAGTCAAATTTTATTATCTTGAGCCTTCTGAACCCAACGGTGATGTCAAAATTATGATATGGGGTCCCGGGAATAAAAGACACGTAAAGTGCAAAATGACAGTTTTGCCCTTTTCAATCCAGGTGTCCGATTTAAGATCCGTAAAAGCCTAAACCACTTTTATTCGACGTTCTAGACACAATAAGGAAGTCTAAAATTAGTAATTAAAATATCAATAGTCAAGATAAGTATATTTGAATATACAATATAAATCGGTTACAACTTTAGACTGAAATTATTTCCAAATGACAGGCACGTCTAAAGAAGAAGGGAAGGAAATAGCTTGAGTCCTAAGAATAAGTAAAAAGGGTAAGTAATCTCTGATCTCTATATGTGTTACATTCCAAGCCATGTCATAGTTCCTTGTGTATACATTGCCTATTGTACTCTTTACACAGCTATCAGTGTTTGTTGAGCCACATCGATATTGTTCTATCATGTGGGAAGCATTTGATGATGTTTATACATATATCTTGATCATGATGGTATATTTGTATATTGAATTCTTGTTGTACATTCGTACCCAGGGCTGTAAGGGCCAGACAGTTGTGTTCAATCATAGTTTCACTTTATTCTTCATGGATGATATTATGCTTCTGATGTATTCTCAAGTGCCGGATTTGTGTTCAGTCACATTTTCATCTGATGCCAGTTAAGACCTTCGGGTCTAGATATGATTTACTTTGGATCCAGTTATGACCTTCGGGTCTATTTAAGACCTTCGGGTCTAGTTATGACCTTCGGGTCTAGATATGACCTTCGGGTCTAGTTATGACCTTCGGGTCTAGCATCATGGCATCGCAGATTCGTTTGCTATCAGTATCTTATATTGTTGATGTTATCAATATTTGTAACTTGAACATATTCATGTTTATGTGTGACTTTGATTCTTCATAGCTTTTATTCAGCACACATGATTATATTGTCAGATAGAATCTTCTTTGTTTGTCTTTGAATTTCTTATCCTCTGATGATCATTGATGAGTTCAGTATTTATGACTGGCTAGCATAACTGCATTTATCCTAATTCTTTCATGGATAGTGCCTCTATTCTTGTACACATGACAGAGCAAAGGAGAATTACTTACTGAGCTTTAGTTAGCTCACCCCAAACTTACCACCCCTTTCAGGAAATGAAGTTGTAGAAGAGCCGCAACAATAGCAGTAGCAGCTATCTAAATAGCAGTGGACATACTTTTGAAGTTGCAGGGTAATGCTTAGTACAGATAGTCTTATAGCTCTCCCATGTTATCCACGTCCTGGAAAGACTAGTTGTATTAAGCAATTTTTGTATTCCGCATTTTGAGAACACTTTATGTATAACATGCAACTTTACTTAAATATTTATTTAAGTCTTCCGCATATTTAGTTGTTGTATGTTAGTGACATTGATTGTGTAGCAAGATAAGAACCCTTGATTCGGCAACCAATGTCGGATCGGGTGCGCAGCTCGAGATCCGCATAGGGTGGGTCTCGGGTCGTGTCAGTCCTACATTTGCTGAGATGAGAGGGACGTATAAGGAACAAAGTAATGCCTTAGGTATGTACAAGAAGCCTTTCACACCCTTCTCTAAGACCTACAATCCGGGGTGGCACAATCACCCTAATTTTAGCTGAAAGTCTGAAAACCAGTCGCCTGCACAGCCCCCTAGATCATACCCTTCACATATCATGCACCTTCATCTTCTAGGAATTCTTTAGAAGACACTTTGTATGCTTTTATTGAAGCAAAGGGTAAGAATAATCAAAAGTTTGAATCTTTGATTACGCAGGTTGTGGAAGAAAACAAGGAGATAAAGAGACAAGTGTCCAAATTGATGAGCTCTTTGAGTGCGAATGAGCGAGGTAGATTTCCTTCTCAAGCTCAGTCCACACCCCATGGTTAACACATGGCGCAAGAGAATTTGAAGGATGCGAACACCATTGTGACTCGAAGTGGTAAGTCACTACACATCCCAATAATGGACAAATCGGGGGATGTGGAAAAGGATCAAGATAGTAGTAATGCAGAGCTGCCCAAGGAACCAGAGGTGACAAAGAGCCCTGTTAAGGTACCATTTCCACAAGCTTTAAAATCAAGCAAGAAAACTTCGGATCCTAACAATGAAATCATAGAAAATCTCAGGCAGGTAAGAATCAATCTTCCTCTTTTGCATTTGATTAAACAAGTTCTTACTTATGCAAAAGTTCTTAAAGATTTGTGTACAGTTAAGAGGAAGCACTATATAAAGAAGACATCGTTCCTGACAGAGCAAGTTAGTGCTTTAATTGAGCAGAGGATTCCTCCCAAGTACAAGGATCCTGGTTGTCCAACCATTGCCTGCAGCATTGGAAATCATGAGTTTGGGCAAGCTTTGCTTGATTTAGGAGCTAGTGTGAATTTAATGTCTTATTCTATTTATTTGTAGATGGGGTTGGGAGAAATCAAACTAACTTCTGTGGTATTGCAATTGGCTGACCGTTCAGTCAGAGCGCCACGGGGTGTGGTAGAGGATGTTCTAATTCAAATTGATAAATTTTATTATCCTGTTGATTTCATAATCCTTGACACTAGCTCTATTGTTGACTATACTTAAAAAAATTCCTTTGATTTTAGATAGGCCTTTCCTTGTCACTCCTAATGCTCTTATTAATTGCAGGAATGAGCTCATGAAGCTGTCTTTTGGGAACATGACTCTCAAGGTGAATATATTCCATATTGCAAAACGGCCAGAAGAGGAGGACGAGTGCCAACAGAGTGATTAACGGAAAAAGTACTCAAATTAACGAATAGTAGAGCGTTGGGAATCCCTTGCACATATCCGGTATTTTAATTATTTTTAATTCACTGATAATTCAATTGAGAATTTAATTCCAAAAATCCCAATTGGAAGATATAGAATTATAAACCAAAATTAAATCAAATGTAACCTTTTGAAAAATGAACTCTATGATTATTCGAAGAAGAAAAGACCAACAATAAATTGAGAATGATAAAACCAAAGAATTTTAATAAATGAAAATCCAGTACATGAATCAAAAATAAATTAAAAATACCATCTAGTGTGCAAGTTCATCCCTAACCCTACTTGAGAATTTAGTTACCCATACAAATAATGGACAACATAAATCTCCAAGACCACTTTCTTATCATTCTTAATTCCTGCGCTTGTTCAGCGCCTCTCCTACTCGCGGCGCTTCTTTTCCTTCTTTTTTTTGTTTAATCCTCCGTCCGGACCTCTTGTTTAAAATAGCACCCCTTTTTAAATAAAAGACTCCAGCCCTAGACGTAGCCCTTCTGTCGACACCTTTTGACTTTTCAATCTTCATTTTTTTTTCTTTCTTTCCACCTCAGCGTCTTGTGCAACACCTCTTCACTTTTTAGTTTCTCGTTAATCATTTAATATTTCTTCAGCTTCTTTATTCCGTCTGTTATTCTTTTAATCTATCTCCTTGTGGAATCGACACCCCAAAGCTGCACTACAACTATCGCGTTATTCTTTGGGTGTAACCACCAACACTTTTGGTGCCTTTTTTTTTCCAATCTTTTTCTCCTTATGTCTTGTTTAACATTTGGCATATTTTATCCCATTCCCCCTCTTTGCTTTGTTTTTATTTTTCTTCTCGACTACTTGTATTTTTTGTAGTTTTTATTATCTTGGTTTAATCTCTCATAATTTTATTTTTCTTCGTAAAGTCTCTAATATTAAATTAGTAACTTAACTCCCAATAATTGGATCGGGGTGTTATAATCTCCCCTCTTTAAAAGAGTTTTGTCCCCAAAACTCGGACATTCATGTTTAGGGAGCTCCATTCTCTTTTATGGTTTATTCTAATAACGTTCTCGAAGGTCGTCCTGAATTTTCTATTATTATTTTTTACATCATTAAGTCTTATCGTGTCATCACATAGTTTCATTGTCTAACCACTTATATAGCATTAGGTATAGTTCTTTCAGTATTCAAATTTGAGCAGCTTAAATACCTGGGAGGGCCGAGGTGCTAAGCGAATTCTCTCACGGAATCAACGTGTACACTTGTCCTGGCTTCCGTCAGTCATTATTTTCTACTCTTGACTTCTGGACAATCTTGCTAGGTTCAGGAGTGTTTGTTTCCTTAGAATTGAGCATTGGAAAATCTTTAATAAAATGGCCTTTCTCGCCACACTTGAAACAAGCCCCAGTACCTTGACGACATAGTCCTCTATGAAGGTTCTGGCATATGAAGCAGGGTTGGGTGCTACCACTCATCTCGGTATTTCTTCCATTCCTTGTGATCGACCTGACACTTGTTGCTGCTCTGGTCCTCTTTGAGACTGGCCCCTTATTCTATTCTTCATTTAATCTTCTTAGAATTTTCCTTACGCTGGGATTTCTCTTTCATTACTCTTTCAAAGATTTTTGCTCTATCCACCACATCAACATAGGTGGGCAAGTGAAGTGCCTCCATATTCCCCTTTATCTCCTAGTGCATGCCACCCTCAAACTTACGGGCCTTTTGACTCTCTATATATATCACATGAGGGGCAAAATGAGCCACTCAATAAACTTGAGTTCATACTTTGCAATTGTTATATCTTCCTACTTTAGGACTAAGAACTCGACAAATTTTTGGTCCCTATCTGATGTAGAGAAATACTTCTCATAAAAGACTTCAAGGAATCATGTCCAAACCATATGGGGCTCTCTCTAGCTCTAGCAAACACCATTGATATGCGGCACCCTTGAACGCGAACGTTGCAAATGCAACCTTCTCTTCTTCTGTACAGGGCAGTACTCTGAATATTTTCTCGATCTCTAGTATCCATTCTTTTGCCTCTATCGGATCTGTGGTGCCTTTAAATGAAGCAGGCTTGAGCTCCTAAAGCTGTTTGTAGATGATAGTTTCCCCTCTTTCATTTGGGTGTGCTCTAGGGGGATCCTGATTATTGCTGGTGTCATTCATCACTGCCACCATTCTTTCTAGTGTTCTTTCTATTTGATCCATACATGCTCTAGCTGTCATGACCCGAAACCCACCCTATGCGGATCTCGCATCGCGACCGCCACCCTTCGGCCCGGAGGCCTTAGGGCAAGGCTCACATAAGCAACAGTATCATATGGCAGTACGGCCTTGGTTTGCGGAAGCGTGAAAAACTTTTTCTTTTCTTTTCTTATTTAAATCTTTCGCACATCTGTCTGGTATTGCCGCTCTTCATAGCGGTACACATGATAATAAAATCAGAGCATAATAAGATTTGAAAGTTTATATATACATTACATATTCAGCTGCCCTGTGGGCTTAATACATAATTGCGTACTGTCTTCTAATACAAAGATTCTTATCAAAAGTTCATAGATTTTTACTAAAGAAGCACTTAAACATTTCTCCAAAAATGGTTAGACTCATCATCTTTGTCACCAAATCAAGATTGTCCTTGATCACCTGAAAGGGGGACGGATAAAATTTGGGTAAGCTAAACTAAGGTTGTGAGTAATTCTAGCATTTGTCATGGGGTTTCAATTGGCAGTGGTTTAGCACATGAGAGTTTATAAAATACTCATTACCAATTGCTCGTATACTTGAACACAGAGTATATGCATTCCTTAAAACATATAGCTTTGAAACATTTAGAGTATTCAAGATAAACATGTACTTTTCTTATAAAGAATATGGACTTCAAAACATATATACATGCATGATGAAAATGAGGGAAAACCTGCTTCCATTTTTAACACAACACATTATTACTTTCATTAATGGAATCCGTTTCGAACCAGATTCCCGTTTTACTTCACGTGGAGATATCTCATTGCCTGGGGGATTAGATCCTGCTACCTGGCATTTCACATGATAGGTCAATTAAGTTCCGAAGAAACCCAAAATCCTGACTATGTGGCTTTTGACAGGTCAATTGAGTTTCGAAGAACCCAAAATCCTGTCTGTGTGCTTATGCACTGTTATCTTGTAAAACATTTATCACATGGCTTCTTTACATAGATACTTTTCATGAGTATTTAAAACATGTAACATATAACTTCTACAATAAGACTTCAAACACTTGGAATAATCAAATTCAAAATATTTAAAGAAATTGGCATTTTACTCAGACATGCTAAATATTTCGAAGAAAGGAATTGTATATAAAAACATTTAATGAGCATGTCATAACAAAATATTTTAAAACAGGAATCGTGTAAAGACTGAATTTGATATTCAAATGCTTCCCATAACTTGAACTTAAAACATTATTCAAATCCGTGGAGTTAAATCTCCACTTCAAATGCAGGGTTACTCACCTTATACTTTTAGGTTGGTTCTACTGCGATGCCTTTCCTTTCCCTTTTGTAGTTCCTAAGAACAATTCATGAATAATCTATTAACTTCATATGTACTTCAAATATCTCCTATTGATGTTCTTAATTTATGCTTAGATCGTATTAAATCCTAACTTTTATCTTAAGCGCTATTCTCTTAACGTATACTATTCTGGTAGCTTTATTAACTTTCAGTGTTGCTTTCTTAACTTCACATGTTTATGTGTCATATTTTTCTGTACTTCATTTCATAATATGGATCTCACCATTGAGTCCGGAATGTCGAAGAAAGTCAATTTAAACTCTCTCGACTTTTTATTTGACTTCAGGCATGTTAGGGGCAATTTAGCAATTTATTATTCTCGCTCCGAGACCCTATCGTGTTCCTCAGAATATTTCACTTATCTTATATATAAATTTTGAAGTCTTTCGGACTTCATTTGGTATCTGCTTTTGATCATAGGGACACCTCAGTCAATTCTCATTTTGCGTATTGACTGTTCCGGAGTGTTATTTAGCTTCTAAATTTTTATAATTATGCTTATGACAGTTAATTTTTGGCCTTTACTTGTATTTCTCATACTCAGGGGTATTTTGGTCATTTATATGTTATGACTTTCTAACCCCGAATCATTATTTAGTCATATATACAAGTTCACAATTATTTGAGCTTCTATTGGTATCAATTTCGTCCAATTTGGACTTCATTTGGGCTTCGTATAGCATCAGGGGTATTTTGGTAATTTATACATTAACGTGTCTTAATTTTTTGGAGTCCCGTTTCGGGAAACGGACCTCATCATTGGGTCCAGAACTTCCAAAATAGTTAAAATACACTATTTATTTATTTTATTTGGACTTCGTTTGACCCACTTTTGACTTAGGGGCATTTTTGTAATTTTTCCTATTTAATATATTAAAATAATATTTCAATTATTTTACTGTTTGGGCCATAGTGAAATTATTCAAAATATTTGGGTTCAGATTACAATTTGTCATAATTCCGGTCTGAACCAGTGGGTTTTGGGCTTAAAACCCTAAACCGGTCTAGGAGCCCTATGAACTAGCCGGTTCAGGTCACACTATGAACCAGGATGAAATATCCCTGTTACACTCCTTATCTGAGGTTCGGTTATCCCCTTTTCCTGATTTCAATTTCAATTCCAATTTATAATCCGTGTTACCAAATAGGGGGATTCACTTAAAAATTAACCCTTAAATGGCGTCGTCCCACTTAAACCATTTGTGCGATGGGTCAGGTCCCAACCCGAACCCAGATCCAACCCGAGACTGACCCACCCACTATTCATCTTCTTCCTCTCTTCGTCCCCTGTGTTGCCCTAATTCATAGTTTCCATTTTTTCCAATTTCGTGAAGTTTCGGTTGCCGAATCTCTCTGTTATTGGGTGATTCAAGTTTTTGGGTGTCTTGGGAACAACTTGGCATCCATTTGAGAGCTCAAATCGAGCTCAACAGTTCGGTTTCTCGTCTCCAGAACCGTACCTGCAACTCTTTAGTAAACCTTCATTTTATCACCATTTCTAGTGGGGTTTGGCTCAACATGATCCATATGACATGGGGGTTCAATCCCCATTCCAAAAATCAAGTTTTATCGTGTTTTTGTGAGGTTACATTTTAGAACCCAAACCTGCAACTCGCGATTTCATGGTCGATTCTAGGTCCTTGGGATCGCGGATTAGTGTTTTTGAAACACTGGTGAGGTCTAGTCCAAGTTTTAATAGGCAAAACTTGGTTTAGTGTAAGTTTTTCAAACCTGTCTCAACCAAGCTACATCAATGGCGACTGGGTGTACGGCTTAGTGTTCTAGGTTGTTTTAAGGTCCACTTCTCATGCCTTAACCCAGATTTCACACTATATATTGTGCATGCAATTAATAGGGCCTAACAATGCCAAAAATAGTGCCAATAGTTCAAATAAAAGAATCAGCAGTTTTGAGGTTTATACCTTACACAGTGAACCTCTTTCTCTCTCTCTCTCTCTACTTATAGCTCAGTTCTACTCCTTTGGGTTCCTTTAGAAATCAGCCTCGACCTCCTTCCCTTTCTCTTCTGGTTGAAAGCCTCCTTGCACATACACTCATTCACACACTAGCATGCACACAATGTGTTTCTCTCACACTTTCTCTCTCTATATATATATATATATATTTCAGACCAGCACTCTTCACTCTCTGAGTTCTCACTTCAAACGTCCACACCACATCAATATATAATTATATGCATTTTATTTGTTTTGATTTTAAAACAATTATTTTGGTTGCATGCAAAGTGGTTGGAGGAGGTGGGATCAAGTGTGCTAAAGTAGGGGTGATGATGGGCTAGAGTGCATAGGCTGAGGTAGTGGTGAGGTGTTGCATGCATGGCCATTGGCCAGTTTGGGAGGTGGCCTTGACTGAATTGGGCTTATATATAATTCTATTGCAATTTTAGGCATGAAGTTGTTGGCAGCCCACTTGGTAATTTTTTTTGGGTAACAAGAATCTTGCCCCAGTTGGTCAAGGGTTCAAATCCCCTTGGCCTCACTTTTGGGCTTTTTTTCCCATTTAGGCTTATGCCCTGTTTGGTTGGCCCAATTCACCGTTTCAAGCTATTTCCTTAATATTTTCTTTTCCGTTGCTCCTTTTTACGAAACGGTTTCTTTTGAGGATTTCGTATTTTGGTTAGCCTCGTTATCAAAGGCCTTGTATCAGTTATTATTTATTTGTGGCCGTCGTAGTTCGCTAATTCGAGTTTCCACAGTGTTAAAATGACATCGTGTCACCTAATTAATTAGTAATTAGGTTTGGACATTACGCCCTTATTTCTGATGTGCTTAATTATTTTATTGGTCTATCATGACCATCATGAGGTTCCCGATTAACTTCTTAATTATTATTTTTGTAATACCCCGACCCAAAAATACCGGGTCATAGGGCACGCATTTCGAGGTTATGAAAATAAGTGTAAAGATGTCTACACTTAAGGAAAATAATTAATTAATTTAAAATAATTAATTAATTAAGTTTATGGAATTGATTATTAATTAAAATAAATACAAAATACACACATAAAAGTGTATTATGTGACCAAGCATGTGTAAGTATTCATATGTGTATAATTAGATATATATAATTATACATGTAATATTTGGATATAGAATAAAATAAAATAAAATAAATATAATATATATATATATATTGTGTCCATAGTATATAATACATGTATATAGATATATATATATATATATATACATGGAGACATGGAGGTAAGGGGATGATGTACTAAATAGGTATATTATATATCCAAGTAGGTGTAGAGGAATGGGAGAAGGTATGGCCAAAATCAGAAAAGTAAGGGAGGTATGGGCTGATTGTGATGGGGTATGGAAGTGAGAGAAATATACATATACACTTAAACACATTTTTGATACATACCTCATTTGCAACACCATTCGTCCAAGCAAAAGGAAAGGAAAGAGAGAGAGGAAGGAACTGAAGAGAATAGAGAGAGAAATCAGAACAAGAAGAAGGACTAAACGGTGGAAAAAGGGTAAGAAAATGCAAAAACTATCATTTTCTCTCTCTAGAATTTTGATGTATTAGGCACTGTTTTTGAATTATACATGCACATATGAAGATAGATATATGTTTATGAGTTTGTCAAGCATGATTTTAAGCTTCAAAAATGACCAAAAAACAGTGAATCCATGAAAACCGCCATTGATGACCTTGCTAAAGCAGGTCTGATTTTCATCACAACCAAACTAAGTCTGGCTTATCCAAACTTCAAGTAGATCTCACCAGCATCCCAAAGACATACGTACAAGATCAAAAATCCCAAAGAAAGCCTTCCAAAAACCCACTTACAGGTTCGGGTTCCCAAAGTAAATCTCAAAACCATGGCATTAAACCTGCCCTTGGTAATGAAATACGAAACCCAATGAAAATGGGATTAAAACGAGCCAAACCTCATAGGAAATGATCAAGAAATAAGCAAGAATGAGCTAGTTACAGGTTCGGCTTATCAAACCCAAAGTCGAACTCATGAAGCAGTTTTGAACCCCAAAAAGATTGCCAAACTCTTCTACAATGTTCTAGGAGTGGATCGGGTTGAAAACAGTAAGAAAACCGTGAATAAAAATCCACGAAATTGAAGAGAAAGAAACTGGAAAAAAAAATTAGGGTTTCGTATGAACAGTGTCGGCTTCGATGGGGAAGACGACACTGTTCGGGTCGGGTCGGTCTACGGGTCGGTTACGGGTTCGGGTCAAATCCGGTTATGGGTTTATCTAAACGGTGACGTTTGGAGATTTAAAATTTTAAATTTTAAAATAGTTAGGGCTGACGTCATCATGACGTCAGCATTACGTTTCAAACCAACCAAACCGGATTGGTTCAATTAAAACCGGACCGGTTCACTTTAAATATGACTGAACCCACTGGTTTTCTTATTTAATTAAAACCAAATAAACCGAACCTTTTCTTAATTACGGTTTGACCCCAGAAATTCTACGGATTTACATTGTGGCCCAATTTTTGGAAAAATTATGCAATTAAGCCCTGGAAAAATAATTAAATAATTAATTTAATTATTTAATAAATAAAAGAAAATTTCTATTATGCCCTTGGGTCATTAATAGGGCAAATAAAGTCCAAATCAGACGTATGAATAGTGAATTTTTACTATTTCAAATATTCTGAGACTAATGGTAGGATCCGTTTTACGAGACGGGGCCCGAAAAAAATAAAGACACGTAAAGAGGTAAATGACTAAAATACCCCTTGACCAAAATCAACAAGTTATTAGTATATTCTTACTATCTCGGACCTTCTGAGTCCATTGGTGAGGTCCTCGACATGAGATGGAGTCCCAAAAAAATTTGAGACCCTTAATTATGTCAAAAAATGACCAAAATGCCCTTCTCCCTAAACAAGTCAAACGAAGTCCAAATTTAATAAATAAATAGTGAAATTTTACTATTTCAAACATTCTAAGACTGATGGTAGGGTCCATTTTTCGAGACTGGGTCCCGAAAAATGAAGACGCATGAAAGGGTAAATGACCAAAATACCCCTTGCCCAGAATTAACAAATTGTTAATGTACTTTTACTATCTCGGACCCTCTGAGTCCAATGGCGAGGTGCCACGACATGAGATGAGGTCCCGAAAAATTGGAGACCTGCAAAGGGGTAAAATGACCAAATTACCCCTGGTTACCCTTAAAGCCAAAATGAAACCGGAGAAGGTCTAAACTGACTTTCTTTGACACCCCGGACCCAATAATGGAGTCCAAATTACGAAACGAAGTACGAAAAATGTGACACGTAAAACGGTAAATGACCATTCTGCCCTTTTACATATAAAAGTCCGAATTAAATTCTAAGAAAGCCTAAACTGACTTTCTTCGACGCTCCGGATTCAATGGTAAAGTCCATTCGGCCAAAAGAAGTGTCTAAATAAAAAGACGTAAAATTTGATGAATAGCATCTGTCAGATGACTATAAACTGAGATATTGCCGAAGTATTAAACTAAGGCAAGTACGGGAAATAAAGTACGAGAAGACACGACGCGTTAACTTGACAAGTAAATAAATTTAATTTGAAGTTAATGGAACTACCAGAAGAGTATAAGTTGAAATAAATTAAGTTTCTAACACATTAAATTGTGTCGTAGGTTAAAAGTACAAGTTGAATTAAGTACGTGCGAAGTTTATAGAATGTTAGAAAATCGGTTAGGATAAAATACGATCGAAGCATAAGTTAAGAAGCATCGATAAGTGATATTGCAGTAAATGTGAAGTTGATGAGATTGTTTATGAATTGTTCTTAGGAATTACGGAGGAAGTGGGAAAGCGCACTTTAGCACTAACCCTAAAGGACCGAGGTGAGTAACCCTGTATTTGAACTGGAGATTTAACTCTATATATTTGAAGAAGTTTTAAGCACAAGTCATTGCAGCCTTTGAATATCAAATTCAGTCTATATATGATTCCGTTCCTTTAAAATATTCTGTTACGGCATGCTTATTAAATGTTTTAAATTCAGCTCTTTTCTTGAAAATACATCAGCATGTCTAAATCAATTGCAAACCTCTTTAATATTCTGAATTTGATTATCACGTGTATTCGAAGCTTTATTGTAGAATTTATACATTTCATGCTTTAAATGTTCATGAAAAATATCTATTGAAGAAGTCATGTGACAAATGTTTTATAAGATAAACGGTACTAAGTACCACCCTATATGATGGTTGAAATCCTTCGGGATTCAACAGTACATGCCCGGTAGAAGGATCTAATCCCCCAGGCAAATGAGATATCTCCATCGACAGTATTGGCAGTAAAATGGGAGTCTGGTTCGAAACAGATTCCGCCTAATAAAAGAGAAAAGATGACAAGTGATTTTGAAAATAGAAGTAGGTATTATCCCTATTCTATTTCACGTGTTTATATGCTTTTAAATTGCATATACTCTATTTGAAGAAAATGTGTATTTAGCTTGAATACTTAAATTGTTCAAAGCTATTGTTTTAAGAATGCATATATTCTGTGTTCTAAAATGTACGAGCAATTGGTAGTGAGTGTTTCAAAAACCCTCATGTGCTAAAACCACTACCAGTTGAAAACCCCATGACGAATGCAGGAATTACTCACAAGCTTTGATTAGCTTACCCGGATTTTATCCGCCCCCCTTTCAGGTGACTAAGGGCAGATCGATTTTTGAAGACTATAAGGATGAACCTAGCTTTTGGGAAGATTTGCTTGAGGAGTTCTTATGGGGAAAAATCACATGAACTCTGATTAATATGTTTTGTATTAGCTGACATTTTAAGGATGTGTATTAAGCCCCACGGGGCAGTTGAATTAAGATTTTAATTATGAAGTCTTTTAAGTTTTTAGTTATGCTCTGAATGTATGATTATAATACATGTATACCGAAATGTGAAGAGCGGCAGTATTGGACGGATGTGCAAAATTTAAATAAGAAAGAAAAGAAAAAGTTTTTCACGCTTCCGCAACCACATGAAACACATCTATCCGATACCGCTGCAGATGCGAGCCTTCGCCCAAGGGTCCTCGGGCCTGAGGGTGGCGGTCGCGATGCGAAATCCGCACAAGGTGGGTTTCGGGTCGTGACAATTTTTGTTCAGTTCTAATTAATAATTAGCAAACTAATTATTAATTAATCAGGGTCGGGGTGTTACACCAGCTGCACATGTGTTGTTGCTATTCCTTGCCATCCTTACCTACAAAATTCACAAGAAAGCAATATGTCACTATCCTTGAGTTTCTAACATAGTTCACAACATTACTTATTCTATAGTCATGTAAACTTAAATAAGTAAGTCAAGTCATTTAAACACATATCATTCCTAGTTCTCACAACATTTGGAGTTAATACTCTACAACTTCACGTCATTCATAGTTTCTCTAAAATCACCCTCCATATAGCTCTATTGTAGTCCTCAAGTTCTTAAGATCATGAACTTCACTCAAAAGCATACTATCGTCTCTTGAAAATTATAGATCATTTGATCATCCAAATCACCTTAGAAATATCAACTTCAATCATGATTTGGTCTTTCCCAAAGACCATTAACCTTTGTTCTGATACTACTCTGTCACGACCCAAAACTCACCCTACACAGATTTAGGGTTGGTGACTGACACTGTCACTCGGACAGGCGTTACAGAATCAAATGAATTGCACAAGAGTGATATATATATATATATATTTTATATTGATTACGAAAGCTACATGTGTGCAACTCATCTGATAACAATTTCAGCACCAGTCATTTATAAAGTATACTCAAAGTAAGATCATTTTCACTATTATTATCATCATGTGTCATCAACATTTGTATATAAATCAGGTAGGTATTCCCAAAAGCACAAAACGTAAATCTCCAAAAGTCCCATCTATTGTCACATCCCAAAACCCACCTATGTGGATTAAGGGTATGCGACCAATCAGTTAGGCACCCATCTATTTTGTGCTTATCAAAATACCAATAGTAATCCTAACCTTAGGCCATTCACTTGTAATTTCCAAGTATGATGCATTCATTACATGAAAATTAAGTAGCAAAAATTAGAGAATGCATACTAACTTGGCAAAGCAACTAGCTATAATTTGTATTTAAACACATAGGTTAACAAAAAGGTACATCATTATACGTGTCTATAAAACATCCAAAAATGATGTAGGATACAAAAATGGGTTTGTCTTCATTAAGACTGCCTAACTAACTACTTAACCCTTCTTATTCCTCGCCACTGATGCCTTCATTTGAAAAATGTTAGAATAATAAAGTGAGCTTACACAAGCGCAATGAGTAACATGGGATTCCTGTCATGGGTTTCAAAATCACTTTTGTTTGTATATATACAAAGTACATGAATAAATTTAACCATTAAAAATGCATGATGCAATGCAGCTGAAGTGGAACAAAACATGATAGAACAGAACAGAACAGAACATGACAAATTAGTTCAGCATAAAACAGAACAGAACAAACAATCAAAAGCATATCATCAAGTTTGTTTGAACTTCTCCCAGCTGCCCATAAGTGGACACTCGTGGGGCCTCTAGGTCAGATCAGAACAGAACATGACAGAATTGACCAGAACAGAAACAGAACAGAATGCCAATCAGGCATATGAGCCTTTCCTAGCTGCCCATAAGCAAACACTCATGGGACCTCTATCCTCTAAGTCATGCTTTGGCATATGCCAAACCGCTCAATCCTGTAATGGGCCTAAGAGTAAGACATAACAAAACAAAGTAGAAGCGGAACACCCCAAATAACATATAACATGTAACGGAACAGAATAGAGCAGAATAGAAATGCAGTACAAAATGTATGTTATGCAGTCAATTAATATAGTATATAACACCAAGTCAGGGGTTCTGAGTTACTCACAGTTCGTTGAGACTAGTTCAAAATCCACTCTAACTGAGCCCAATTCCGGAAGTCCTAGAATAGTGATTACATACATTAGTTATTAATAATAGTGTATTTTTCTTATTTCACTAGTTTAGGGGTTAAATTGGAGAAAATCGAGGTTACCGTTAGTTTCAAAATATCGAAAAATGTTAAGGTAGCATTTTTCGGATCTCGATTTGGCCTTCGTTTGATTTCTAGCGTGACTAGGGGTAAAATGGTAATTTTTTACTTTGTTATGTGTCTGAATTTTTTGGGACCCCGTCTTGTAAAACGAACCTCACCATTGGGTCCAAGACGTCTAAAATAGTTAAAATGTCCTACTTGCTTAATTTATTTGGGTAATGGGGTAACGTATTATAATTAAATTTAATTATTTAAATTTAATTTAATTCATTTTCTATATATTATATACTTATTAAGCTGTATTTAGACCACATGTGCCTTGGTGGCACAGTGGTCCAAAGCTTGGGTTAAGTTTTGGGCCCGGACAGGTCGGTGGTTTAATCTTGGGGAGCTACGGCTCCCCTATTTTTTCCTTAGAATTCCCATGCCAAACAATGGACAGTGGGTTCCTGGGCTGGGATATCCCTATCTAGGCTTGACTATAGAGTTCCATCTGCGTCGCCAAACAATCCACATATCAGACCCATTTCTTCCATGCTTTTTCGGCGCAAATTTCTGCTGTCTTCTCCAGCGCCGATCGCCGGAGTTGGGACCAATTTTTTTGGTTTTTCTCTAAATTTTTACGTCCAATTTTCTTTGTTTTTACACCAATCCTTCCGTAAGACACTAGGCAATCTTTTGGCAGCAGTTTGGACCTCAAACAGCCCACTTTTCAGCCACCCAATCAGTTTTCTGACCATGTTATTATTCGCTCTAAACATGGTCATTTCTTGACCGTTTTGTTTGATTCAAAGTGGTTTAACTTCCTTATGATGTTCTCTACCATTTTCTCTGCCTAAAAGTTCATATATTTGGAGGTATTCAGTTTTCCATGGTATGGTCCTTTCATGGTCCAAACATGGCAGTTGGTTTTTCCTACAATTTTGAGCTTATCTTTTGGTGCTTTAATCTCCTAAGCATGCATAAAATGAACAGGAAATAGAATAGTTACTCAATACGTACCTCTTGACGCTATACGGCAGAAACCCACTTCCTCTCTCTAACTTTCTCTCTCTAGCTCCTTGTTATTGTTTCAATAGTTTCCAGCTTCACACTACCCTCACTGTTCTTGCTTCCTCTCTTACTTGTTGTTTGCTTTATGGGATTTTTTTGTCATGACCAATAAGCTAGCTATAGCTTTATATATATATTTGTGAGCGGTGGAATGGTCTAGAAGGCTGGAGAGTTTCTCTTTGTTAGTTGCTGCTAGAAAGGTCTCTATTCAGCTAGAACCTTCCACCCATTTTTGTTCCCGATTTGTCTCCTAAGGATCTATATATAATATATCTATACATCTATCAATAGATATAATCCTATATGTTATAGGAGCGAGGGCGACTGTAGCTTTTGTTTCTCTTTTGTTTTATTTTAGCTTGTTGTTTTCTCTACACACACAGGTTTATATATAAAGCACAAAGCTTATAGTACCACTGTACACATACTGTAATACCCTGACCCGGGTTAGCACGTATACCGAGGTAGACCGGGTCGGGTAGCATACTTTCAGTTGTAAATCGAGCTGTTTAAGCTCTATATCGTTATACCAAATACACTGTACAATTTTGGAATGTGAATAGTGTCAGTTATACAGTCAGTGCCGGGCCATTCCTGAGCAACCTAGAACTATGCCTTGTAATACGTGTATACACGTATTTCTATGCATGCATACGTACATACACATGCATAGCCCATGAAATATTAGTGTATGTATACGTGCCCAGAATTTAGTATATATGTATATATATACATATATAAATGTATATATAGGTATGAGATATGTATTTATACATGTGTATATATAATATAGTATAGTATATATATGTGTATTAAAATACTAGTAAAAGAAAAGAAAAAAGAAATAAAGAAAAGAAAGAAATAAGTGAGGCATGCAGCAAGCATACAGTGTGAGTGTGTGTATAACGGTTTGTGTATTAGTATGTGTGTTGGTAAGTGTGATATGATATATATATATATATATACACAAATATCTCAAGCCATAAATGCAAAGCTGCATTGAGAAAGGAAATCAAAAAAGTTAGGTTAAGGAAAGAGGCTGTAGAAGGGGGAGAAACCAAGAAGAAAGGGACCAAGGCGATTTGTGAGTGTGTGGTTATATATGTATATGCATATGCGTAAGGGAGAGAGAACAAAAAAGAAAAGACCAAGGGGAGAAGTTGAGAGTATCTTGAGGAATTCAGGAGACTCAGAAGTGGAAGAACAGAAGTGGGAAATCAAGAGGAGAAAAAAGAATATCAGAAATAATAGGTGATTAGTTGTTTCTGTTTTAATTTTCCTAGCATGATTCATTTAGTTCTGAATATAAGGTCTAAACAAGCATGAAACACAGATTTAGTAGCAAGAAGAATCATCTAAAATGATTCAAAAACCAGTGAGCAAACCCTAGTTACAGGTTTTAGGGTATCTCAGAATCCATTGATATTTTATGCATAAAACTATGTTTAAATGACCTAGAGTTAATCCTATGAAGTGCAGAAAAATAGCCAAACAAAGTTAGAGTAAAAAATGTAAGAAAATCATAGAGAAACAGAGCTCATCGAAAAATTGCAACTTCTGGCCGGAGCTACTGTTCCTCCATTTTCATGATGATGTGTAGGTTAAAACATAAAAATGGGCCTAAGGTTGGGATCCTTATGAAAAAAGGAAGAAAACCCCATTGACAAAGGGGGGGAAAACCATCAAAAAATGGTGACCGTCGCCAGAGAAGACTACGGCACCCACTGGAACCCTACCGGCGTGTTATTGGAGAAGAAGAAGACTGTTTGGGCTTGGGTTCAGGTCATGGGTCGGGACCCGATCGAAACAGAAACGGGTATATCAAAACGGCATAGTATTGATTTAAGTTAAAAGGTTTTTAAAATTGAATTGAGAGAGTTTGGTGACACGGATAAGAAATTGAAATTGAGGTTGAGACAGGAATAGGGATATCCTATCCCTGTTCCGTAGATATCCACTATTTGGCTATCCTTAGTTAGGATAGGATTTTTTGAAATTACAAATGAACCCAGAAGTTATGGAAATTATAATTAGACCCTCAACTTTTAGTTATTATGATTTGACCCACAGAATATAATATTAATTAAATATTAATTTAATTAATTAAAATAAAAATAAAGGACAAATTACCAAATTGCCCCTAAGTCAAAAAGTAGTCAAACGAACTCCGATTAAAATAAAAGAATAGTGAATTTTTATTATTTCAAGTATTCCAGAGTCAACCGTGGAGTCTAATTTATGAAAATAGGTCTCAAGAAGTGAGAACCCGTGAAAATACAAAATGACCATTTTACCCTTTATGATAACGAGGTCCAAATTAAACATATGAATAGTGTATTTTAACTATCTCGGACATTCTAAGACCAATGGTTAGGTCCATTTTGTGAGACGGGGTCCCAAAAAATAAAAGACCCGTAAAAGTATAAAATGACCATTTTGCCCTTTTTAGCACAGGTGTCCGAATTGAATTCCGCGAAAACCTAAATTGACTTTCTTCGATATTCCGGACTCAATGGTAGAGTTTATTTTCATAAAAGAGGAACTTAAGATATAAAGGCATAAAATTTGATGAATAGCATAATTCAGGTAGCGATAGATTGAAACGTGTTTCATGGATTTTAGGAACACGGAAGAGCAAAAAGAAGGCAGTCTAAATCCTTCTAGTTCATAGATAGTAAGAGGTAAGTAAAATCCAATCTCTGCATGTGTTACATTCCAAGCCATGTCATAGTTCTTGTATATATATTGTCTATTGTACTCTATACACACATACCAGTACTCATTGAGCCACATTGATATTGCCCTATCATGTGGGAGACAATTATTGATTTCCATATATATCTCGATATTGTACACTTGTGCACAGGTTTCTTTATGTACACTTGTACCTAGGGCCATGAGGGCCAGACAGTTTTATTTCGAAGCAGTCTAGTAACCGTAGCTTCAAAAACTATGGTTACGTCAGATTGCCTAGAATCAGTTATGATTCCACTATACTCCTCGTGGAAGATAGCGTGATCCTGATATATTATTAGTGCCGGATTTGTACTCAGTCACATCTCTATCTGATGCAGTTATGACCTTCGGGTCCAGGTTCCAAGTGGAACATTTATTACGTTGCTATATGAGGCATGGGACGTACAGTTGAGCTCAGGTGCTTATGCACCCAAGGGGTAGTCGGGCCCCACCAATACCAAAGCATCTCAGATTTAGTTGATATCACTACCCTTTATTGTTGATATTCATAGCTTGATCATGTTATATTATTATTGAATGATCATGAGATTTTTACAGCTTTCAGTACAGTGCTTACATTTCATACTTGATATAGCTCATGACTGTAGCAGTATGACATTGCTAGCATAGCAGATTTATTTCCTTATCATTGACTTCTATCATCTGATATTGAGTATATATATTCATTGACTAGTTAGCATTCTTTTATACTCTTGTACACTTGGTAGAGTAAAGGACTACTTACTGAGTTTTCATAGCTCATCAGATACTACACAACATTTTGTAGGCACAGATCGCGAGAACAGACCATAGAGCCTGATAGCTAGGAGGTGGACATTTACTGTTAAAGTTGAGTATAATACTTAGTACAGACAATTTTATAGCTTTCCCATGTTATCCACGTCTTGGGGATAAACAATCGTATTAAGAAATTTTGTATTCCGCATTTTGTAAACATTATATATATCACATGCAGCTTGTATTTATTTTCTTTCGCATTTTAGTTATTGCATGTTAGTAGCACTGATTATGTTGCAAGTTGAGACCCTTGGTTCGACAAGCAGCGTCGGATCGGGCGTCGCGACATAAGATTCGCATAGGGTGGGTTTTGGGTCATGACACATACCGACTGAATTTTAGCCTACATTGTGTATACGTTATTAACAAGAGTAGGACATTTTATTTATTTCAAATTTTTGGGGTATTACACTCTCTCTTCCTTCAAAAGAGTTTTGTTCCCAAAACTCAACTTATCTTGATTTTATGTAAACAACTCAAGATACAGGGCATGCATCTTTTCTTCATGTTCCCATGTCACTTATTCACTTGTGTGATTTTGCCATAAAACTTTGACCAGTGGGATTGTTTTGTTATGCAATGCCTTCTCCTTCCGGTCTAAAATTTGCATTGGTTGTTCATAGCAGGACAAGTCTTCCCGTAACTCGAGTGGCTCTTATTCAATGATTTGTCCCAGTTCTCGCACACATTTCCTTAACATTTATACATGGAATACGTGGTGCACTTTGTATAACTCGGGTGGTAGTGCCAAACCATATGCCACTGGTCCAATTCTTTTCAAAATCTTAAACAGACCAATATAGAGAGGACTTAACTTGCCCTTTTTATCGAATCAGAGCATTCCTTTTAATGGTGATAATTTTAGGAACACGGAGTCACCTACTTCGAATTCAAGGTCTTTTCTTTTATTGTTAGCATAACTCTTGTATCGACTTTGAGCTGTTTATAGTCTTTCCTGAATCTTCCAAATTTGTTTAGTGATGTCTTGGACTAAATCTGGTCCAAGTAACTTTTGTTCGCCACCTTCAGCCCAACATAGTGGAGATAGGCATCTTCTCCCATACAATGCTTCATACGGTGCCATCTTGATGCTGGCTTGATAGCTGTTGTTATAGGTGATCTCAACTAACAGCAAGTGTTCTGCCCAATTCCCTTAAAATCCAACGCATATAGCCATAACATATCTTCCAGCATTTGTATCACCCGTTCGGATTGTCCATCTGTCTATGGATAGTATGCTATACTGAATTTGAGTTTAGTACTGAGTGCCCTTTGTAGACTTTGCCAAAATCATGATACGAACCAAGGGTCTTGATCAGACACAATGGATAAGGGTGTGCCGTGTAGGCGTACAATCTCTTGGATGTACAATGTAGCTAGGCTTTTCCAAGTTGTACGTCATCTTTACTATCAAGAAATGCGCAGACTTGGTTAGCCTATCCATAATGACCTAAATAACATCAGAGCCTTTTGGAGATTTGGGAAACCCGGTCACAAAATCCATGGTAATGTGGTCCTACTTCTACTCTGGAATGGAAGTGGTTGTAAGAGTCCACTGGGACGTTGATATTCAACCTTTATCTGTTGACAACTCATACAGTGAGCAATGAAATTGGCGAAATCTTTCTTTAATCCTGGCCACCAGTATAGGTCCTTGATGTCATGATACATTTTAGTAGTCCCAAGGTGCACTGTGAATTTTGAAGCATAGGCTTCCTCTACAATTTCTTTCTTTAATCCTGACAAATCGGGCACACATAATTTGCCTCGATATCGTTGAATGCTTTCCCGAATGTCGAAGTTAGCGCTTCCTGTTGACTTCACTTCCTCACAAATCTTGATTGAGTTTGACCGTCTTTGATCCATTCCACCAATGTAAAACCAATTATCAAACTAGCCAAATAAGCCGTACTACCTGGTGGAACTACTTCGATACCCATCTCATCTAGGCTTTGAATCAATTTCCTCTGTGTGGTAATCATGTAAGCATGACTTCCAGACCTTCGACTTGAAGCATCAGCTACCACATTAGCTTTGTCGGGATGGTACTAGATTGTCACGTCGTAGTCCTTGATTAATTCAAGCCATCGACTTTGTCTTATATTCAACTCCTTTTGGGTTTAAGCTTTTATGATTAATGAAGATCTCGCACGCCTCCCCATACAAGTAGTGGCGCCAAATTTTCAATGCGAACACCACTGTTGCTAGCTCCAGATTGTGGGTGGGATAATTCTGTTCGTGCAGTCAGAGTTGTCAAGAAGCATAGGCAATAACTTTACCATCTTGCATCAAGACGCACCCTAAGCCTTTATAAGAGGCATCACTATAAATAACAAACTTTCCTTCTTTGGATGGAATAGTCAAAACGTGTGATGATGTCAACTTTTCCTTGAGTAATTGAAAAGTCTGTTCTTATTCATTTGTCCAAACGAGCATAACATCATTCTTTGTTAATTGTATGAGTGGCTTTGATATCTTAGCAAAATCCTTGATGAATTGTTGATAGTAGCCTGCTAATCCTAGAAAACTTCAAATTTCTGTCACGGTAGTGGGCTGGGGCCAATTGAGAACGGTTTCTATCCTTTGTGGATCAACGATAATACATTCTTTGGAAACAATGTGCCCCAAGAAGGTAATGCTAGATAGCTAAAACTCACATTTCTAAAACTTTGCATATAGCTTATGCTCTCGCAGCTTTTGCAATGCTATCCTCAAGTGTTCTTGTGTTCTTTCTCATTCTGCGAATAGATGAGGATATCATCAATGAAGATAATGATAAAATCATCCAGGTACGGTTCGAAGACCCGGTTCATCAAATCCATAAATGCAGTAGGAGCATTAGTCACGCCAAAAGGAATAACTAAAAACTCGTAGTGGCCGTAGCGAGTTTGAAAGGCTATTTTTAGCACATCAGCATTTTTGATCTTAAGTTGATAATACCCCGATCTTAGGTCAATCTTAGAAAAGACACTGGCCCCTTGTAATTGGTCGAACAATTCATCAATACGCGAAAAAGGATACTTATTCTTAATCATCACCTTGTTGAGTTCTCGATAGTTGACACACAGTCTTAAGGAGCCATCTTTCTTTTTCACAAATAATACGGGTGCTCCCCAAGGAGATACACTGGGTTGGATCAACCCTTTATCCAACAACTCTTGCAGTTGAGGTTTCAGTTCTTGCAACTCTGATGGAGCCATCCGATATGGAGTTTTGGATATTGGTTGAGTCCCGGGAATGAGATCAATTATGAACTCAATCTCTTGATCAACCAACTCGTTAAGTAGCTCTTCAGGAAATACATCAGGAAACTCACATACTATTGGTACTTCTGTCAACGGAGGAGCCTGAGCTTGGGTATCTAAGATACTACACAAATACCCACGACATCCTTTCTTCAATAATCTCCCTGCCTGGATGGCAGAGATAAGATATGGCAGAGGGGTTACGCCATTTCCTTTGAAGGTGAACACTGGTCATTTCGGGTGTTGAAACAACACTTTCTTCTTAAAGCAGTCAATAGCGGCATGATTGAGGGATAACCAATCCATGCCTAAGATTACGTCAAACCCTCTTATAGCTAAAGATATTAGGTCCACCAGGAGTTCTTGATCCCTAATCATCAAACTGTAGTCCTTATTCTCGATGGAATTTGCACCGCTAAGAGATCATCTAATGGTTCAGGTGTCTTAGGTAGTTTATGAGCAAAAAGTGGAGATACAAAAAAATGCGTGGATCCAGAATCAATCAATGCATGTGCAGAAAGTCCACAGATTGGAAGTGTACCTGTCACCCCGGTGTTTGCAGTAGATGTATCTCTAGGTACCAATGCAAACACTCATCCCGATCATCCTTGCGACTCCTTGCCTTTATCCCGTGCAGGTGTAGTAGGAGCAGGATCTTGCTTTACATTGTTGGTGATCGAAGTTGGAGCTTTCATGTCTTGTGGCTGTCGAGGGTAGTCTTTAATCTGATGTCTTTTCTCTCCACATCTATAGTAGGCACCAGTCAACCGTCGACATTCTCTTTTATGAGACAAGTGACAATGGGGGCATAGGGATCCCTCAGTAACCTTTTGTTGCTACTTGTTGCTATCATTTGTACCTCTAGTCTTCTGTCTCTTAGAAGACTGCTCCCTTCTAAAATTTCTTCCTTTCTTCTTTCGTTCTAGGTCCTTAAACTGATTGAATTCCATCATATCTTTTTTGATAACAAGTGCCTTAGTTAAAACATCCACGTAGATGTATAACTCAAAAATAGAAACTCGTACGTGAATGTGAAGGCCTCGTTGGAACCTTCTTGCTTTATGATGTTCATCCTGCACGAGGAAAGGTGTAAATCGCGATAGTGCCAAAAACTTGGCAGCGTATTGAATCACCATCATGCCTCCTTGAGTTAAATCTATAAACTCCTGGATCTTCCTTTCTCATACTGTTGATGGGAAGAACATATTGTAGAACTTTTTTTCAAATTTGCTCCAGATCATGCGTGGATCTTCCTTCTGCCTTTCTAGCCACCATTGGTACGATTCCCCTTGTAACATGTAGGTAGCTAACTGAACTTTTTGCTCCTCGGTACACAGCAAGAGCTTGAAATTTTTTTCCATGGCCATGATCCAGGATTCTGCTTGGTCCGGGTCAGTCACGGCATCTAAGGAGGGAGGCTTGACTTTATGAAACCAATCCAGCAATTCATTACTAACGCCTCCTACTGGTTGCACTAGAGCTGGTACAAGCGGTACTATTGGTGTTCCCTATAAATTGCCTATTGATATGGGCTGACTACACTGTAAAGCCCTGGTCAACCCTTTAATTGCTTGGCCAAACTAGGCCAAGGTTGCTTGTATCGCTCGTAACGTCGCATCTTCTGTCGGTACTCGAGAGTCTGTCTTCTTACTTCTGGTTCGCGGTGGCATCTGAAGCAAAATAAAAGTTAGTTGAGTAATCTTGTTCAGGCGTCAGATCATTTACCAATTCGAGTATCAGTACAATGAAATGCTAGTGACCCTAGGCATTCTTATCCTAAAGATTCACTTTCATAGTAGGGTAGGATACAACCTAATGCTCTAATACCAAGTTTGTCACATCCCAAAACCCACCCTATGCGTATTAAGGGTATGCGACCGGCCAGTTAGGCAACCATCATATTTTGTGTTTATCAAAATACCGATAGTAATCCTAACCTTATGCTATTCACTTGTAATTTCTAAGTATGATGCATTCATTCCATGAAAATTAAGCAGTAGAAATTAGAGAATGCATACAAACTTGGCAGAACAACTAGCTATAATTTGTATTTAAACACACAGGTTAACAAAAAGGTACATCATTGTTTGTGTCTACAAAGCATCCAAAAATGATGTAGGATACAAATATGGATTTGTCTTCATTAAGACTGCCTAACTAACTTTTTAACCCTTCTTATTCCTCGCCACTAATGCCTTTACCTGAAAAATGATAGAATAATAAAGTGAGCTTACACAAGCCCAATAAGTAACATGGAATTCCTAGCATGGGTTTCAAATTCACTTTTGCTTGTATATATATAAAGTACATGAATAAATTTAACCATTAAAAATGCATGATGCAATGCAGCTGAAGTGGAACAAAACAAGATAGAACAGAACATAACAGATCAGGACAAATCAGATTAGCATAGAACAGAACAGAACAAACAATCAAAAGCATATCATCAAGTATGTATGAACCTCTCCCAACTGCCCATAAGCGGACACTCGTGGGGCCTTTACCCTCTGGGTCAGATCAGAATGGAATAGGACAGAATTGAGCAGAATAGAAACATAACAGATTCCCAACTGCCCATAAGTGGACACTCGTGGGGCCTCTACCATTTGGGTCATTCTCTGTGTAACACCCTAGACTTAATCTCTGATTAATTAATGTAAACCCTTTTTGAAATCTGATGTGGCATTTGACTGTTTAATTTTAGTTTTTAACACTAGCAAAACCCATGTTAGCTTATTTCAAAATTCTGATAAAATGATCACTGACACTAGACCCTTGGACACTGAAGCTAACCTAACTAGGAATTGACCGGAAGAAACCGCGTCGAAAAATAACCAGTGGAAAGGGAGTTATGAGGGAAATAGCCAAAACTAATTTTTGCCCAACCAAACAGGGCATAAGCTAAATGGGGAGGAAAATGCCCAACATGTGGCCAAAGGGATTTGATCCCTTGACCAAAATGGGCAGAATTTTGTGTACCAAAAGAAAAAATACCAACTAGGCTAGGGGCATCTTTGTGTACAAATATACAAAGATATATATATATATATAAGTACAAATCTGATTTGGCCACCTCCCAAGTGACCAATAACCAAGCATGCAACACATCAGCATGCATCACCCCTATGCCCCATAGACCATCATGTCTCTCTCACCCCATGATTACATCTTCTCCCAACCAAAATGCATGCAAATCCATCATGCACTTAGGGAGATGAAACATTAAGTAAAAATCTGATTTACATGATCTCCATATATACATTGGAGGGAAAAACAGATCTGCAAATGACCCTGTAAACTGATATTGAGAGAAATCCTGTATATTGATTTTTGGAGAGAGAAAGTGGGTTAGAGAGAGGAAGTTAGAGAGAGATAGCTTGAATGTGGGGCTTGGCCATTGAAGGAGCAATAAAAGGGAGCTAAGGACTGGGAGTGCACGAAGGGATCAAAGACAACTTGTTGAAGTTTCTGTTTGAACACAAACCAGCGAGGAGACCACTATACAAGGTAAGCAATCCAAAATTTTGAGAAATTCTCTTTGGAAATTTCGGCTACTGTTTTGCTGTTTTGGAACTATTATTGCATGTATCATGTTTAGACCATAAAATCTGGATCGATTGTGAACACTTGGACTATCAGAACTGCCCCAAACCATGGAAACAGTGAAATCCGCCATTAGAGGACCTTGACTAAATGGGTCTAGCTCAACCTGCTCCAAACTTGTTTTAGTTACTTGGGACTCAAAATAGACCCTCTTAGGATCACAAAAACCCTAGACCGCGACCTCAATACCTAGGGTTTGACCCTCAAATATATGGTTGCAAGTACGGGTTTAAAAACCCAACTCATGAAAACCTAGATTAAAATGGGATCTTAGGGTAGGAACTGAAACCCCATAACTTGTAGGTCACAACGCAAGAAACTCCAAGTGATTTGGACCAAAAAAGGACCGTCACGAGTCAATTGCAGGTTTCGGATTATCGCCTTTGAAACAAAGCTATCTAAACCTCGATTCGACGTCCCAAATCGATGCTAGGATGTTGGTAGGGTTCCCATAAATCGATTAGGATGGATAACAGTGAGAAAAGATGCATAAAACTCCACGAAATTGAAGAAGAAAAATTCTGCAATTCTAGGGCAATAGTAGCCCTAGACTGTTGGGGACGATGAACAGTACGGGTCGGGCATGGATTGGGTTTTCAGGGTTGGGCCCCGACCCGACTGAGAAACGGATAACCCGTTTAAAAGCAAACTGTGTCGTTTTAACATAACTGATTTTAAATTTTTAAATTTTAGGGCTGACGTCAGTCTGACATCAGCATTGTTCCCTGAACAGGTTAAAACTGGATTGGACTGGTCCGGTTCACTTAAAGGGGCAATGAACCGTTTGGTTTATTTTAAAATTTCCTAAGAATTACATTTCTACCCCTGAAAGTTCAAAGAATTATAAACTGACCCTGACAGTTTCTAGAAACGATATTCTGGCCCAGTTTCTGAATTCTATTTCATTGATACCCCTGAAAATTAATAATTAATAAAATAAATTATTCTATTATTTTATTAATTAAATAAAAATGATCAAATTACCCCTAGGTCATAAATAGGTCAAACGGAGTCCAAATTTAATAAACAAAGAGTATAATCTTATTATTTCAGGCATTCCGGACCCAATGGTGGGGTCCGATTTATGAAACCAAGTCCCAAAAACTATAGACCCATAAAGGGTAAATGACCATACTGCGCCTAATGACACTTAGGACCAAATTACATTGAAAGATAGCCCATTCTGACTATGTTGGACGTTCCGGACTCAATGGTGAGGTCCGTACTAGCAAATAAAATACTAAAAAATATGACTCATGAAATTACCAAAATACCCCTAACACTGTTTGAAGCCCAAATGAGGTCCGATTAAGACGAAACTGAAACCAATAGAAACCTAGATACCTGCAAGACTGTACACGTGATTAAATGACGAATCAGAGTCAAAACTTCACAACTGTAAAATGACAAAAATGCCCCTAATGTACCCAAAGCCAAGTAAAAAGTCGAGAGAGTCTAAATCGACTTTCTCTGACATGCCAAACCCGATGGAAGGGTCCGTATTACGAAGACAAGTACAGAAAATACGTAAACTCCAGAAAATACCTAGAAGTAGTACATATCCTGACATCTTAAAATTATGTTATAGGATAAAAACTCAAAGACAATCATGGAAGGGAAAGACAAGAAATTCACCATCATGTCTAAAGCCGAGAGATTAGCTGATAAGAAACAATAGGAGTTCATGCAAGACCTGTTATGGCAGAAAAAGGTGATTGAGAGAAAAATAAAAATTGCCAAATCCACTGAGGTGATTCAGTTAGGCCCTTTTGGTACAAAACACCCACAAAGGCTATGATTGTCGAAGCTAAGCTGAAAAAACAAGAAGATACTGAGACCCTGAGCCAGATGCTTAAGAGGTAAGACCTATGAACAAGCCGCTATAAGTTAGTCCAATGAGACCCATCATAGAATAGGCTTACTTAGTTTGAGTTCATGAGTTGATAAGTCTTTATAAATTGTTTTAGGCTTACAGATAAAAAGAGGAAAGCACCATCGATAGTGTTGACCTCTAAACCGACAAGTGAGTAACCTTGACTCCTGACTTGGTGTATAAGTACACTATCTAGTTACTGTATTTTAAAATACTGTATTGTATTGTTTTATCTGATACACTGATTACATGTTTTTACTCAAATGCATGATTTTTACTCTGTCTGGTTTCTCTGTCTTGTACTGAAATAAACCTATCGTTGTTTTTAACTGGTTATGAAAGAACAACTGACTCTTGGTACCACTTCAGTCTTGAGCACTATATGAGCATACCGCACTGTTTAATCTATGCATACCGTACTGTTTATCCTGTTATACTGTTCTGCTCTACTCATTACTGACTTGATCTATTACTCTGATGTTTTAACTGTACTCGTGTTTTAATACTGTTTCAAATGAACGTATTTAACTATCTTTTCTGAAATGCCTGATTCATCCATATGCTTTACAAACAACAATGGTTTGAAACCCATGACAGGGAACCCGTGTTACTCACTGGGATTTTCGAAGCTCACCCTATTCCCTAATATTTTTTAGGTAAGGGACCTAGCAATCAGGATTAGCGGGTTGGAGACCCGGGGGAATTATTTTGAAGAACTTATGACCTAGCCATTTTTGTGCTTACATTCCATTTTTGATTATGTTGTGTAACTGAACCTAAGACATTTATGTTTTGTAGAAGAATGATGTAGTAACTACTATGGATGTATTAGTGGCTCTGCCAAGATGATGTGCATTCTCTTATTCGCTTTTCCACTGCTTACTTATGTGAATTGAATGCATTACACTTGGAGGTTACCGGTGAATGGCCTGTGGTTAGGATTACCGTCGGCATCTTAATTCCAAAAAAAAAAACCGATGGGTGCCTAACTGGCCGGTCACATTCCCCAAATCCGCACAAGGTGGGTATGGGGGATGTGACACTCTGGCATAAGCCAAACAGCTCAATCCTGTAGTAGGCCTAAGAGTAAGACACAACAGCACAAAATAAAAACGGAACACCCCGAATAACATATAACATGTAATGGAATAGAATGGAGTACAATAGAAATGTAGTACAAAATGTATGTTATGCAGTCAATTAATACAGTATATAGCACCAAGTCTGGGGTTCCGAGTTACTCACAGTTCATTAAGACTAGTTCAAAATCCACTCTAGCTGAGCCCAATTCTGGAAGTCCTAGAATAGTGATTATAGACATTAGTTATTAATAATACTGTAGTTTTCCTATTTCACTAGTTTAGGGGTTAAATTGGAGAAAACTGAGGTTACCGTTAGTTCCAAAATATCGAAAAACAGGTAGCATTTTCTGGATCTCGATTTGGCCTTCGTTTGATTTCTAGCATGACTAGGGGAAAAACGGTAATTTTTCACTTTGTTATGTATCTAAATTTTTTGGGACCCCATCTCGTAAAACAAACCTCACCATTGGGTCCAAGACGTCCAAAATAGTTAAAATGTCCTACTTGTTTAATTTATTTAGGTAATGGGGTAACGTATTATAATTAAATTAAATAAATTCATTTTTTATATATTATATACTTATTAAGCTACATTTAGACCACATGTGCCTTGGTGGCACAATGGTCCAAAGCTTGGGTTAAGTCTTGGGTGTGGACAGGTCGGTGGTTCAATCCTAGGGAGCTGCGACTCCCCCATTTTTTCCTTAGAATTCCCATGCCAAACAATGAACAGCGGGTTCCTAGGCTAGGATATCCCTATCCGGGCTTAACTATAGAGTTCCATCTGCGTCGCCAAACAATCCACATATCAGAGCCATTTTTTCCATGTTTTTTCGGCGCCGATTTTCGGTGTCTGCTTCGGCGCTGGTCGCCCAAGCTACGACCAATTTTTTTGATTTTTCTCTAAATATTTACGTCCAATTTCCTCTGTTTTTACACCAATCCTTCCCTAAGACACTAGGCATCTTTTGGCAGCAGTTTGGACCTTAAACAGCCCATCTTTCAGCCACCTAATCTATTTTTTGACCACGCTATTATTCACTCTAAACATGGTCATTTCTTGACCGTTTTGTTTGATTCAAAGTGGTTTAGCTTCCTTATGATGTTCTCTACCATTTCCTATGCCCTAAAGTTCATATATTTGGATGTGTTTCAGTTTTCCATGGTATGGTCCTTTCATGGTCCAAACATGGCAATTGGTTTTTCTTACGGTTTTGAGCTTCTTTTTTGGTGCTTTAATCTCCTAAGCATGCATAAAATGAACAGGAAACAGAATAGTTACTCAATACGTACTTCTTGACGTTATGCAGTTGAAACCCACTTCCTCTCTCTAAATTTCTCTCTCTAGCTCCTTGTTACTATGTCAATAGTTTCCAGCTTCACACTACCCTTATTGTTCTTGCTTCCTCTCTTACTTGTTGTTTGCTTTGTGGGATTTGTTATCATGACCAATAAGCTAGCTATAGCCTTATATATATTTGTGAATGGTGAAATGGTCTAGAAGGCTGGAGAGTTTCTCTTTGTCAGTTGCCACTAGAAAGTTCTCTATTCAGCTAGAACCTTCCACCTATTTTTTTTCTTGATTTGTCTCCTAAGGATCTATATAATATATATATCAATAGATATAATCTTATATGTTATAGGAGAGAGGGTGGCTGCAGCTTTTGTTTCTCTTTTGTTTTATTTTAGGTTGTTGTTTTCTCAATACACACAGGTTTATACACAGAGCACAGAGCTCATAGTACCACTGTACACGTATCGACTGAATTCCGGCCTACATTGTGTTTACCCTATTAAGAAGAGTAGGACATTTTATTTATTTCAAATTTTTGGGGTATTACATCTGTCATCAAGTCCAAAAATGCACATCATATGGTTACCAAAAATAATCAACATCACGTCTAACCAAAATCTTGGTACAAAAGGTCCATCACATTCATGCTATTAGCTATATGGTGTGGACTTTGCTACTTCCATGCCAATTCAGTTACCTGAAATATATTGGATAAATCCAGATGAGTTTCACTAAGCTCGTGAGTAATTCCTGTATCCTGTCACAGGTTTTGCAAGATAGAGTTTTGCATAAAATACCATAGGCACCAAGTTTTTCAAACTGATAACATATACATAAGGATAACTTATAACACACTTTCAAAATGGATCATGTATAAAACATGTTGAAGATTCAGGCAGATATAACGGAAGCATTTCTAAAACACGTTATTTTCTGATAACATAGTTCGAATATCAAATCACAAAGCTGATAATGCATAGTTGTTCACAAAATGTATAATAGCTTTTTCATTTCTTAAAACATGGTACAGATAATTAATTGCGGAACAGTTAATATAATAACAAATGACAAATACACATGAGAAGGTACTTCTAAATCTGATTTTGAATAACAAATAACACGAGACAGATGATAGACACATATTACACACATCGAAGATTCACATAATGAGTCGGAGCACTACGTTGGTAAGTTTCATCAAGAGTCGGAGCGCCACGTAGGTAAGTCTCATACATAAATTCCACAATGAGTCAGAACGCCATGTGGGTAAGTCTTATCAAGAGTCGGAGTGCCACATGGGTAAACCTCATGTAGACACAAGAATCGAGTCAGAGCACCATGTAGGCAAGTCTCATCAAGAGTCGGAGTGCCACATGGGTAGGCCTTGGGATAGATACAAGAAATCGAGTCAGAGCACCATGTGGGTAAGTCTCATAAAGAGTCAGTGCCACATGGGCAAGCCTCGGAATAGATACGTGATTGGATTCAAAACACATGATTCAAGTTTCGTTGTCAAATTGGTTCACACAAATAATTTATTTCTCATTAAAGGGGTGCCATGGTTTACAAACATTTTTCAAATCAGTACACATGAGTGACATTTCAAAATCTAGGCAGGAAGATCATAGTTTACAAATATTTCACAAAGTTCAGATAGACATTTAAATAGGTATAAAAATCATAAGACAGACATTTGAACAAGATATAAAACTCATAGCATTTTTCAGATAGAAAATGAAATACCACTGATTCAGGATACAAGGTTACTCACAAAAAGATTAAGTATTTTGAACACCCATAGAAGATAAAATGTTACTACTTCAGGGTACAGAGTTACTCGTAAAACAAATTTAGCATTTTTCAGATAGAGGATATAAATACAGAGGATATAAAAACCGCTGATTCAAGATACAGAGTTACTCACTTCAAACTTTCAGTCAGCTATGCTAATCCTCTTTCCTTTGTCTGTAGTTCCTAGATCACAAGTCAAATATACATAACTATGCATTAGAACATAACCAAGGCATTACTATTGGCCACTTATTATTTTTGTGGCCTTAGAATTAAAGTTAGGTCCTGTCCTCTTTTTTTAAATTCATTTAATAGCTAAATAATTACTCGAAACGTAATGGGTATTACCTAATTTGTTGTTTCATATTTTCTGAAATTTATTTAGGCTTAACGAACCTCACCATTGAGTCCAGAACATCCAAAATAGTCAAGATAGACTACCTTTTAAATTTAATTGGCTCCGAATATCATTAGGGGTAAAATAATAATTTTACATTTTATGTGTCTTAATTTTTTGGGACTTAATCTCACAAATCGAACTCTTCTATTGAGTCTGAAATGTCCAAAAATATTGGGTTACACTATCTGTTTATTTTATTTGGGCATCGTAACCATTTTACCAAATTAAATTAATTAAATTCTTTTTATTTTATATTATATATATATATATATATTCAGCCCATAATATTCACGTGTGTGATGTTGGCACAGTGGCCACATACTTGGTTTTAGGGTTCACACACGCACACAAATCGGGGGTTCGAATCCTGAGGTTGTGGCTCCTTATTTTCTTCTCATTTTTCCTTAGCCAAACAACGGATACGGACCTAAACTAGGATAGCTTATCCCAACCTTGCATGGGTTATTAAATCAATCTCCTAACCTCATAGCCAAACAACTTCTTTCCATTTTAATTTAACTCCCACAACCCTTAAACGACGTAGTTTGGGTTAACCAGATCTACGCCTGGGCAGGTTTCGACCGGAACCCGAAACCAACCTGACCCACTACTGTTCATCTTCCTCACTCCTCTGGCGAGGGTTCTTGTGTCTTCTCTGGCACCAGCAACTGTCGCCGTAACTTTTTGGTGACAGATCAATAGGGATCGACCCATTTTCTCATGAGGACTCTAACTTTGGTAGGGGTTTCTTTCTTTGACTGAGTTATAGCCTCGAAATAGAAGGTTATAGTTGGGCTCCGACAAGGGCCCAACTTTCCAGTGAGTGGCTTTTTTCTTATTTCGACACGTTTCATTCACGCTTTTTAACCCGTTTTACCCTTATTCAATTTTTGGTAGGTTAGGGAACCAATCCCCGTTCGTAAAACCAAGAAAACAACCAAGTTCCAATCACCCCAAGTTTATCCCATCATACCTGCAACTCAGGATATTCCCATGGTCCCTTGACCATTTTTGTTGCTTCAAGTTGCAGCATACTTTAATTTTTATGCTCTTTTGAGCCATGAATTTAGTTTAAAGCTTGGTTTAAGTTTCCTTCTTCACTTAATTTCCCTAGGTTCAACCATTTTTGTTCCTTAGGGTTTGTCAAGCTTAAGCTGACCCATTTTTCTCCTATTTTCCTCCTCTTTCCATATTGATTACATGCATTTATGTTAGCTTCCTCAAATCACACAAATAGTGGCATATTTTCTCTTAGAGAGAGAAATTGAGTTTAAGGGTTTTACCTCCAAATGGTTGGCCTCCTTGCTTCGTTTGAGTTACTAAATTCCTTAAGGTAGCTCCCAAAACTAGCATCCAAGCCATCCCTTTTTCTTCTCCTTCCTTCCTTTTTCTTCGTTCACTCTCTCCCTCTCTCTCTAACAGCACATCATATGCACACACTTTCATTATTTTGTCCCTTCCCATCTCATACATAATATACGTATATATTCATATATAATGGGTAAGGTGTTGCATGTATTCTGATTGGTTATGGTGGGTGATAGAATGGTGTTTAATATTGTATATACATATATATATATATATATATATATCTTATGAGATATATAGTACAAAAGTGATGCAGCCAAGTTGGCTATTCTTTTTGGTATAAGTCTCTTCCTTATTTTTTGGTCTTAGGATCAAATCCCTTGGCCAACACTTTTGGCCCCTTTTTGTTTTCCAATCTTTTTCTCCTTATGTCTTGGTTGGCATTTGGCTTATTTTATCCCATTCCCCCTTTTTGTTTTGTTTTTATTTTTCTTCTCGTCTACTTGTATTTTTTGTAGTCTTTATTATCTTGGTTTAATCTCCCATAATTTCATTTTGCTTCGTAAATTCTCTAATATTAAATTACTGACTTAACTCCCAATAATTGGATTGAGATGTTATATGGGGTATGGGACCCACAGTGATTATAATGATGAATGTAATGTATGTTTGAAAAAAAAAATTCTAGGCAATCTATATACGAAAAGGATCAGTGTAACATATGTAATTGCTTCTGCTGCAATATTTGAACTTGATGTGATGTATAAATGAATGGATTTGATTTAAGAAAGAAACTCCATAATCACGAACCCCTAATCCGTATAGGTCAGGTTCCAGGTCGTGATGGCTTGGTATCAGAGCAAAGGTTAAGGATTTTCGGACTCTGGAATGGGTGATGTTTTGAGGATATTGGAAGACATAAGTATACATAAAGGATAAGACTTAAGGATTATAAGTTAGTTCAAGGATCTAAGCTAGAACTACAAGTCAGATAGTTATTAAGGAGACTAGAAACATGATGAAGTTAAAAAGTAGAAGTTTGACATTTAGAAGAAACTAGAACATTGAATGAAGATCTTTGAGGACTTGATTTATGGAGTTATTTTCTAACGATTGATGACCTGATAGAGACATGTAGTGACACAAGATGCGCTCAATTTTCGAATGTAGACTGTGAAAGTGAATAATTGTGATTGTGGGAGGATAAAAAAAGGGAAAGGAAGGATTACGGCAGTTACTAGTGTGCTATCAGGCCCTTTGTTAACGGTAAGGAACGGTCGCCTTATCACGTGACTAAAGGAACTAAGAAACATGCAGTGCTACCTTATCCAACCACATCTAGAAAATTTTTTGGATAGTTAGGAGACATGAATCAAGTATGTGACATGAGAAGTTAGAGATTTTACTTTAGTAATGTAGAAGTAAAGAATGGAACAAGTAAACATTGTTGAGTTATATGAGTGATAGATTTTTAAGGACAAAACTCATTAAGGATGGGAGAATCTAACACCCCTGACCTAATTAACAAATAATTTGTGTCAATTAAAAAAACGTTAATAGCATTAACGCATAATCTTATTGTGTTAAGTATTAAGAAACAATACTTCCCCAAATTTTCAAAAATGACATAAGTTATGATAAGAAGGCAAAAGTCAAGAGACTAGTATTAGTGACAAAATAATGTTGACTAGTAACAAAAAATTAATAAATGAAAATTCATTAAAAAAGACTAAATGCAAGATAATTTAAATAGAAAAGAAAAGAGAAAAAGTAGGCCAAAAGATTAATCCAAGGTCTTGAACCCAAGACCAAGAAAATAAAGAAGTGCTTATGCCAAAAATATTAGCCACTAGGCTACAAGTACTTTTATGTCATATAAGCCACATGATATATATATATATATATATATATCATGAAAAAGGTAGGGAAATTCAAAAAAAATGAGTGATGTGTCGTCACCCTATTAAACCCACCTCTCAACCAATGAAAATCCATGTAACCAACCCCTTGTCAACTCAACCTAAAAAGAGAAGGAAATCAGACCTGTCGTGTAGAAGTCTGGTGTATTAAGACCTTGTGTGTGTGGCTAGAGAGAGAGAGAGAGACAAAAAAAAAATGAGGAAGAGGAGAAGGAGAAGGAAGCTTTGTATGCAAAACCTAAAGGAGAACCAATGCATGGAGCCTTTGGAAAACCTAGGAACGAAGCAATATTAGAAGGAAAAAAGGAAGAAATAGGGCTGAAAAGGGAGACCGAGGAGAGAGAACAACTTCATGTAAGTTTCTCTCACTAGAAATTTGTATCTCCTTCAGTTTTAGCTAATATAAATTTCATGCACGTGTTTAGAATTAAAAATGTTAGAGAATAGGAAAGAAATGGAGAAGTCTAAGCCTAGAAAAACCTAAATACCTGAAACTAGGTAAACTGGGTTTTGAATCTAGACTCGATGAAACTTGAAATAGACTCTAAGGCTCAAAAGAGCATCCAAAATGGAACATTTAGCAATTTAAATTTCAAAAAAAGGTTAACACACCAGTGAGATATCACGATTTACAATCTAGAGAGAGAAAACTTAATGCATGTGTTTTGGTTCGTTTCCTTCGATTTTATGAACGGGAAATGGTTTCTAGGAGTCCTAGGAAAATAGTGGGGTAAAAATGAAATGAAGAAACTGTCTAACAAATCACGAAATAGGAAGATAAGAGTTTTCCAAAAAATAGGCTTTGTCGGAAAAGCCACTGCAACAGCCTGTTTCAACATCCAAAAGTAAGTGAAACTGGATTCTAACCATAGATATGGAATCCTTATCAAAAATTGGTTCAAACCCCGTCAGTTTTGGTGCCTGAAAATAGTCGCCGGCGACCACCGTCGGTGGAGACGGTGCTCAGAGCTCTCACTAAAAAAATAGAGAAGATGACACTGTTCGGGTCAGTTCTGGGTCGAGGCATCGATTGGGTCCTGATCGAATACTAAAAAAGGTTTTGGGTTTTAATGGAACGACGTCGTTTTAGGGTGTGGGCCCTAACTTGATAACCCATATAGGATTGGGATATCCTATCCCTATTTTCCTACCTTGCCATTGTTTGGGAAACTAAAAATTAGAAGAAAAAAAAAAGGCGGGAGCCGTAGTTCTCTAGGTTCTAACGCTCAACATTTGCGCACGTGGGAACTTAAGCACCACGCTTGTGCCACCGTGGCACTAGTGTAATAAAATGAATAATATATAAATATATTATTAAATAAAATAATTAAATTAATTTCATTATAATGAAATGTTTTGTCGCCCAAATAAAATAAAAAATAGTGTATCCTGACTTTTTTTGACATTTTGGATCCAATGACGAGGTCCATTTTACGAGATGGAATCCCAAAAATTAGGACATAAAAAATGTAATAATTACCATTTTACCCTTAATGATGCTCGAAACCAAATGGAAGTTAGAGAGGGTCTAATTTTACTTTTTTGACATTTCAAACACAATGGTGAGGTCCACATTGTAAAATTTGGTACTGAAAAATATGGCACGTGAGAGCATAAAATTATGAAAATGTCCCTAGGCTTAATATAAGCTATAGAAATGCAAAGTAAGATCCGAAAAAGCTTAAACTGATTATCTTCAACACACCGGACCTAACGGTGATGTCCTTTCAAGAAAAATAAGACCCAATAACAAAACAAAAAAGGATGAATATGTCTTTACGATTGAATGAAGCTACCTGAAGAGTATAGATGAAATTAAAATACATATATTAATGTTTTAAAGATTGCCTGGGCTCAAAAATGATGTCCGCATCGACAAACGATAACCAAATGAAATGAGACGTAAAAGATAGAATTACTAAAGTACCCTGAATGCCGGAATAAGTTTTAGATGGGACTCGAGGGAGAGAATGGGATCTACCTTAGGGTTTAGAGGGCCACCAAATTCAAAAATGGAACCGGTCAGGGCTAATAACATCAAATAGATAGCTATTAAATAAGATCATATGTTTATTCAAGTATTGAGTTCAATTTAATTTGTGAACTAGGATTACCGGCAAGGGAATAAGGATAAGACAAGTGCCAAGACAAGTAAAGTAAGCAAGTGAAGGAAAGACTGTAGACTCTAGACCATATGTGAGTAATCCTGGACTTTAAAGTGGAGGTTTTAACTCCATGATTCCCAAAGTGTTTTAAGTTCAATTCCCGTATTTACATAACTCGTGCTTTAAATATGCTACTTGTTTTCATTTTCAAATGATATCATGAACTGCAAATGTACTTGTCTTAAATGTCAACTATTCATAAAGTTCTTGCTTCAGCATGTCTGTTTTAGCTACAAGGTTATGTTAAATTCCTCTTGAAAGTGAATATTTTATTCTAGCCATGTTTTAAATACTCTGAAAGTTATGTTTAAGAACTCTGAAGACTTTGTTAAAGTATTTTTGAAAGTTCTATTTAAATGCTCTTGAAAAGCATCTACTTTGAAAGTAATGTTTAAAATGCTCTCAAAAATCATCTATTTGACCATTGGGTTTTAAATACCTCTTGTTTGCGAACTGGTAATGCAAGATAATTGTGCATAAGCACCACGAGCTCTTAAGACCCTATGGGACTCAAAATCTTGAAAATGCCCGGTAGAAGGTTTATCCCCCAGGCATATGATATCTCCACTGATCTGTTAAGCTTGGAGTCATGTTCGAAACAGATTCTACTAAAATAAAAGTGAAAAGATGTTACGTTCAGAAATGGTAAAAGGTTTATCCCCCATTATTCTAAATGTGATTTATATGTTTTGATTTCATGATCAAAGGATTTTTAACTATAATAAAAACTAAATTCTCATATTTTGTATCGTGAAATAACTGCGTTACTCGAATGCCTTGAATGCTTCGTGTTTTATTTTTTGAAGATTATTGTATTTCGTACTTAATGAACTAAATTCTTTACTCAAATGCCTTGAATGCTTTGGGTTTTATGTTTTAAAGATTCCAGTATTCGTATTTGATGAACTAAATGCTTTACTTGAATGCCTTGAATGCTTCGTGTTTTATGTTTTGAAAATTCCTGTATTCCGTATTTGATGAACTAAATGCTTTACTCGAATGCCTTAAATGCTTCATGTTTTATGTTTTGAAGATTCATGTATTCCATATTTGATGAACTAAATAACTTCCTTGAATGGCTTGAATGCCTCATGCTATCTATTTGATGATACCTATATTTTGTATCCTGAAATAAATGCCTAACCTAAATGCCTTGAATATTTCATGCTATCTATTTGAAGATTTTTATATCCTATATTTGAAGTATACGAGCAATTGGTAGTAGTAATTTTTATAAAATCTATTATACTTAACCCATTACTAGTTGAAGACCCATGACAAGGTGCCAGAATTACTCACAAGCTTAGTAAAGCTCACATAAATTTATCCATGATATGTACAGGTGATATGAAGGTGGGGTATGGGACCCACAACAATAGTAAAGTACAAGTCAAAAGTTCAAAAGTGCGTAAGGTATGGGACTCATGGGTAAAGTGATATGAAGTTCAAAAGTTCGTGAGGTATGGGACTCACGCGTAAAGTGATATGAAGTTCAGAAGTGCACGAGGTATGGAACTCACAAGTAAGTAATATGAGGTTCAGAAGTGTACGTGAGGTATGGGACTCACATTTAGAATAAGATGAAGTTCAGATGAAGACGTGTGGTATTGTGACGACCCGAGACCAACCCTCTGTGGATCTCAAACCGCAACCCCGACTCGACCCTTTTGCCGAACCGGATCTCATCTGAAACTTGCTACACAATCAGTGCTACTAACATGCAACAACTATCATATCATAACATAAATAGCGGAAGACTTTAAATAAAATTTGCATGCATATATATATATATACATTACATTTATCCCCAAGACGTGGATGACATGGGAAAGCTACAAGACTGTACTGAATATTAGACATTACATTTATCTCAAAAATATCCACCGCTATCTAGCTGACTGTTACTGCCCTTCTACAGCTTCCTTTCCTAAAATATTTTAGTAAATTTGGAATGAGTTAACAAAGCTCAGTAAGTAATTCTCCTTTGTTTTGCCATGTATACAGGTCAATATAGAAAAGGCATAATCCAAAAAGAACTAGGAAAATGCAAACATGATAGCCAGTTAAGAAATATAGAACTCATCAATGAATATCAAATGGTTGGAAACTCAAATGATAAATCAATGAGAATCTGTCTGATAATAATATACATACTGCTACAGTCATGAGATGTCTTAATCATAATCATATGCACTCAATAAAAAGATGTGTAATCTCATGATCATTCATAAGGAAATAATATGATCATCTATGAAATTCCAATAATAGATACTGATAATAACAAATGTGGTGCACTTTAACTCGGGGCCTGGCATACCCCCTAAGCTCATTTTGTTCCCTTTTCCTCGATCTCTCACCCTAGCACTTAACCTGTCGGTTTAGTACTCGACCCCACAGATCCCACTTTAAATGCCATTTTAATTGCCACTTTAGATTCCTTTTTGTCGACCCGTAGGTCTAGTAAGCATCAGATGGAGTTTGTGACTGAGCACAAATCCAACATAAATAATATATCGAGATTATGCTAAATCCCATGAAAAGTAAATGCAATATCACTTTTCTTAGCAACTGAGAATAAAACTGTTGCCTTACTAGGCCAATATAAACTGGGTTGCTGAGATCATAAGTCTTACCCCTCGAGGCCTATGTATAGAGTGTACAAAAATCATGATCAAGATATATAACAGCCAATAAACACTTTCCACAAGATAGAGCAAATATCACATTGCGGATCCAATAAACATTAGGTACGCATAAGAGTACAATTTGGCTGTATATGAAAAACTGATGACATGGCTAGAAGTATCATATGCAGAGATCAGATATTACTTACCTCTTACTGTATCTCTCTAGTAAATCAGATCGTTTTGTCTTTGCCTTTCGATGTTCCTAAGATTTAGAAAACGCATATCAATCTATAGTTACATGATCTATGCTATTCATCAAATTTTATGTCTCTTTACTATAAGTATCTCTTTTACTTGAATAGACTCTACTATTGAGTCCAGAACGTCAAACAAAGTTATTTTAGGCTTTCACAGACTTCAATTTGGACATCTGTATTAAAATGGGAAAAATGGTCATTTTGCATTTTTATGTTTTCTTACTTCTCGAGACCTTTTTTCACAAATCAGACTCCATTTTTGAGTCTAGAATTCTCAAAATAATAAAAATCCACTATTCGTTTACCTAAATTGGAGTCCGTTTGACTCATATTTGACTTAGAGTAATTTTCCTCATTTTTAATTAATTAAATTAATATTTAATTAATTTATTATTTTATTCTTTAGGCCATTGCATAATCATCATAATTCTGGGTTTGTCTTTAATTTTTAAAACATTTGGGTCACAATTTAATTTCAGAAACTACTATTCTTATTGGGAATAGCCAAACAGTGGCTAAGTCTCAATTTAGGGATAAGGTATCCCAATTCCTAATTTAATTTAAATCCCAATTTCCTACCCTTACAACCAAACACACCCATTCACTTAAATATAACCCCAACACATCACAGTTTTGAAAATAGGCTTAGGTGTGGGTGGGTCGGGTCTGACCTGACCGGAACTAAGCCTTGACCCAAGACTCTTCACAGTGTTTTCTTCTCTGATCATATTCTGGTGTCTTCTCCGGCACTAGCAAGATTTTCTGATCTATTTTTTACTATAAACTCAATGTGATTCTCTTCACCATTTCATGGGGTTTACATTTCCATCCTTGGTTTTCAATTTAGATCATCTTAAACTCACGAATGGAAAGAAGAAGTAACTCCGGTAGGTGTTCTCGATTTTTTGGCCAACATTTCCTCTTCCTATTTCATGCCTTTTTCTCTACTGTTTCGACTCAAAATCTTTTCATAATCAGTTTCTGCACCTCATATGAACAATTTCCTACCATTTAAACCAAGCTTCATGCAATAAAATCATAAAACCCAAATTATTATTCAAGACCTGCAATTGCCTTTTTCTTCATTGTTTCTAAACCTTTTTAAGTGATTCTTTTTGCAAAACATCCCTAATTTCATGCTCTATAAGACCCCATATCTAAATCCATCTTTCATGCTTTGAAAAATAAAAAACATAGTGCAATAGTACGTACCTACCTTGGTTTCGGTTTCTCCCTTGCTGTATCTTTTCCTGAATCGTCCTAGCTCCTCTTTTATGAACTTTAGAATCCTTCTCTTGGCCTCAGTTTCTCCTCCTTGGTTCTGAATTTCCTCAACTCAGCACTCACCTATTTATAGAAAATTTTCTCCAACTTGCAACGCCTACTATTTCTCTTTCTTCCCCCCATTTCTGCCGACTTCTTTGACCTTCTTTTCTCTTCTTTTTGGCTGCCTTCTGTTTTGTTTCTTTTGATTCAGTTTACACAAGATATTTGTATATATAATATATAATATATGTATCACACGCACTAACACTTTTTCTCTCACACACAAGCACTCATCACTTGCTTGTCGACACCCTTTTATTTCCTTCCTTTGCATGCAACGTGCATGCATGTATATATATATATATATAATTCTATAGGTGTATATATATATATATGTGTATTAAAGCCTATGTATATGTATATGTATAACTCACGTATATTTATACCATCATATATATATGTATATGTATATGTATACTATTATATATATATGTACTTATATATGTACATAATTAATCATATATATTCTTGTATATTCATGTACACACACACACACACATATATATATGTGTGTATCGTATATAGGCGCTTATGCATGTACATATCCAATATGCATGCTTTTCTGTACTATCTTGGTTTCTTATATGGTCATTCCCTGGGTACTCGGGGTTGCTTGAAACTTCTATTGTATACTCAAATATCGTATATTACTCATTTAGTGAACTTCACTATTTGTCTCAAACTGCGTGCCTATTACTGTACATAGTTTACTATGATAGCTCGGGTCTATTCTGGTATGACATTGGCTCAGTCTGTTCATACTTGGGCTTTTTCCCAATCTCATAATTTCTTGAGGTCACATATTCTACTATTTACCTTAGTATGCATACCTGTCACTTTATATTAATCATCATGATAGTTCGGTATATTTGAGCTCTACTATTCTCGATCTGAGTCAGGTCTCGATTTACTTTTGGTACTATGCTCATCGGCTTGGTCTGATCTCGGTATTCTTAGGATGTAAATAGAATTATTCTATTTTATCTGGGTCGGGGTATTACATTCTACCCCCTTAAACTGAGTTTTGTCCTCAAAATTCGAACGCTCATAATCTAGAAAACACTAGTCTCTTTTCACTTATGGTTTCCTTTTAAATCAATCGTTTGGATTCATACTATTTTACTTGAATCTTGTTTTGTAATTACTTACTTTTAGTCATGTACTCTATTCTCTTTCATATTTTCTTACATTCTTGTATGAGTTCTAACACTGATCATGGGTATATTGCATCTTGCATTATGTTTTGTTCTCTATCATACATTACGTTTTTCTTTAATTATTTTTAACCAACTCCTTTCTTTAGCACATTTTCTTTAACAATACGGGAAGTTCCAATATACTCTATGTCTCTTCAGGGTTATATAATCACATGGTTCGTTTTGTTTGGGACTTTATCAAAATGTTTTAAGCTTTCTAAAATCAAGATAGTTCATAGTTCCTTACTATTCACAGATCCTTACTTTCTTCTATACTTGTAATCATTCTTGTAGTATTTTCTACAATCTCATATATCATTTTATTTCATGATCTCTCTAAATGATTATCTACACTTTCAATCTTTTACAATCATTTAGATCACATTAATCTCTAAAAGTTACTCAGGATTATCTATCACTTATCTTTAATTAGTTTGCCAGAGCATCATCTTTATTCATATCAGCATATTACTAGATCAATAAGATTCATCAAATCTTTTCTAACACTTATTCATCATATATCAGCCTCTTTTTAGAATCATCACATTTTATAATGTCAAATTCTAACAGTCTTGCTCATTTAGTAAATGTGTTCAAAAACTCTATTCATTTTTACTCTATCAAGGTCTATCTATGACTTATGAATTTTCATGTTTCTGGTACATTATCAATTTATTTAGGATATTAACTCCTCTTCTAATTATCCGTTAAGTTTCCTTTAGAGTATCTCTCATATCTTGATTCATTGCTACCTCCATTGCCTTTCAGAGTGTAAGTATTCTACTTAATTTTACCTGTCACATACATCACTTTTCAAGGTGTTACTATTCTTTCTAGAGGTTACTGTTAATTCTACTACTTTCCAAGGAGATTACCACTCTATTTAGATATTACTGTCAAATTCACTGCTTTTTAAACTGTCACATTTCTAACTCTATGTTACCCTTTATCTTCCAATGAGTACTAACCGTTTTCCTCATTCATTATGGAAAGTAATTTAACTTTCAATAAGTCTCACAGTATAGAACAATCATCTAATCGTAAACATCAAGTCCATATTCTATAAATAGTAATTCAATTCTCAATGGTTCCCTCAATATAGAACAATCATCTAACTGTAACGCAATAGATATTAAGCACATGTTTCCATAAGATAGAATAATCATCAAGGATTATCAATTTCAATATTACTATGATTCCTTCCAAGTTTTCTTAAGTATAACTACTATCTCTCATTTAAGCCTCGTTTATCTGTCTATATCATGTATCGAAACCTCCTTCAGTATTTTCAGTGTCATAATCTCAAGAATTCTTGTCATTTACCTTTAAGTATACTACTATTCTTAAGGATCACTATTTACTTGATCACCTTAGCTGTTCAAGAATCATCAACTTTTATCATAACATATAGTCTTTTTCCAAAAACTAGTTAACCTTTTAGTATCTGGATTTGCTTTCGTCTTCTAAAAGTCATTATCCCTTTAATCGTTTTTATATTGTCAATTTTTTTTTCTCAGATCAACTAATAACTATGCACTTATGATCTGTACGTCATATACTCTATGTATATCATTCATTACTAATGATTTCCCTAATGTATAACATTCATTGATAATGACTCTTCCAAAAGTTGCTATTCATTCTATCTCGTTTATCAAGTAATCATTCATATCTACAACAGTATGTAGTTCATTCTAAAGATTATAAATCTTAGCGTTTAAATCTGTTATTGCTATTTGCAGTTATCAATCACTTAATCATTTAACTCATCAATGTCTTTAAAATTCTACGAGTATCAGATCAACTAATAATTGTGTATCTGTGTTACGTACTCTACTTGCTTCATGCATAATATCCCTCATCAATCATTCTCTTGGTGGAAATTGAACAGTTAACGTATAGCTTAGGAGTTCTGTTTCTATGTTCAACTAGCAGTTCAATTTCTAAATCAATCTAGTAGCGAATGCGAAAAGCATAATCAATACATAAAGGTAGCAAAATACCTACAACTACTGGTACAGTAGCCTGATCATCTCCCAAAGCTACTCACTGTAAAACATCAAAGGTCAAAATTCATATAAGAGTCTATCTATCATGTTAGGATTTATCTACTAACTGACTCTACTTGGACATTGATAATATTAGTACCCTAGTCTTATCTCCCATGAACCACTTATTACAAGACTATTCTAATACCAAGTCTTTAATAGTAGCTAAGGCTAATAAATCAAACCTAATGCTCTGATACCAAACTGTGACGACCCAAGACCTATCCTCTACGGATCTCGAACTGCAACCTCGGCCCGACCCTTTTGTCGAACCGGATCTCATCTGAAACTTGCTACACAATCAGTGCTACTAACATGCAACAACTATCATATCATAACATAAACAACAGAAGACTTTAAATAAAGGTTGCATGCATATATATATATACATATATATATATATATCTAGTTCTCAAAATACATACTTTAAAAAGTCTTAATACATTACATCCTCAAGATGTGGATGACATCGGAGAGCTACAAGACTGTACTAAATATTATACATTACATTTATCTCAAAAATATCCACCGCTATCTAGCTGATTGCTATAGCCCTTCTACAGCTTCATTTCCAGAAATATTTTAGTAAGTTTGGAATGAGCTAACGAAGCTCAGTAAGTAATTCTCCTTTACTCTGCCATGTGAACAGGTCAATATAGAAAAGGCATAATCCAAAAAGAACTATGAAATATGAAAATGCAAACATGATAGCCAGTTAAGAAATATAGAACTCATCAATGAATATCAAATGATAGGAAGTTCAAATGATAAATCAAAGAAAATCTGTCTGATAATAATAATCATATTGTTATAGTCAAGAGCTGTCTCAAGCATAATCATATGCACTCAATAAAAAGCTGTGTAATCTCATGATCATTCATAAGGAAATAATATGATCATCTATGAAATTCTAATAATAGATACTGATAACAACAAATGTAGATGCACTTTAACTCGAGGCCCGGCATACCTCCTAAGCTCATTTTGTTCCCTTTTCCTCGATCTCTCAGCCTAGCACTTAACCCGTCGGTTTAGTACTCGACCTCGCAGATGCCACTTTAAATGCCATTCTAATTGCCACTTTAGATTCCTTTTTGTCGACCCGTAGGGGTCACGCCCCGAATTTTCGTAAACCCGGAGAATGATTGAAATGAAATAAGAAAAATAAATGAAAGACCATTAAGGTGGATTTAATTGATTTCATGTTCATTTCCCCATATTTCCCAAAATTTAAAATGAGAACTTGCTATTTGACTTAACCCAAATGGTCTTCTAATGTCAATCAAATATCTCCCCCAACCAATATTCAAATTAGTCTCAGTCATGTTCAAACAATGGCCTCCAAAATAACCCCAAAATGTCTCTAAATGTAACTTGGAACAATGGCCCAAATGAGCCCCAAACACCCTAAGACATAGGCCAAGAATAGGTAAAATGTCTAAAGAAGTGGCTGGATATGTCCTATAAGAGTGGCCAAACATAGCCCAATAAGGTGGCCTAACATGGCCCAAAAAGATGGCCAAACATGGCCCAAAAAAGTGGCCAAACATGGTCTAAGGGTTGGCCAAACATGGCCCAAAATGATGGCCTAAATGGCCCAAAAAGGGTGGCCAAAAGCTGGTGGCATGGAGGTGCAAACAGGCTGGGCGCGAGCATGGGGGAGCGCAGGCAAGCGCGTGGGCGGGCGAGGGCCCGCAACATGCGCGCGCAGCACGCGGGGTTGTTACTGGGGCTATCCTAGGCTGGTCTAAGGCTGGTTCACTGTAGCTACAATTCATTGCTACAATAAACCAGTAGCAAAAATGCTACAGTACCAAATTTTCCAACCTTAGCCTAAAATCTTGATTTTGATATTTTATGTCCATTTCAATTTATTTCATCACCAAACTTGGTGTAGGGCCCTATAACATGTAAAATGACCATTTTACCCTTTTTCTTTTGTTTTCGACCTTAAGTAATTTTTGGACTAATTGGCCCCTATTTCTATTTCCTTACCTTTCTTTTTCTTCTTAAGTCATTTAATTCCCTACTTAGAAAATATAGGCATGCTCTCCCACTCCACTCAATCTAGTTGTTATATTTTGAAAAATTTCACCATAGTTTCCTTTGTTTTCTAAGCATTTTCCACCTAATATTCCACAACACAATTCACCATTTCTCAAACTAACAACCTAAATACATCTATTAATTTAACTAAACATTTATACATTTCTCAAAACATACAATCCATCTTATATGCCCATGTACTTGAACTCAAAATGTTACAAACTTCATGCTCATTACAATTTTAGGGTCTCGCCCATTGTTCTCATACTACACAAGATTTTTACAAATAAATACACATGTCTTAGAGCTTATGTCCTCATACATACAAAATATGCCCCAAGGGCCAAATGTCCTTCACAGTCCACTTACCCCCCATCCTTCAAGACTTCATCAAGTCTCAAGTACCGGGAGCCTTATCTGTAATATGATATCCCATAAAGGGTCAGCACAACTGCTGGTATGACATAATGCTAATGCAAGGAAAAAAGTTAAGGCATGGCATGTGCAAGTGTACATTTATAAACTATAACCCTCCAATCCCTCAATGCTATGCAATAGCAATATGCATGACACACACATGCAACTCTATGCCACACCCATGTCTCGCTTCACGGCCCTTCTTCGTTGGACACGAGTACCAATCATATGTCTTGCTTCACGGTCCGTCCCCGTTAGATCACGAGTACCATGGCCAATTTTAGGTTTTTCACCACAGGATCTACACCCTCATAATGCATAGCACCAATGTGCTCAACCCATACTATGTTTCCAAAAGTTCACACCATGCCAATATGCCTTGATTTTTCTATGCAATCTCAATAAGGCATTTTATCAAATACATGGTATACACCTTAAATCGTGCATCATCTATAAAGTAAATTCTAACTTTTAAACTACACAACTTCTTCCACATGAACATATGCTATATACAATCAATTTAAACACATGCTCATGTTACATGTTCACTATATCACCAATTCTCAAAGAACACACAATTACACAAAGCATCAATGCATTAAACAACTATATCTTCCAAAACACAAGGTCTATTCACATGAATATAAGCCACAATGTAATGAATCAAACATATATTCAAGTTACATGTTCATCATTTTGAAAAATTCTTAAAGAACTCAAAGAACACACAAGTACAAAAACAACCAACTCTAGGTTTTCAAAGCAACTACATCCTAAGTGACTTTCTAACACCAAATAAATTTATAAATCATTCAATCAACATATAAAACACTCCTAAACATAACTCTATTCTTTACTTAGCAAGATATCATACCTAAAAGGGTTTTTGTCAACCCTAGGGAGTTGTGTTCGCTGTGCAGTTGAACCAATCAGTGAAAATGTAGCCCTTGACATGGGGAATAACTTCCTAGGAGGAAGTCTTGTGAAAATCCAAGCCTACAAGTGAGTTTTGGAGGCTTGAAAGTTGGAGAAACCTAGGTTTTCTTCACTTTTCTCTCCATAAACGAGTTGCTGCATTTTTCTCAGACCAATTCTAAGAAATTTAACACTAAGGGGTCCTATTTATAGTAAAGGGGCCAAGGGGTAAAATGACCCTTTTGCCCTTAATGAGTTTGGGACCCCGTTACACTACAACCCGTCCCGAAACACCTCAATTCGATATTTTTCTTTAGCCAAAGTTCTTAAAATTAATTTAAATGAAAATTTTCAAAAAATTTGTTTTCGCCTGCGGGCGAGTTTGGCCGGGTCCACCCGGGCCACCCGGGATGCCATTTTGGTTTAATTTTTCAAAATATCTCCGATTAGGCTCAAATTCTCATAGGAGGTGTATTGTAACATTATAAGAATATGGCATACTCAAATTATGCTCCTAAACATGACTTATGCCTAAATGATGTATGTACAACACCCTACCGGCAAATTGTGCATGAATAGTACCTTACTAGCAAAAATGAAAAATTTATCCTGATTTTTCAAATCTCTACATCCTTCCCCTCTTAAAGAAATTTCGTCCCAAAATTTTGAAATGTGTCTCTTCGACAAAATTTTAGAAAAAGTAATACAAAACGCGTTGTAACATAGAGACGCACAACCTTACCTATGGATCCTTCACTTTCCCTTCCCTAGGCGATATGGGATGCATTACCCTTTCCTATTACCCTCTCCCCCCGAAGGAACCTAGTCCTCTCGGGCGGGCGTGCAGTGGCACGCAGACATCCCCATACTCCCTGTTAGGGTCCGGTTCCGATACCATCTGTAACGGCCCACTCCACATGGCACAATGCATAATGAAATCCTCAAACATGATGGCCTATCAATGCCAATTTTTTCAAATCTGTCCAAGCATCATGACCCATCTCAATAATGTAACATAATTAAAATATAACATTCTCAATGCCCACAAGGATACCTCAATGTCTCTCAATATATGTGATGACTATCTAACTAACCACAAATTAAGCTATGCGATCATCTAAGTAATCCATCACGATGTCATCAATACATCACCTTCACCTCAATGTAATTTCATAATCTAGTATTCTCCAAGTACTATAATTATCCATAAGACATCAACAACATAATCTCAAAGTAAGGTCATCATCATCTACCTTAGTCTATATATACAACCGAGACTAAACATCAAGCATTAATAAAGATTAGCATATTAATTTCAATCATATATATATATATATATATATATCAATTAGATATCTGAACGTAGACAATGTAGTCTGTATTCCAAATATGAAACCTAAGGCAATATATCAAGGTTTAAAAACCTAAAACATTAGAGAAGGAGAAAAAAAAAATCCCAATTTCATCTAAGGTTATTCTAATTCATCCCCATTTTAATCAATATATCAAATAAGGTGTCAAAACAAATGAGATTCGTAGTGAAACTCTTTACCAATTTTAACTATGAATCTATAAATTTATACACACATGTATCAAAACACACTTACGTACTACATGGTTAAGCATACCTTTATACATGCATTAATATCAATCCAGTCTATGTAGATATCATAGTCGTAATACTGTAACCTAAGACTATTGGGTATTAACCTAGCATAGATATATAGAATCAACAAGCAACATTCAACAGCTAACACGTAGCCTACTCCATAAACACTTAAGCATAGGATCCATCCTAAGAATATACCTATACATAAATAAGCATACAACTTATCATATAGGTAACTAGGCACACAACCGATCCTATGGATATATGGGCTTATAGCCTATCTTAGAGATAACTAAGCATATAGCCTATCTCATAAATCACTAGATCTACTACATAGATATAAGCATCTAGCCCCAATTCATCAATAATCAAGCATACCACATACTCCCAGCAAACCAAGAAAATAAGCACATAGTACAATTACACATACTAAAGTAACAAGCACACACATAATCATGTAATCCAAACTAGTCCAATTAACTTAAGGTCTAACCTCTCCTAACTCATAACAACGTCAATCTTAAAAAGATCCACAAATACCCCTCTACCCAATACTACATGGCCTAGAAACTGTACCTTCTAAAGCCAAAACTCACACTTCGAGAACTTAGAAAATAAATGATGCTCCCTCAAAATCTGTAATACAGTCCGTAAGTGAAAAGTATGCTTATCCTCAAAAGGTGAATAAATCAAAATGTCATCAACAAATACCACAACAAACTGATTTAACTAAGGACTAAAATGCGATGCATCAAGTCCATGAATGCCGCCGGGGCATTCGTCACACCGAATGGCATAACTACCAACTCATAATGGCCATAACGAGTGCAAAAAGCTGTCTTCGCCACATCCTCCTCCCTTATTCTCAATTCATGTTACCTCGATCTAAGATCGATCTTTGAGAAACATCTCAAACTCCTAAGCTGATCAAACAAGTCATCTATCCTAGGTAATGGGTACTTAGTCTTGATAGTAACCCGGTTCAGTCTTCTATAATCCATACACAAACATAATGTCACATCCTTCTTTTTCGTGAAAAATGCCAAAGCACCCCACGATGAAGTACTAGGATGACTAAAACCTTTACCCTATAAATCAGTCAACTACTTCTTCAACTCCCTCATCTCAGTTGGAGCCATACGGTAAGGTGGAATGGAAATAGGCATAGTGCTTGGGATAAGCTCTATCGTGAGCTCTATCTCTCGTCTTGGCGGTAGACTAGTCAAGTCATCCGGAAATACATTTGGAAACTCATCCACTACTGGCGATAATACACTCTCTGTAGTCCCACTCCTATCTGCTATCACACTAGCCAACAAATAGCTATGGTCTTCCCAACTCCTCGAGTCATACAAAGGTAGGACTAAGAAATCCCCACGATCCCCCATGAAATAAAATCTATCTCCCTCAGGAGTACACACTATCACTCTCCCCCTGTAGCAGTCTATACTCACCCGGAAAGCAAACAACCAATCCATCCCCAATATACTATCAAAACTATACATGTCAAGTAGAATGAAGCCAAAAGAAAAGATACAATCAGCTATCTCTATCGAGCAATCTCTACAAATCCTCATTAGTGTCACACTACCCCCAACTGGTGTGTCAATATGCAATGGTGGATCTAGCCGGTCTATTTCTAACCCTAAGCAACAAATATAATATGTTATGACACACTTGCCTAATCAACACTTATGTAACTCACGTCAACCAGCCCCGCCCATTGTTTACAATAAACAAATAACACGGAGTTCTAACACAGCCTTTCGCAAGGAAAAATTCATTTAAGCAATACAATATACACATGCTCCAGTTATGCTAGTGTTTAACTAGTCCAACTAACCTAAAGTCTAAACCCCATCCACTGTTCCAAGACATTAGATCCTAGATCTCACATCAATTGGGGCTACCAAGGTTGATAGAGGTTTGAGAACTAAAGTTCTCCCTCTCCCTCAACCCATTCTACCTCAACCCAATGTTTTGTATGGCATCCTATGGTAGAAACAAGCATTATTTAGAAATTCAGTTTTTACTCATCTAATGTACTCTACATCCCCTGGCATTCTCCTATAATGTTACATGATATTATGAAGGCGAACAAGCATCAATCTATCATATACGTAAACATATACTAAGTTACCACATACAGTCATGTCAATACACACATTACCCATATCATGCACCATACTGCATCAAATCACGTAATCATGCATCATAGTATAGCATTAACTAACACATAATCACAACATGTGATGCTTCAAGTATAAATAACCACATAACACACAAGGTCCTATCTCATACCACCGACAGTTCATACTAAGTCAACTCTCCTCTAGTTGCCCATGGTGTTCAACAACACCTTATCGTCGTCAGGTATTTTCAAACTAGATCTCTAATACCAAGCTGTCCAAGTTGTCAAAGTCTACACATTACACAATATTTACAAAAAAAAAAATTCAAATCATGCTTCGTGGTCCTATTGTGTTCAACAACACCCCACGGTCCCTAAGTATTCGAACCTAAGCTCTGGTATCACGTTGTCACGCCCCGAATTTTCATAAACTTGGGGAGTGAGTGAAATGAAATAAGAAAAATAAATGAAAGACCATTCAGATGGATTTAATTGATTTCATGTTCATTTTCCCATATTTCCCAAAATTTAAAATGAGAACTTGCTATTTGACTTAACCAAAATGTTCTTCTAATGTCAATCAAATATCTCCCCCAACCAATATTTAAAATTAGTCTAAGTCATGTTCAAAAAATGGCCTCCAAAATAGTACCAAAATGTCTCTAAATGTACCTTGGAACAATGGCCCAAATGGGCCCCAAATGCCCAAAGACATAGGCCAAGAATAGGTAAAAAAAAAGTCTACCAAAATTTGTCTAAAGAAGTGGCTAGACATGGCCTATAAGAGTGGCCAAACATAGCCCAATAGGGTGGCCTAACATGGCCCAAAAGAGTAGCCTAACTTGGCCCAAAAAAGTTATCAAACATGGTCTAAGGGTTGGCCAAACATGGCCCAAAAGGATGGCCTAACACAGCCCAAAAAGGGTGGCCAAGGGCTGGTGGCATGGAGGTGCAAACAGGTTGGGCACGCGTATGGGGGCGCGCAGGCACACGCGTGGGCGCTCAAGGCCCGCGGCATGGGCATGCAGGCGCACGACATACGAGGCTACGGCTGGGGCTATCCTCGGCTGGTCTAAGCCTAGTTCACTGTAGCTACTATTCATTGCTACAGTAAACCACTAGCTAAAAAGCAATAGTACCAAATTTTCCAACTTTGGCCTAAAATCTTGATTTTGATATTTTTCTACCCATTTCAATTTATTTCATCACCAAACTTAGTGTGGGGCCTTATAACATGTAAAATGACCATTTTACCCTTTCTACCTTATTTTTCAACCTTAAGTAATTTTTTGACTAATTGACCCCTATTTCTATTTCCTTACCTTTCTTTTTCTTCTTAAGTCATTTAATTCCCTACTTAGAAAATATAGGCATACTCTCCCACTCTACTCAATCTAGTTGCTATATTTTAAAAAATTTCACCATAGTTTCCTTTGTTTTCTAAGCATTTTCCACCTAATATTCCACAACACAATTCACCATTTCTCAAAATAGCAACCTAAATACATCTATTAATTTAACTAAACATTTATACATTTCTCAAAACATACAATCCATCCTATATGCCCATGTACTTGAACTCAAAATGTTACAAACTTCATGCTCATTACAATTTTAGGGCCTTATCCATTGTTCTCATACTACACAAAATTTTTACAAATAAATACACATGTCTTAAGGCTTATGCCCTCATACATACAAAATATGCCCCAAGGGCCAAATGTCCTTCATAGTCCACTTACCCCCCATCCTTCAAGACTTTATCAAGTCTCAAGTACCGGGAGCCTTATCTGTAATATGATATCCCATAAAGGGTCAGTACAACCGTTGGTATGACATAATGCTAATGCAAGGAAAAAAGTTAAGGCGTGGCATGTGCAAGTGTACATTTATAAACTATAACCCTCCAATCCCTCAATGCTATGCAATAGCAATATACATGACACACACATGCAACTCTATGCCACACCCATGTCTCGCTTCACGGCCCTTCTCCGTTGGACACGAGTACCAATCGTATGTCTCGCTTTACGGTCCATCCCCGTTGGATCACAAGTACCATGGCCAATTTTGTGTTTTTCACCACAGGTTCTACACCCTCATAATGCATAGCACCAATGTGCTCAACCCACATTATGTTTCCAAAGGTTCACACCATGCCAATATGCCTTGATTTTTCTATGCAATCTCAATGAGGCATTTTATCAAATACATGGTATACACCTTAAATCATGCATCATCCATAAAGTAAATTCTAACTTTTAAACCGCACAACTTCTTCCACATGAACATATGCTATATACAATCAATTTAAACACATACTCATTTTACATGTTCACTATATCACCAATTCTCAAAGAACACACAATTACATAAAGCATCAATGCATTAAACAACCATATCTTCCAAAACACAAGGTCTATTCACACAAATATAAGCCACAATGTAATGAATCAAACATATATTCAAGTTACATGTTCATCATTTTGAAAAATTCTTAAAGAACTCAAAAAACACACAAGTACACAAACAACCAACTCTAGGTTTTCAAAGCAACTACATCCTAAATGACTTTCTAACACCAAATAAATATATAAATCATTCAATCAACATATAAAACACTCCTAAACTTAACCTTATTCTTTACTTAGCAAGATATCATACCTAAAAGGGTTTTTCTCAACCCTAGGGAGTTGTGTTCACTGTGCAGCCGAACCAATTGGTGAGAATGTATCCCTTGATGTGGGGAACAACTTCCTAAAAGGAAGTCTTGTGAAAATCCAAGCCTATAAGTGAGTTTTAGAGGGTTGAAAGTTGGAGAAACCTAAGTTTTCTTCAATTTTTCTCCATGAACGAGTTGCTGCATTTTTTCTCAGACCAATTCTAAGAAATTTAACACTAAGGGGTCCTATTTATAGTAAAGGGGCCAAGGGATAAAATGACCCTTTTGCCCTTAATGAGTTCGGGATCTCGTTACACTAAACCCATCCTGAAACGCCTCAATTCGACATTTTGCTTTAGCCAAAGTTCTTAAAATTAATTTAAATGAAAATTTTCTAAAAAATTTATTTTCGCCTACGGGGGGGTTTGGTCGGGTCCACCCGGGCCACTTGGGATGCCCTTTTAGTCTAAATTTTTAAACTGTCTCCGATTAGGCTCAAATTCTCACAAGAGGTGTATTTTAACATTATAAGAATATTTATTTTCTGTGGCATACTCAATTTATGCTCCTAAACATGACTTATGCCTAAATGATGCATGTATAGCGCCCTACCGGTAAAGAGTGCATGAATAGTGCCCTACCGGCAAAAACGAAAAATTTATCCTAATTTTTCAGATCTCTACAGTAGGTCTAGTAAGCATCAAATGGATTTTGTGACTTAGCACAAATCCAGCACAAATAATATATCGAGATCATGCTAAATCCCATGACAAGTAAATACAATATCACTTTTCTCAACAGTGAGAATGAAATTGTTGCCTTATTAGGCCAATATAAACTGGGCTGCTGAGATCATAAGTCTTGCGCCTCAAGGCCTATGTATAGAGTGTACAGAAATCATGATCAAGATATATAGCAATCAATAAAAACTTTCCACAAGATAGAACAAATATCACATTGTGGATCCAATAAACATCAGGTACGCATAAGAGTACAATTTGGCTGTATATGAAAAACTAATGACATGGCTAGAAGTATCACATGCTGTCACGACCCAAAAATATACCCTATGCGGATCCCGAATTGCGACTGCCACCCTTCGGCCCGAAGGCCGTCAGGTGAGGCTCACATTAGCAACGGTGCCGGACGGCGGTACGGCCTGTGTTTACGGAAGCATGAAAAACTTTTTCTTTTCTTTTCTTCTTTTAAATTTTTCGTACATCCACCTTGTACTACTGCTCTTTCTCAAAACGGTACACATGATTATACATTCAGAGCATAATAAAAACTTTTAAGACTTTATAAATAATACATATTCGGTTGTCCCTCAGGACTTAGTTACATAACATTTTAACATTTACTATAACAAAAGTGACTAACTACAAGTCCTTAGTACTTCTCAAAAACTACTAACCCTCTACTGAGCTTCCTACGCAGTTCCTCAAAATAGGCAAAGCTCTGACCATCTTCATCAACAAAAAGAGTCATGGTTGCCTTCAGATACCTATATATGTGTCGGATAAATCCGGGTAAGCTAAACTAAGCTTGTGAGTAATTACAGCATTTGTCATGGGTTTTCAATTGGCAGTGTTTAGTATAAAAGAGTTTATAAAACATTCAGTACCAATTATTCGCATACTTCAAATAAGAATATAGGAATTCTTTTAAACAGATAGCTTTGAAACATTCAAGGTATTCAAGCTAAACATGTACTTCTTCAAATAGAGTATAGGAAACTTCAAAACACGTAACACGAAGTAATTTAAAGCATTCGAGTAAAACAGGTATTTCACGTATACAAAGTGTAAAGATCTTCAAAATATGTAACACGAAGCGTTTCAAGCATTCGAGTGAAGTATGCAATATACAATGTAAACTTGTAAACATGTATATTGTGGCGAATGTGACAAAAAGAGTTTAAATCTTTTGCTTCTTAACAGGATGAATAAAAAAATCATTTTTCTTGTAAACATGAGGGTATGACCCTTTATTTTAAAACCGGGTCATTTTCTTTAAAACAAATACTTCTTCATATGAAAGGGGTTTGAAAAACCTTCTGCCATTTCTTATGAAAACATGAAAACTTTAGTTCATGAAATCAACATATATAGTACATTTAGGAATGGAGGGATAAACCTGCTACCATTTCTAAACGTCTCATCTTTTCACTTTGATTAGGTGGAAATCAGTTTCGAACCAGATTCTAATCTTACTTCCTGTGGAGAAATCTCATGCCTAGGGGAATTAGATCCTGCTACTGGCATTCTTCTTGTCAATTGAGTTCTATAGAACCCAAAATCAGTCTTAGTGTTTATGCACGTTTTATCTTGCATTACCAGTGGCAACAGGAGGTATAAAACATTTACAAATAGATGCTATTTAAAAGCATTAAAACATGGCATCCCTGTAGTTGCATTTAAAAGTATTTAACACATGACTTCTTCAAATGGATGCTTTTCATGAGCATTTAAAAGATGACTTCTTCAAATAAATGTTTTCAAAACATTTAAAACATGACTTCTTCAAATGAATACTTTTATGAGCATTCAAAACATGGTGTTCATGGCTTCATGATAGAGTCGTCAAATACTTGGAATATGCAAATTCAGAATATTTAACAAGATTTGGCATTTTTAAATTTAGACATGCTGAAACATATTTTAAGGAAAACTGTAGGAAAAACCATTCACTGAGCATGTCGCAATAATGTTTTTATAAAGAATAGAAATACTATAAAACAGGAATCATGTAAATACTGAATTTGAGATCCAAATGCTTCAGATATTTTGAACTTAAATCTTCTTCAAACCCATGGAGTTAAATCTCCACTTCAAATACAGGATTACTCACCTTAAACTTCGGGGTTGGCACTACTGATGTGCCTTTCCCTTTCCTTTGTAGTTCCGAAAAACAATTTATAAAGAGTCTATTAACTTCACATTCACTTCAAATATCACCTATTGATGCCTGTAACTTATCCTTAGATCGTGTTAGATCCTAATTTCCATCTTAGGCTTATACTTTTTAAGTATACTCTTCTGGTAGCTTCATTAATTCTTAGGGTTGTTTTTCATAACTTCACATGTTTACATGTCATATTTTTCCATATTTGATTTCATAATATGGACCTCACCATTGAGTCCAGAACGTTGGAGAAAGTCAACTTAGACCTTCTCGAACTTCTATTTGGCTTTAGGGGTACTAGGGGCAAAATGGTCTTTTTACACTTTTAAGTGCCTTAATTTTTTCAAAGTCTCATCTCCTAAAATGGGCCCCTCCATTGGCTTTAGAACATCTGATACATAAAGAAAACACTAATCACTTGTCTAATTTGGACATTGATTTAATTCTCTTTAATTGCTTAAATTAGATTAATTAATTTAATTTATTAAATTAATTAACTAATTATATAATTTATACATATAATTTCAGTATATGGTCACATGGGCCTTGGTGGCTCAGTGGCCCATGTATCTGTGTTTAAGGCCCTTCTTTTGCTTCGGTCTGGGGTTCAAACCGCCGGGGTAGCAGCCCCCGCTATTTTTTTTCTTAATTCTTTGAAGCCAAACAACGGCTAAAGGCTTTAATTGAGGATAGGCTATCCCTATCCCTATCCTAATTCAAATTTCAATTTCAATTTATTAATCCTGCCACCAAACATCCCGAATTCAGTTTTAAATTAAAACAATCCCACACACCTAAACGGCGTAGCTTCGAGGTAATATGGAACAACACGGTGCCGTTTGGGGAGGATTTTTAATCGTCTTCCCCATATTTTCGATGAAGTTTTGGTAGGGTTCCGTCTCCTTCTTCGGCGACAGCAACCTTTTTCCGACCATTTTCAAACTTATTTCGATTGCAATTTTCTTCTATTTTTCATAAGGATTACATATTTAAGCTTAGTTTTTGGTTTAGATCAATAGATCCTCACGAATAAAGAGGAAACCATAGCTCCGGCCAACTGGTTTTCTCTCTATTTTGTCCTCTTTGTCCACTATTTTGACTCCTTTCTTCTTCTAATAAGTTTCAAGCATGAAAATCCTAAAATTGAATTATCTTTAAAATCCTGCAACTACTTCGTTCCAGCTTATTTTTATACCTTTTTCTTTGATTCTTTTTGTAATTTTTCATATATTTCATGCTCTACAAGGTCCTAAAATCCAATTTATCATTCATGCTTTAAAACTTTTAAAAACAGAAATGTACTACTACTTACTTGTTGAAGGTTTTAGCTCTCAGTTTCTTCTCCTTTCCTCTTGGTTTCTTCCTCTGTACTTCTGAATCACACTCAGCCTTCTTGGTTTTCCCCCTTGTGGTTCTTGATTTTTTTTCTAACCTAAGCAACCGTATATATATATATATATATATAAAAATTTATGCAAAACCACCACCTCCTCTCCCACTTGCAGCCCCCTATTTGCCCCTATTTTCTTCCCTTTCCTGACTTCTTTTCTGCTTTCTTTCTTTTCTTTTAGCTTTTCATTTAATGCTCTCTTTAATATTTTGTATTATATATATATATATATATATACACATATGTTACAACACACAACACACACTTACACCTTCTTGTGTGTGCTGTCGACACTCCCACACACTTCTTCACAATTCTACACACACATACTGCAGCACATATATGCATATGTAATTCTTCATGCTATAATCTTTCTATTTTATTTTTACTATTAGTTTTCCATATATATACATGTATCCTTATAAATATACATATTTCAACATGTAAACATATATATTCTTATTATATATATATATATATATATCTATGTGTAATTATATTTTTTTATATTTATATATATTTGAATACTATATATAATTTTTTTTTTGAATACATATATACATGTGTACGTATACATGTATTTACGTATACACGAATTTTTGTACTGTCAGGTTCCTTGACCAAACAATCTCAGGGCACTCAGGTTTTTTATAGTATATTTTAACTATAAATTCTAATCTCGATATGCGAGCTGAATTATTCAATTATTTTAGGTCGAGGTATTACACATGCAGAGATCAGATATTACTTACCTCTTACTATATCTCTTTAGTAAATCAGATCGCTTTCTCTTTGCCTTTCGATGTTCCTAAGATTTAGAAAACGCATCTCAGTCTATAGTTACATGATCTATGTTATTCATGAAATTTTATGTTCCTTTACTATAAGTGTCTTTTTTACTTGAATAAACTCTGTTATTGAGTCCGGAACGTCGAACAAAGTCGGTTTAGGCTTTCACGGACTTCAATTCGAACATTTGTACTAAAAAGGGCAAAATAGTCATTTTACATTTTTACGTGTTCTTACATTTTGATACCTTTTTTCACAAATCGGACTCTACCGTTGAGTCCAGAATGCTCAAAATAATAAAAATTCACTATTCGTTTACCTAAGTCGGAGTCCGTTTGACTTATATTTGACTCAGGGGCATTTTAGTAATTTCCCTCATTTCTAATTAATTGAATTAATATTTAATTATTTAATTATTTTATTCTTTGGGCCATTGCATAATAATCATAAGTCTAGGGTTTTTTCTTTAATTTCTAAAATATTTGGGTCACAATTTAATTTCAGAAACTACTATTCTTATTGGGAATAGCCAAATCGTGGCTAAGTCTCAATTTAGGGCTAAGGTATCCCAATTCCTAATTTAATTTAAATCCCAATTTCCTACCCTTACAACCAAATGCACCCATTCACTTAAATATAACGCCAAAACGTAACAATTTTGAAAATAGGCTTAGATGCGGGTGTGTCGGGTCTGACCCGACCCGAACCAAGCCCTGACCTAAGACTCTACACAGTGTTTTCTTCTCCGATCATATTCCGGTGTCTTCTCCGGCACTGGCAAGATTTTCTGATATGTTTTCTACTATAAACTCAATGTGATTCTCTTCACCATTTCATGGGGTTTACATTTCCATCCTTGGTTTTCAATTTAGATCATCCTAAACTCAAGAATAGAGATAAACAATAACTCCGATGATTGTTCTTGATTTTTTGGCCAACATTTCCTCTTCCTATTTCATGCCTTTTTCTCTACTGTTTCGACTCAAAATCTTTTCATAATCAGTTTCTGCACCTCATATGAACAATTTCCTACCATTTAAACCAAGCTTCATACAATAAGATCATCAAACCCAAATTATTATTCAAGACCTGCAACTACCTTTTTCTTCTTTGTTTCTAAACCTTTTTAAGTGATTATTTTTGCAAAACATCCCTAGTTTCATGCTCTACAAGACCCCATATTTAAATCCATCTTTCATGTTTTGAAAATTAAAAACAGAGTGCAATAGTACCTACATTGGTTTCAGTTTCTCCCTTGTTGTATCTTCTTCTAAATCGTCCTAGCTCCTCTTTTATGAACTTTAGAATCCTTCTCTTGGCCTCAGTTTCTCCTCTTTGGTTCTGAATTTCCTCAACTCAGCCCTCACCTATTTATAGAAAATTTTCTCCAACTTGCAATGCCTACTATTTCTTTCTTCCCCCCATTTCTGCCGACTTCTTTGACCTTCTTTTCTCTTCCTTTTGGCTGCCTTCCTTTTTGTTTCTTTTGATTCAGTTAACACAAGATATTTGAATATATAATATATAATATATGTATCACACACACTAACACTTTCTCTCTCACACACAAGCACTTATCACTTGCTTGCTGACGCCCTTTTATTTCCTTCCTTTGCATGCAACTTGCATGCATGTGTATATATATATATATATATATATATATATATAATTCTGTAGGTATATCTATATATGTATTAAAGTCTATGTATATGTATATGTATATATATATGTATTATATGTATAACTCATGTATATCTATACCATCATATGTATATGGATATATATATATGTATACTATTATATATATATATGTACTCATATATACATACATAATTAATCATATATATATATATATTCTTGTATATTCATGTACACATACACACACACACACATATATATATACATATCGTATATACATGCTTATGCATGTACATGTCTAATGTGCACGCTTTTTCGTATTATCTTGGTTTCTAGTACGGTCATTCCCTGAGTACTCGGGGTTGCTTGAAACTTCTATTGTATACTCAAATATCGTATAGTACTCATTTTGTGAACTTCACTATTTGTCTCGAACTGCGTGCCTATTACTGTACATAGTTTACTATGATAACTCGGGTCTATTTTGGTATGACATTCATTGGCTCAGTCTGTTCGTACTTGGGCTTTTTCCCAATCTCATAATTTCCTAAGATCACAGATTCTACTATTTACCTCGGTATGCATGCCCATCATTGTATATTAATCATCATGATAGTTTGGTATATTTAAGGTCTACTATTCTCGGTCTGAGTCGGTCTCAATTTACTTTTGGTACTATGCTCGTCGGCCTGGTTTGATCTCTGTATTCTTATGACGTAAATGAAATTATTTTATTTTATCTGGGTCGAGGTCTTACAAGTATGGGACCCACAGTGATTGTAATGATGAATGTAATGTTTGTTTCAAAAAAAAAATTCTAGGCAATCTAGATACAGAAATGATAAGTGTAACATGTGTAATAGCTTCCGCTACAATTTTTGAACTTGATGTGATGTATAAATGAATAGATTTGGTTTAAGAAAAAAACTCCACGATCATGGACCCCTAATCCGCATAGGCCAGGTTCCGGGTCATGACAGCCTCGAAATCTAAAAATGAACTCCATTTATGTTAATTGGATACCGAAGATGCATAATAAAAATGGTGGAATTACCAAACTATCCATAAGGCTTAAGTAGGCAAAGATTTAAGCTGAGGTATATGCTAATATAGTATCAAAATATTTTGATCTTTGATTTAGGATCACTAATAGGGAAATAGAGATAAGATGAATGCCGAGGCGAGTTGAAGCCAATGAAAGCCAAGGCACTACTTCAATAGTCATGAGTTTTAGATCAAAACTGTAAATCTTTTTCTTTCATGCTTTCGGGGGGGTTTCCATTTTTGTTCTTTGAGTGTTCATGTATTTTGTTGTTATAATTTTGTTACAAATTACCAAAAGGAGAGTTTGTTAGGTCTGTTAGACTATGTTTGTGTTGCCTAATCCGTGTTGACAAAACTACGTCGAGTTGTAATGCGACCAAGTCCATTTGTTTAGTTTTCCCAACCCTTGTGTTCAGTCAAGCATTCAAGTATCACATTCTGATTCATCCACATCCTGCATTCGCAATAGTAAGAAAAGATAATGGGTTGCTTGCATTGGTTTTGATTTACACACACACTTCATGCATTAAAGAGTTTTTAATGAATGTTTTTTTAAGTGTGTAGGTGTGTTTGAATAATAGTAGTTCAAAGTTTCAAAAGGTTTAAATAATTTTTTTCATAATTCGGTTGGGCTACTATATTTCAAACAGATCAAAGTACTTTGATTCATCAAGATTCATTCGAAAAAATGAGTTCGTACAAATGAATATTCCAGAACCTTTTTCGTTTGATCACTTGTTTGAACAAAAATTTCACTAGGGTATTCATATGGGCTTGTTTGATCATTGGTGCGAACGAAAATTCCAGTAAGATATTTGTTTGAATTCATTCAATCATTCGTTCAATCGAACTTGAATTCGTTCAAATAAATTTATATTTGTACGAATGAATCTTACGATAAAGCAATTTCCTAATTTGTTTTAGACAGCATGACTCAGTTTCTAAAACCCTTCATATATAAGATTTTGATCATGATTTCGGGGTAGAACTTTTGGCTGTTATCATAGAGTTTTTCTATTCATTACCAAAATATTTTCTCTTTGTTCATGATGCACATATAGATCAAATCTTTTGCATAAGAACCTGAATTTCAATTTCTACATCTTCTTTAGATTGCAAACTTGTGGAATTCAAGTTTGTACAATCGACAAAATTCAAGATTGCGTAGAGTTCACAATTGGGATTGGGATTTGCCATTCTTGGACTTCAAAGTGGTAGATTCACTTGTAAAGTGCTGAAGGATTCGAATTTGGAAAGATACAGATCGTGAACAATGCATGAGGGACTAAGTTGGTGTAATCATCAAATCTCTTCTAATGGATTGTGCATCTAGTTTAGAACCCCGAGATTTTTCAAAACAAATTCGGTTAATTAGTGGTGATTTTATTGTCAACAAATTAGATGCACTGTCTATATTTCTGTATTATTGCTTTATAATTATTGCTATAGTTAATTGTTGCAAATCATTGAATTTGATTGCACACACTAAAATCTTAATCCTCACACAATCGAAGTGATAATTTTATTCTTAAAACAAATTTAAAATTGATCAAGTTAACTTTAATTTGCCATATACTCTTATTCACCCCACTTTAAGACTGTTCGTTGGCAATGGACCTTTTAGTAGTTGCCCCTACATGTTACAGAGAGAAATGGGGTGTTTGTATTTTAATTAAAATATAGACAACCTTGTTATATTGTTTTGATTTTTTTCACTAAAGAAACTTTCTTCTTTTGTGGTAAATGAAAATCGGTTTTATGAATGTAATTCAACATCATTTAAATTAAAAAGAAAAAAAAAAAAAAGAGTGGTTCACAACTTGAATTAGAGAATATGTCGGAGAGAACTTACTCCGAAAGACAATTTTAGTTTGGAAAGTTTATAGGACAAAGTCTCCCGGCAAAATGCAACCCTAGATGCAATACTGGTAATGTAATTTCTAAGATCTATGCTCTTTGGTTTTAGAATTCTTTTGATACCGACCTTATCAAGTGAAGCATGCATCCTTTCTTATCATTACCTTTTTATCAGAAATACAGTACTGTGCAATAAAACATTTACAAGTGGGTTTCCAGAAATGATAGCATTGCCAGACCGGCAGCCCAAACATCATCGTCCAACACATGCTCCGCTGGGGAATGACTAATGCCTCCACGGCATCGGACAAACAGCATGCCAACCTGTTCAAATTCTAGCAAATCTTTACCATACACGAGGATTAAGGAATCCCATCTGAGACAATGTATCTAAAGCGAAGAGCAAACCTTAGTTAGATGAGACAACGCCATTGCATCATGTCCTGCTCCGCTCATAAGTACAGGCACATCATCCAGAACCACACCTGCCATTCTCTTCATTGCAGTGTAAGCTGCGGATTTCAGCTGCAAACTCAATCCCGTATCACAAGCCACTGCATTGGCATCATGCTGAAATGATCCTTACTAGAATAAGTCACAAAGGCTATTGGCAGCAGAAGTAATGCAATATTAGAGAGAGTGAAGTCTCACACCTTACGTTCAATATTGCAAGAAACAGAACGCCGATCACATATTTGATACATTCTGTTAGACAATTCGTATATAATAGCCTCCCGTCCCATGTCATCCATTGCTCGTATGTCTACAGTGAAGGTTACCTGAGAGTATATAGTTTTCACCCAACAGATGAATACGTGAACTTTTTATGGAATATGCAACATCCCCAGATGGATAGCTGCAATATTTAGCATCTCAAGCAATTTACTTGCCTGGCCTGGAATGACGTTACTTGCGCTTGGCCAGCTTGATATCTCCCCAACAGTGCACACAAGAGATCCTGCAAGAGATTCCACCGCAAAACCATTGCAATGACCATCGTAAGATAGGAAATTCTCAGGATGTTTACAAAGACTTTCCAACAATACAATTAATTCAGCAGCAGCAGCCATAGGATCCTGGCGCATAGACATGGGGACAGTTCCAGCATGCCCCTGTGAACCTCTCACGGTGACCTGCAAGATGAGGAATGTCAGGCTACTCAATATATGAAAAGACCTTAGTTTTGACTTGGACATCTGCTGTATTTAATTGGATCATTTTGCTTCAACTCTGGCACAGCGTGATGCATAATGATTAAAAACGTATGCCATTAGATAGGCAACCTCCTAACCATCGTCCAACAAAAAAGTATAATGATAAAGGCTGCACAAAAGGTCCCTCCATATATTGCAACTTGTTTTTGGTAAAGAACAACAAGAAACCTGCTCTAACAGGTTTAAAATAAAATTCTCAACAAAAATAAGATATATCTTATGGGCCTTCAATTAAGAAAGTAAGAAGCTTGAAGAAACTCAAATCAGTGTGTGGTCGCCGGCACACGCACGCACCAAAACCCTTTCTCTTTTTAATTTTTCATTATCAATTAAGTCGGGAACAATCTAAAGAACAACACCAAGACAGGAGTAGATCCACAGTTTTTGCCCAACAAGCAAGTAAAATATCGATGAAAAGGATATATTGAAAGTCCAAAAATACATATATACCAATGGATAATCGCAATTAAATATTGGCATTGTAATTTTTTTTTAAATGGTGGATATTAATATTAAATCACAGAAGTTTTAAGAAATTTTTTGAAGTATTAGTTGGGATGCCAATGCATCATTTTGAGTCATAATATTGCAAATAAAGCATATATGAAAGATGTTAGCTCTAGGATAGCATATTAGCATGTTTCAAAACAAATGTAATATAGCTCAAAATGTAACAAGTGAAGAAGACACCAAAAGGCACATACATCAAGGCCTGAAGGCACCACGGACACAATAGAGCTCAAAGATGAAGACTATGAAGCACGGATACTCTATTTTGGCTCACGTGTCCGTGTCGGATACCGACACTCTCGGACACTTCCCGAACACGTGTCGGACACTTAAATCATGGATGTTGATGATTAAATGAAGAAGTTCTTTAATTTTTAATTAATAACTTGGTTATTTTAATATCTTAATAATATTTTTGTGATTTGTGTATTTCTATACCAATTTTAATTGCAATAATATTAAATTTTTATTATATAGTTATATAAAAAATATAAAAAATTTATATACATTCAACATGTCCTTGACGTGTCCGTGTCCTACTTTTTTGAGAAATAACGTGTCTGCGTGTCCGTGTCGTGTCGTATCCGTGTCCCGTGTCCGTATCCGTGCTTCTTAGGATGAAGATTAGCAATCAAAATGACTCAAGCTTAGCATACAAGAAGTGTTCAAGGCCTAAGGTTAGACAACTTTAGGAAGTCAATTAGATCCTTACGAATACCCCTTACGTGTTGAGTGACCAACCAAGTGAGTTGGATAACATACGAAAGGGTAAAGAACAAGTGGAAGAAGGATACAAAGCTGGAAGACCTATAGCTAAGTTGAGTGAGATTTTAGGATTAATCGGGTAAAAGTTCTCTTTGATTAAACACTTGGCTCAATGTAACCTTGGAAAGATTTTAGAATCCCAAACTTAAATTGATAATATTATATTTAAGGTTCTTAGACTTGTTAACAAGTTCAAGACTGAACTCAATTGAAAAATAAGTCAACACAATCAAAATAGATGACCAAAATCTCGAAGTAGTCAACTCATTGAGAAAATGAGTAGACTGGACTAAATTGCGAATAACGTTTAAGCCTTCTAGAAGAATCAGTCAAACAGAATTTCAAACACAAAAGTCTCTAATTAAATCAGTCAACTAATAGTCATTACTCAAAAGCTGAGAACATTATTTGGAAGAATCAGTCGACTAATTTCCAGTGCTGTTTGGAAAATTTCAAGGACTGAGAGTATCAATCGACCAATAAATGGAAACTGTCGAATGATTCTATGATCTGAGAACATAATGGCTAGTTTCAATACATGGATCAGTCGAATGATTCTGCAATCTGAGAACATAGAGACTAGTTTCAAACAGCTAGTTTTGAATTCTTAAAAGGCCCCAACGACTATAATCTTCTATGGGCTATAAATATTGAAGGGTTTGGACATAGAGAGTGATAAAAAAGTATTGAGAAAGTCAAAACAGCTATACCCACACACTTTGAGAGCTATATTATGGAAAATCTATTGAGAATGTATGAGATTTTCATCTCAATCATCATCAAAGAGTTGCTACTGTGAGATATGAGCTATATGACATAAGGGCTTCGAGCAAATCGAACGTAATCTTTTCACTCCATATCTATTTATTTTAGACATACTTTGATTACCCATAAGCACCAATACTCCAAGCACTAAATTTGAGTATGGAGTGGAAAATCCCTCAAGCAAATCAAAAGGAAGTGCGGCAATTGAGGAAGATTCTGGGTGAACCATTTTTACATTCACAAATTTATACACACCTAGACATTAGATCCTAGTGTGGGATAACTAGGAAATTTGGTTGCTAGGTGGGCCATAAAAACCTACACAAATCCTAGATAGAAATCTAGGTTGCTAAAGCATTGGTAAGGAACATCTTAATTCTTACTAATTGTTGGTTATTGGAACATCTCACTAAAAGCAAGCTAGGGGTTTGGACCTACCTGTCACGTTCCGCTTAGTTGCAGGAAGGTTACACCACATGGAAGTCAAGCAAACGTCACATGAGCGCTTACTGGATGATCCCTTTTGTCTACATAGCATGCCTGCATGGATTCTCTAGAACATTCTTGAAATGTGTAGAGAATCCTAGACTTATGTAGAACTTTGTACATACTTGTAGACTTGTATAGAGTATTCTAGAATATTGTAGATACTTGATACTTTTGTAAGGATTCTAAAATGGTCCCTTAAGGAGGTGGGAACATTCTAGACATACCCTTATAGCCCTTAGATCAAAATGATCCTAACCGTCCATTGTAAGGCCAAGAGCCTATAAAAGGGGGTGGGGTCTCATTTGCCACCCAAGCAACCGTGTAAGCAATCTTCTCTTGAGCAATACAAGTTACTTTCCTCAAACTCTTTAGCTCTCTTGTTCCCTAACTATCATCTTCTCTAGACTAAGTGTGCTAGCTAGGTAAGCAAACTTAGCACTACAAGCCCAGTTGTGAGTTGCTAAGTGCCGCACGGGTGCTTAGAATATTAAGCTCGTGACAATTGATATCAGAGCCTAGGTTGCAAGCGTATCGCAATAGAAGGAGCGAAGGACATTATGTCGACTTCAGAGACAACTCACAAGGAGGAGCAAGCTTAAGCCCAAGCCCAAGTCCAAGAGCATGGTCGAGGTGCACAACGCAACCCTGCCCAAAGGAAGCAACGGAACAAGTCCAAGGACATGATGGCTAGCTTCGAGTAGCGGTTGGCTAACGTGGAGCCCTCCGTGTCACTATAGGACTCCAACTTGGAGGAAGTTGGGCAACGTCTCGACGGCTTAGAGACGGAATGTGGGGAGCTTAACCAAGCCATGAAGGGATCCCTTAACAAGCTAGGCGGTTCCATCAAACTAGAGTTTCGAGCACTGCGAGATCAACTTATGGGTGAGCTCACTAACCTACGTGGATACATCGATAAGGAACTTAACACCATCCGTGCTCAAGTGGAAGAAGTACGATCCGATTGGGCACTATGCAAAAGGGCCGTTACTGCGGGCAACATTGCTACACAATAGATGCCTAAGGTAGATGTCTCAAAGCCCAAGGGTTGCATCGGTGCAAGGAATGCTCGGGAGCTTGAAAACTTCCTGTAGGGCTTAGAACAATACTTCCAAATTGTCGTTATAGCTGACGAACCTTCAAAGGTACGCACTGCTACTCTATACCTCACTGACACTGCTATGCTATGATGGCGTAGGAGGCATCATGACATAAAGAGGGGCACTTGCACCATTGACGTTTGGGAGGACTTCAAAAGGGAGATCAAACGAAAATTCTACCCAAAGAATGCCGAAGAGGAGGCACGGGGCCGACTCTGCCAACTCAAGCACAAGGGTGCCATCCGAGACTATGTGAAAGAGTTCACCACCTTAGTGCTTAAGATCCCTGATCTATCCGACAAAGACTTTCTCTTTTTCTTCCTAGATGGCCTACAACCATGGGCCAAGACGGAATTAAGGCGACGAGGGGAGCAAGATTTTGCCACAAATATTGCGGACGCCGAGTCATTCATCAACCATACCAAAGATAACTCCCAATCCAAGAAGGGTAACTCTAGTAAAGGTGGGGGAGGCAAGAGCAGTGCTACACAACATAACGACAACAAAGAAGCTGGACCATATAGGCCACCTTGTGGCAGGGACAAAGGCAACGGAAAGGAGGGCAAGGATCAACCTTCAAAGCCCAAAAGTTCATGCTTCTTGTGTGATGGCCCTTACTGGGTGAGGGATTGCCCCAAGAGAAAGACCCTTAATGCCCTGGCATCTCAATATGAGGAGCAACAAGAGCAAGAAGATGCTCACATGGGGTCCCTACAAATCTTAAATGCTATTAAGGCCAAGGCCGTACCACTTAAGGGCCAAAACAAGGGACTCATATTCGTGGAAACTAAGATCAACGGGATGCCTACTTGTGCTTTGGTGGATACTAGAGCATTTCACAATTTTGTGTCCGTGGAAAAAGCCAAGAGACTTGATCTCAAGGCTAATAAAGAGGGTGGTTCTATCAAGGTAGTTAACTCAGCAGCCAAACCCATCCATTGCATAGCACGGGATATACGTACCAACATTGGTGAGTGGGCTGGCCTGGTTGACTTCTCGGTGATTCCTATGGATGACTTCAAGGTTGTACTCGACATGGAGTTTCTCGACAAGGTCAAGGCCTTCCCACTCCCCTTTGCCAACACAATGCGTATCATGGAGGGAGGTTCAATATACATGGTTCCTTCGGAGCGGGTTGCCAAGCTAGAAGCTAAGTCACTGTCTGCTATGCAATTCAAGAAGGGGTTCAAGAAAGGTGAGACTAGCTACCTAGCCACCCTACGATCTGATGATGATGAGGTAGTCCCCCCTCAACAAGAGCTACCCAAGGCCATTCAAAAAATACTTGATGAGTACGAGGATGTCATACCTAACGAGCTGCCCAAGCAGCTACCACCTATAAGGGAGGTGGATCATAAGATAAAGCTAGAGCCAGGCTCTAAACCAGCCATGGCACCCTACCGCATGGCACCACCTGAGTTGGAGGAGCTAAGGAGGCAACTCAAGGATTTGCTTGATAGCAGGCTACATCCAACCTTCCAAGGCTCCCTATGGTGCACCGGTACTCTTCCAAAAGAAGAAGGATGGGTCCCTACATATGTGCATCGACTACCGGGCACTAAACAAGGTAACAATCAAGAACAAGTACCCCATAACATTGATAGCCGATCTCTTTGATCAACTTGGCAAGGCACGATACTTCACCAAGCTAGACTTGCGCTCAGGGTACTATTAAGTAAGAATAGCGGAAGGAGATGAGCCCAAGACCACATGTGTCACGAGGTTTGGCTCCTACGAGTTCTTAGTCATGCCCTTCGGCCTTACCAATGCACCAACCACATTTTGCACCCTCGTGAACAAACTCTTCCATCCCTACCTTGATCGGTTTGTGGTGGTCTACTTGGATGACAAAGTCGTGTATAGCACCACCTTGGAAGAACATGTGCAGCATTTAAGGAAGGTCTTCCAAGTGCTACAAGAGAACAAGATTTATGTTAAGCTGGAGAAATGCTCATTTGCCCAAGAGGAGGTCTTGTTTCTAGGGCACAAGATCAAGGATGGGAAGCTTATGACGGAGGAAGCAAAGGCGAAGGCCATTCTAAATTGGGAGTTGCCTACCAAAGTACCCAAGTTATGATCTTTCTTGGGCCTTGTCAATTATTACCATCGCTTTATCAAGGGTTAGTCCGCACGAGCAGCTCCCTTGACGGATCTACTCAAAAAGAATCATGTGTGGGCTTGGTCGAACACATGTCAAGAAGCCTTTGAAGATCTCAAACGGGCAGTCATCAAAAAGCTTGTCCTTAGCCTACCGGATCATTCCAAGCCCTATGACATCCACATGGATGCATCAAACTTTGCTATTGGGGGCGTTCTTATGCAAGAAGGACACCCCCTAGCCTATGAGAGCCAAAAGCTCAATGATATCGAGCGTCACTACACTGTGCAAGAGAAGGAGATGACTGCAATTATATATTGTTTACACACATGGTGGTATTACTTGTTGGGCACTTGGTTCGTCATCATGACTAACAATGTTGCCACGAGCTTTTTTCAAACCCAAAAGAAGCTAAGCCCAAAGCAAGCTCGTTGGCAGGATTCCTTGGCAGAATTCAACTACCGGTTTGAGTATAAGACGGGAAAAAGGAATGTGGTGGTTGACGCCCTAAGTTGCAAAGCTGAACTTGCTACAATTAGCAAGCCTCAAAGCTCCCTGCTTGATCGCTACACTATGCAGCATGACGCCTTAGCCAAGAGCCTAATTGCGTTGGCCAACGATGGAAAGACACGACGCTTTTGGCTTACGGATGACTTACTCTTCACTAAAGGGGACCGACTCTATATGCCCAAGTGAGGGATCCTACGAAGGGAGCTAATTAAGGAGTGTCATGACTCTAAGTGGGCTGGCCACCCAGGCATGAAGCACACTCTAGCCTTGCTAGAGGACTCTTACTATTGGCCTCAAATGCACGATGATATAGAGGCCTATGTGAGGACTTGCCTTGTATGCCAACAAGACAAGGTGGAGCAACAACACCCCGCTGGTCTAATTGAGCCACTACCCGTCCCGGAGAGACCTTGGGAAAGTGTTTCCATGGACTTCATCACGGCACTACCTAAGTCGAAAGGATGTGGGTGTATCATAACAGTGGTTGATCGTTTCAGCAAGTATGCCACCTTCATCCCCACTATGGCCGATTGTATTGCTGAGGAGACGACCAAGCTATTCCTAAGGCACATTGTGAAGCTTTGGGCAGTTCCACAGAATATTGTCAGTGATCGAGACCCTCGGTTTACGGGAAGGTTTTGGACAGAACTCTTCAAACTCATGGGGTTAGATTTGAACTTTTCTACTAGCTTTCATCCCCAATCCAATGGCCAGACCGAGCGAATCAATGCATTATTAGAACTCTACTTACGGCACTACGTTAGTGCCAACCAACGAGATTGGGCCAAACTCCTTGACGTGGCACAATTTTCTTATAATCTACAACGGAGTGAGGCTACTAATTGGAGTCCATTTGAGGTTGTCACCGGACGGCAACCAATGACGCCTAATGCGATAGCATCTTTCTATGGTGGAAAAAGTCTGGCGGCTTACAAATTCGCTAAAACTTAGCAAGAGCAAGCCAACTTGGCACGGGCCTACCTTGACAAGGCGGCAAAGAAGATGAAGAAGTGGGTAGACAAGAAGAGGAGACCAAAGGAATAAAATGTGGGAGACTTGGTCCTAGTCAAGCTTCTACATCAATAGTTCAAAGCACTAAGGAGGTACACTAGGGGCTAGTAAGGCGCTAGGAGGGACCATTTCCTATCCTACAACGTGTGGGTAAAGTCTCCTATAAAGTTCAAGTTCCGCCTAAACTAAAGATCCACTCAGTCTTCCATGTTAGTTTACTAAAGCCATATCATCAAGACATGGGAGACCCAAGTTGCGGAGAATCAAAGCGAGCACCAACCGCCGTGGTAACTTCTTTTGACAAGGAAGTTGATAGCATCCTTGCCGATTGAGTAATACGAAGGAGGGGTGTTCCGAACTACACAGAGTACTTGGTAAAGTGGAAGGACTTGCCAGATAGCGAAGCAAGCTAGGAATGCGAAGACTCGTTATGGAAATTTGCGGAGCATATCCAGCGATTCAAGGAAAAAGGCGCGATGGGGGCGTCACAAACTTAAGTGGGGAGGATGTCACGTTCCACTTAGCTGCAAGAAGGTTACGCCACATGGAAGCCACGCAGACGCCACATGGAAGCCACGCAGACACCACATGAGCGCTTACTAGACGATCCCTTTTGTCTGCATAGCATGCCTGCATGGATTCTCTAGAACATTCTTGAAGTGTGTAGAGAGTCCTAGACTTGTGTAGAACTTTGTACATACTTGTAGACTTGTATAGAGTATTCTAGAATGATATAGATACTTGATACTTTTGTAAGGATTCTAGAATGGTCCCTTAAAGAGGTGAGAACATTCTAGACATACCCTTATAACCCTTAGATCAAAATGATCCTAGCCGTCCATTGTAAGGCCAAGAGCCTATAAAAGGGGGGTGGGGTCTCATTTGCTACCCAACCAACCAAGTGTAAGCAATCTTCTCTTGAGCAATACAAGTTCCTTTCACTCAAACTCTCTAACTCTCTTGTTCCCCAACCATCATCGTCTCTAGCCACAAAGACTAAGTATGCTAGCTAGGTAGGCTAACTTAGCACTACAAGCCTAATTGTGAGTTGCTAAGTGCCGCACGGGTGCTTAGAATATTAAGCCCATAACATACCGGACTTAACTCATTTAGGCTTAATTAAATTAGAAAAATTTAAAAGAAGCCTTGTATTATTTGTAAGTCCTATTCAACCCCCTATGACTTTAAAAAAAAAAAATTGCACGCTAATGAGAATATAAAGAACACTAATCAATATAATTTAAGGCATAATTAAATTTAAAAATTTTAAAATAATGTTGATATTATTTTTACGTCCTATTCCCCCCCCCCCCCCCCCCTTTTCTAGAACTTAACAAAAGAGAAAAAAATATTTCCTATGGTCAAATGCCAACATGACAACGAAATTGAAACTTATTTTCAACCACGCAATAATACATGACAATTGTATTCTTTAAGGCTGAAAAATGAGTCTTTAAAGAGCCACAAGCAAGAAAAGGTCGGATAAGAATAGAACCAAAGAATAATTTTCATTTTGTGCAATACATTTGCGATATTTTTCAATAAATCGCGATATACTATTGATATATTAAGAATTGTGCCTAGAAAATTTGTTATATCAATATTTGTAATTTGTTGTGATATTTTGCGATATATTATAAATAATCTGTGGATTTTTATCCACATGAATATATTGTATCACAATTGTGAAAATAAAAATGATATATCACAATATTTTTCAAAATTTTATTCCATGTCCACAAGTGGGTGAAACATAATGAATGTTGGGGAGGCGACAACTAAGTAAAACAAGGTCCAAAGGCCTAGAACATGAGACTCATCTTCTTGTACAGCACCTTCAAGATTGTGTTGGGCTTTCCTGGAAGGCTTTTTAGCCACATAGATGTGTGCAAGAGTCTTGGCACGATTCTTTAGCTCCTTTGGAATCTTAACTGGTAGACTTCATCTATTGTTTTAAATCTTGAAGTAGAGAACACGACACCCAAGTTACTGTTGCTAGTTAATGCTCATACGATTGGAGTGCACCACAATAGAAGAGTACTAATGAGGGAATCTATTTGATAGTTGTTACTAAGGTTTTATTGCCGCTTTCAAATTAACAAATTTATAGATAGGAAGTCAAAGCTACTAGTTTTTTTTTTTTTTAATCAAAAGAAATATTTGTAGAGGAAAATATCTCATTTGGAAATTTTAAAAAATTATCAAATAATAATTTAAATATTTGAAGCTCTTGCTTAAAGGGTGTATTTTCCTTCTCTCTCTCAAGCCTGATTAATTAGGAAACCTAAACCTAGGCATGATTGCCGAGGAGTCTCTATTCTCTTCTTCTTACTCACTAGTTCACATTTGTGCATTTTAATAAACCACAAACAACCTTGAGTAAGTGTGGGCTATTTATAACCCCTAGGTAAATGAAACCGAACTATTTAGGGGGCAGTTGTGAAATTCGAAGGTAATCATTTCCAAAATCGGTTTGGAAAAGTTCCTTTGAGGCACTAATATACCACGTAAGGATTGAGCACAATGATAAAAATTGTTCACCCTAAAGATTTTCAAATAAGGGCATCTCAATAATTTTGATGATAACAAAACATTATCCATGTGGACTAATGTTTTATCCAAGCGGCAATGCAAATAGGTTATCTAGGTAAAAGAAAAATGTTGACCAAGAAATGACAAAGTCCATTAAGTTAAAGGATTCCACTCAAGAACATGCTTCAAGGAAATAATCAAATCAAGTGGAATGCTCTCATGATGAATCAAGCAAATGGACACACTTAAGACCAACGATTCAAAGACAATTCAACTGAAGACTTTTTATTTTTCTTATTTTGGTAAGTGTTGAGTGATTTAGGATTAGATTGATCACTGGTCGTAAGCTCTTACTATTTAAAGTGGTCAACTAAGAACTAATCTCAAATGATTTTTCAAAACAAAACAATTACCATAACTCAAGTTTTGACAGATCAAAAGGTTTTGATAAAAGTACACTGAAAAAAAATAAGCAAAAAGACATAGACTGTCCAAACCAGTCAACCAATTCATGGAACTAGTCAACTGATTCTTAAGGCTTATTTTTACATTGTTCAAACTAGTTAACCAGTTTCAAGAACCATTCAACTAAGTAATATTTTTCATAAAAAACAACCCGAACTCACTGTCCAATTGTAAAATCCTACATCTCATTACTTTTATTATACTTTATTGCTATATGTGAATCCACTTCAAATAATGATAAAGTGTGGATTAGAGTATTCTTTAAGCATGACTATGTGATTCAAAGTGATGAGTTTACTAGTATGAATAGTGAGGCAATAATTAAAATCCTAGTAGGAGAAATTAGGAACAAAATGATATTTCTACTAGACTTTTAAAATGAGTCTTGAGATAAAACATAATTAATTAGGTTAATCCATGTTCTAAGGTTAAGCATAATTAGAGTACACTTAACTAAACTAACCTAATTTGTGATAAGTTATTGGAAGGTTCTTAAAAATTTGTTATATCTAAACTTATTATGTTTAATTAGTAACCTTAATACATGATTAGTGAATTAAATTAATCCTAATTGGGTTAATTAGGGTGTTTAAGTGAGATAGACTTGTACTAATCCTAGGTAATAACCTAAACCTTATAATTATTCAAGTTAATTTTAATTAGAGAAAAAGTAAGAAAAACAATTGTTCACATAGGCAAGGGACCCACAATTTGGAATATCTAGCCCACCATCGTTGACTATTCTTAAGGAGCTTTTATAGAGATTTGTCTACATATATGTATCTATATATATATGTGTATGTATTATACATGTGATATATATATATATATATATATATATATACATGAAAGGAACAAAAAAATCAGATTAGTAAGAGAGAGGAAATATAGAGCTAATAAGAGCAAGCTACATTATTTTTATTGGCAAAAATAACAAAATTCAACCTACATTATTTTTATTGGCAAAAATAAAAAAATTCAACCTACATTATTTTTATTGGCAAAAAAAAAAAAAACAATTATTGGCAAAAAATAAAAATAAAAAATTCAACCTGCAATGTAGGTCTCTTTTTTGTATATGGGTTCGCCGCCACCCACCCCCCTGTGTTAATATAAATACTCTAATACTACATAGGAATGACCCAAGAAATCCCAAGTATAGGGAATAGAAGTCAAGTCACAAAGCTCTCAAGTCACAATTAAATGGTGGAGGAGGTCCACCAATTCCACATTTTTCTTGCACATACAACATTTTTAGGTACTGTCCACCCTCCACTCATCAAATGATTCATTTTCAATCAATTTTCTTAGCCATACTCCAAACATAGAGGGCTACTAGTTATCAATAGCAATTACCAACCATATAAATACTCGAATACTAAGTAGGAATGATGCAAAAAATCCCAAGCACAGTGAATAAAGTCATAAAGCTCTCTAGCTAAAAAGCACAGACACGGCACGACATGGACACGCCGACACGCAATTTTAAAAAAGTAGGACACAGACACGTCGGGAACATATTGAATAAAATATTTTTTATTTTTATTTATATAATAATATAATCAATTTCTATTTTCATATCAATCAAATTATGCATAAAAAAATACAATTTCATGCAACATCTACACAAGAAACACAATTCCAAATTTCCAATACGAAGTACCATAAAGTAATACATTTAAAAGTAAAGTACTAAATATTTCAACAAAATTATAAATAACAAAATCATAGCAAGTAGGAATTATTCCAAAGTTTAATAATTGCTAGAGGAATAGAACTTTAAAGTTCAATACAAAACAAAACTCCCCTAATATTTTTCAATGATGTAAACAAATTAAACAATACACACAAATCAGCAAATTTTCAGTGATGAATCAACAAGCTGAAAAAAAAAAGGAAGGAGACTCAAATTTTCAGACTTCAGTGAATCAACAAATTTACAATTTATATTTTTTTTTTGCAGAAAATCAGCAAAGTATGAAGGAAGGACACTCACATGAATTCAGGGAATCAATAAGCTTCGAGTTCCAGTTGGCCAAGAATGCCAAGAATTTCAGTCAGTGAATTGCCAGACTTGCAGTGAATCAACAAGCTTCAAAATAGATGGAAGAAAGAAGAAGATAAACTCACTGAATGACTAAAACATCAAGAAAAAATATATAGTAAAGCAAAAGAGAAAAAAATTAAAAAATGAAACAGAAAAAATAATATAAAAATCGACAACGATGGATTGCCAAGGGGGAAAAATTATACAGAAATTGACAAAAATTATATATATATATATGTATATATATATATATAGAGAGAGAGAGAGGAGAAGAAATTATACAGAAAAAAAAAAAAAAGAAGATAAACTCACTGAAACATCGAGAAAAAATATATAGTAAAGCAAAAGAGAAAAAAATTGAAAAATGAAACAGAAAAAATTATACAGAAATCGACAACGATGGATTTCCAAGGGGGAAAAAATTATACAGAAATCGACAAAAATTATATATATATATATATATAGAGAGAGAGAGAGAGAGGAGAAGAAATTATACAAAAAAAAAAGGGGCGGAAGTTAGAGAATAGAGTTGTACGTACCTGGGTTGGTGACTTCAACAATGATGGACTGCTAAGGGGGAATAGCGACGGCGGCGAGGGACGGAGGCGAGCGACAGCTAGGGCTTCTCTCTTCATAGTTTCTCTTCTCTCTGATTTTGAGAAATCCCGATCGTAAGAAGAGGAGAAGAAATTATACAGAAAAAAGGGGCAGAAGTTAGAGATTAGAGATGTACATACCGGGGACTTCGACGACGGCGGACTGCGACCCGGCGAGCGACGGTGGCGAGCGACGGATACGAGCACGGCTAGGGCTTTTCTCTCTTCTCTTCTCTCTTTTTCTCTTTGATTTTGCCAAAATGCCGATGTTAAAGTCGAAACGCATATAACATATAAGTTAGAAATTACACACTGACCTCGCTAGTTTTTAAGAATATTAAAAGAGACCCCATGTTTTTTATTCCAAATTACAACTTGACCCCGCACGTGTCTAAATTTTCCCGCCCGTGTCCCCTCGCGTGTCCTGGGCATGTCCGCGCGTGTCTGGTGTGTCCTAAATAAAAAATAAAAAAAAATTCAGAGACATTCGGACACGTGTCCAAGCGTGTCCGTGTCCCAGACATGTCAGACACGGATACGCCGCCCAGATTAGAGTGTCCGTGCTTCCTAGCTCTCTAGTCATATATAAATGGTGGAGACACCAATTCCACATTTTTCCTGCACATACAACATTTTTTTAGGAACTGTCCACCCTCCACTCATTAATTATCCATTCACAAGCATTTTTCCTCGCCATCGTCCATCCATATAGGGCTACTAGTTATCAATAACACATAATTATTAAAAAAAATCTTCCCATGATACAATCAATTGAGGGTGGCCTTGGAGAAATGGTAAGGTTACTCTTTTGTGACTTGGAGGTCACGAGTTTGAGCCGCAGAAACATGCTAAAATCTTCATGTGATACAATCAATTGAGGGTGGCCTTGGTGCAATGGTAAAGTTGCTCTATAGTGACTCGGAGGTCATGAGTTCGAGTCGCGGAAATATGTTCTCTGCTTCTGGGGTGAAAGGCTATGTCACAGAAGTGCTGTAACCACTTGTGATCAATCCGTAAAATATATAAAATGAATAGGAACCCAAAACATGTACATGCTTGCGCATAATTGACCAACATCTAACCCTTCCCAGACCGCGCAATGGCGGGAGCCTCGTGCACTGGGCTAGCTCTTTATATAATATTAAACTTAGTGGAGCATCTCTCAAAAATATTTGGGTTCGTAAATGGATCTTTTTCAACATTCTACTCTATTGAGAGCCGTATTTCTACTAAATCAGAGGTCAACATATAATTACAAGATAATACATTTGGAAAATGGCAAACAATTAATTTTGGTTTAGTCTTCTGGATCCATAACAAGTACATCACAAGATAAGTGATCAAAGATCACATAGATACCATGTAATTTGGGAATCATATAGAACCAATTCCCAAGCACAGATGCCCAAGGTAAATAGAGAGTCTTGTAAAAGTTGCTATGAACTTTATGAGTCAATGTAATGGAAGCACCATATACATATAAGTTAAAAACAGGCTAAGAGAGGCACCAAGACACAAAATGCCTATAACAAAGGCTCCCCAATTGACATTCCAAAAGTCGATGAGGGACCTCAAAATGCAGCACATCTGAAGATGTGGGAAAGTAGACATAAAAGACTGGCTAAGTGGGATCCATCAAAAAGCATGCAGCAGCTATTTATGACAAGAACTGGAAAACACCTTCTAAGCAGGTGGAAACTAATGATCTGAAGTTTAACCCATGAAGTTCTGAGACTCTGAGTTGAGCATTATATTTAATACGTCCAAGTCCAACAGACCCAATGGAATCAGATTATTACCTTTTAGTAGTTATAGGGAAATGAAGTCAGAGGGTGATTCTCTCCAACCCTGAGAATATGACTGAATGAGTGGGGAGGATACATCTTCTGCACCCAAAAAGTTAATTAAATGGGACATAATCATGGTATCTAATATAGGCATCTATGGTGAAAATCAACTCATGATAAGGAGAATTTGACAAACTAGAGAAGGGGATCCAATGCAGTCAATCATGTCCTGCCAGCTGTGGAATATTCAAATCACATCATGTTTTAACAATGGAAATGGAAAATGATGTTATATCTTTCATCACAAATAAAAAATAAAAGGCTTCTTGGATGGGCTAGGAGTTTCCATAATAATTCTAACAAAGACAGATTGTACACTGTGTTGTTACTCAAAATAGTGATGTATCAAGATCCAAGTGGTAGCCTTGCAAGGAAGACCCTGGTGTGAACTAAAAATCCAGAACAGTGACCTACCTATTGATACAAGCTTATAATTGTACTACCATCACAAAAACACTACAAAGTCTGTTGCATTCAGATTTTGTTTTTTGGGGGGGGAGGGGGGGGGGGGAGAAAAAAAATAAAAATATGAAACTATCCCAAGATCAAACACGTCAAACTGATAGCAATTAACTTTAATCCAAAATCTATGAATCCATATAGTCTTGAAACTTAATGACTACAAAAATATTTTTTTGTTTTTTTTTTCCCCGCGCGCGCGGGCGGGGGGTGGTGGTGGTGGGGGGGTGTTTCTTACTGAACTAATGGGCACTTCTGCAGAAATGGATCAAACTAGAGCTTTGATGCCATATATTGGAACTTTCATCCTAGAATGAAACCAAGTATAACTATATACTGAGAAATGGCAGAACAAAATCAGAAGGATTGCATACTTTAAACAATAGAAAATCACTCCAAGAGGAATGGAATTCAAATATGCAATGGATGCATGATAAATACCTTCAGCCGTGTCTGTCCAGCAATGCCTTTCACCACACCAAGAGGAAGACCAACCGATTCTAGTATAGGTCCCTGTTCAATGTGAACCTGCGGTATGGAATCAAAAAAAAAAAAAAAAAAGTGCACGATGAGTATTCAGAATGCCAGAGATTTACATGCTAAAATTCTTGGTTTTGTAACTGCACTCCCACAGGATACCTCAACATAGCCCCAGACAGATTCTGGATCATACTTGAGCTGAAAAAAGTTTTCCTCGGTAATGTCTACAGAGTTCTCCTTTAAAACATCTTGCACTGTCACACCACTGAATAATGTCCATGCATAAATGTAATGAGAATAAGCAGTATTATGAACAGATATAAGCTGTAAGTTACTCATGGAACCTCTTATCACGTATCTGCAATGCTGAAACTGGTAATATACCAGCAATTGCAGCACTGCCCAAGAATGTAGACTGAAACCTAACTCCTTCCTCATCACTAAATGCAATTACCTGCAAGGTCCAAGTGTAGAGAAAACATGACATTGGCTTCTAAATTAGCCAACACCCCAACTAATTCAAAATCCAAAATTTTGAGCTACTACTGAATAACCCTGGTACAAATAATAACAATAATAACAGAAATAACTTGAGGATAACGATTTTGGGAACCATTTAATTTAAATTTTGGATGACTGAGATGCACAAGAAGAATGTCAAATGAATTCGGTTGTAGCAAGAAATTAAACATCTGATCCTTCATTTCCACCATACTTTACTGTAGTTACTCGTGGTTCACTATCAGAATGAGTTTTTTTTTTGTTTCTTCCTAGTTTTTGAAGTGCTCCATATGTGCAGAAATGATATTGTATTGTTTCCTGAATCCCCCACACTACACGGTTAATGAGTATAATCCTTAAATAATACTTAAACCTTTGATATAATTCCTAATCACATGCCTGGAGAAATCCCATTAAATTCCATCTGGGAATATGACACATAAAGTGAATATATCTAATTATAAAAGCTGTTGAAAACAAGGAGACCAAAAACATAATGCGATCATTTGATGCATCACTGAAACAACTTTTCAGAACCAATATTTATAATGAAGATAATATTGATACTTAACTGACCTCAACTGGCCGGCTTAGTTTTCCTAACCTCCCAGTGATATTCAAAACCTTCAACGCAGATAATGCAGAAATTAAACCTAGCGAGCCATCAAATATTCCAGCATCAATGACAGTATCCTGTTGGAAATACAGAAAAGTTAAGTGCGCCAGTTTATATGTATGAAACTCCAAGAAAAAAAGGTTGTATGGAAAAGCTAAAATAACTTAATATAGTAGAAGTAAAGAAATAAAGAGGTTCACCAAATGAGAACCAATTAACAGAGCCTTGGCACTTGCATTCATCCCTTCAACTCGACCATGTACATTGCCCATTTGGTCCACCCACCTAAAATTCAACAGCAGGTCAGCCAAGTTTCTGATAAACTGTAAGAATGGCAATAAGTAGAAAGCTCACGTTATCAAACCAGAATCTTCCATCCATATACGTATAATATTTCCTGCTCTGACAGAAGCTGGGCTCCAGAAAGTCCTCTCAAGATAGCCATCAGCATCACTTACCTGCCAGGTCAGACAATTATAGTACCATTTTCAAATAACTAGTTTTAGAGCTATAAATGGATGAGTGAAGTCATTGAATTAAGTATACATGAGAGAAAATTTGCAACTTCAATTCATGTTAGACTGGCAACATCCAATGCATTTAAAAATTTAATAACCATTCCCCAGTACCTATCATCTAGCTGAACAACAGATAGAATTTTGAGTAACAATTATATTCAGGGGCATGAACCTTTGAGATATCTAGTATGAAACTAGTTAGAGACAGCCAAAACAAAAATGGAATGATAGGCCTCACAGCAGAACGAAAATGGTCATATATTTCAGTGAATTCTGGACCCAGCAAATTTATCCCTGATTACCACTGAAAATCACAATTCAAGGAGCAATAGAAGAAAATTATAAAAATTAAAATGAAAAAAAAAAGTTTGGGCAGACCAAAAGTTAGCTGAAATAACAGAAACTCGTCATATTTAGCTGGCCAAAACAGCTTTAAGATAGAAGGGTATACAACATTTGCCAATGGTCGCAAAGAACTTGTGATTCTTACTCACACACATCACATTACCAATACTTTTTGTTATATTATTACATAACAAATATTTTGTACATAAGTTGCAACCCCTTTGGCACTTTCTTTAATACATACTGGAGGAAAACAATTATAAAACTAAGATCTTAACAGTACATCATGGAACAGTGAAAAATGTTAGCCACAAGTTCAGGCAGAACACAAGATTGTTTGTTTATTTATTTTTCTTTCAGTTTGATAACAGACCATTTAAGATATCCTAGATCCTGTTTACTTCATTATAAACTTACATCTAGTACAACCAACTCAATTGTTCAGATGATTTCCACTTTTTTCAGTTTTTCCTATGAAAAGGGGGGGAAAGGAAACTATAACTAAGAACCAACATTAAGTTTTCTCTCTTAAAAAGAGAAAAATGAAAAAGATGGTACTATTAAGCATATTCATTTAAACTGATATATTGATAGAACCTTTTTTTTCGTCTAACCCAATAATATGTACAATTAATAATTTTTTAAGGTTGGATTAGTAGGTTCTGAGTATTTATTTCATTAATTACTTAGTCACCTCCGGACACTAATCATCTCTCTGCAGTCACAATCACCACTCTTTTCACTTTATACACCCAAAATACAAAAAACAATGAAATTAGTTTAAATCATGGATGCCACATGCTAGATAGAATAAAAGAAACATGACAGATTTATACTTTTCAGAACATTGCGGAATACAGAAGATGTCAGCAGTTCAGCCATAGTCTATTTTGGTTGTTCATATCATCAATTTTCTCAAGATTATGAAATAGCAACAGATGTCTTTCAACAAAAGAGAGCAAAATTCCAGGGTCATTTTTGCTCCCAGCATATACATGTATCAGTTCAGGTTACTCAAGTTTTGGCTGGCTTTGTTTTGAATATCTTACATACTTGCTCCAACTCCAATTTTGTGGGGTTTCCCAAAATCTCTGATAGTGTTCTTGTGACAAATCAAATCTCTAGTACTAATGGGTGACTTTAAGGGGGAAAAAAGGAATTCAGTTGATCTCTAAATTTATTTTGTGCCCAACAGCCCGTAGGGTCATATTAGTCAATGTTTCCTATAATGATGGTTTCTTTTAGCCATGCATTTCTAACAGGGATATCATGATCTATTTTGTCACAATTGTGAATTGACCAATTAGATCCTAATTACTTCCACAGAATCAGATGTATCTTTGCTTAGACATTTACAATCTATTTTGTGGAATACTACTAATCTTCCTGTCGGTTTTTCTTCTCGTTCTCTGTCAACATGTGTCTTAATTAGTCTTTTGTAACCTTTGCACACCTTCACAATCCGCAAATCTACCACCGCAAAAATGTGCAAATCCCTATGCAATGAATGCTCCTAATTATACTATATGCCTTACCACTGTTCCTCCATATCACCTAAGTATATAGACTTTTCTCATAAAATTCTTCCAAACCTTACAAACAAAAAATCTGACTATATGTGAAGCTAAAAAAATCTCTCAGTATTCTCTAGCTTCAAGATCCATTGGTCCTTATGTTACAGAGACACAATGTTCCTTTATATATGCAAGACTAGAAACCCTAAACCTAGTATCTCAAAAGTGACAGAAAGATAGTACAAAGCATGAACAGTAGAAGATGACTTCTTTCTATTCGATTTTGATCTTGCAGAATGGAACCCTACTCTTTGAGGCAGGGGAAGACCCAATCCAGAGAGGAAAGAGGAAAAAGAATTGGTTATTCAAGTCAAGCTGCTTTCAGGCGTGTGCTTGGTATAAGTAAACTGTCTTGCTGGTTTGGTCTTTTTCTTTTATTGTTTATATGCCCATATTTCATACTTATAAATTCCAGTGCATGGCTTTGTATGTACTGAGTGACTATCGGTCCATTCAGATGCTGCTCCAAGAGAGCTTTATTCGGCCTTTGTATGATCGTCTTCCTCTTCCCTTCCTGTCTATCTCCATCGGTCAGGTAGTTCTGCTTCCGGTGCCGGAGGAAGGATAGAAGTTTAGTATCAGAGTTCGAGATGTCTGAGCTTAGAGGTTCCACTTCTCTAATGTTATAATAAAGCTGCCCAGACCTTGCGTCTTCCTTTGTTGGCTAGATGCGTAAGTGAAGGTTCACGCTTGGGCCCTTGACAAGTACTTTTTTTTAGTTAGACCATAGGTGCTAAGGGTGGTAAGCCATGAAAGTTCTAGCTTAAGTGCGATATCTGCCGTTCTTTTGCGCTAAAGCAAGAGAAGTCTGAATGAGCCTCATTAGGACGTGGGACAATGATGCACTCAAACGATCAACTGCATTTTAACAGTGCTAGGACACGTTTAAATGGTTTAACTTCTGAAAGATTTTATGTCAAATTTAACATTGTTGTGTTCAAACGTACTTCACGTGCAATTCGATGAACCACTTACTAGAATTCCGAGTTCAGGACAGTGAGACACATATGTCAGAAAGAACCGCGTTAGGACATGGGACAATGATGTGATCGAACGATCAACTGCATTCGGAGAGTGCTAGGACACGTTTGAACGGTTTAACTTTTGAAAAATTTTATGCCAAATTTCACATTGTTGTGTTCGAACGTACTTCAAGGGCAATTGGATGAACCACTTACTAAAATTCCGCATTCAGATAGTAAGACACGTACATCCAAATGGTGAAACTATTGTCTCACCAGTTCATTTAGCACACAAATATAATCAAGCTATGAAGTACAGACATTCTATTTTGACTCACATGTCCGTGTCAAACACATTTTGGACATGTGTTGGACACGTGTCGAATACTTCCTGGACATGTTAAAAAAGAGTGTTCAAGGTTTTTTATTTTTTTAAATTTCAAACACGTGCTGGATACATGATGACACATTTTGGACACCTTTGGGATATTTTTCTTCTTTTTGGATTTTTTCTTCTTTTTCTCATGTTCTCCTTACTTCTTTTTTTTGGTTATATATATATATATATATATATATATATATATATATATATATATATATATATATACAGACACACACATATATTCTATGTAATAGTTGATAAATTTGTTTTGGAACGTGAATAGAAAGAAGTTCTTGAATTTTTATTTAATGATTTTGTTATTTTAATATCTTAATAATATTTTTTATGATTTGTGTGTTTTTATGTCAATTTTAATTGAAATAAGGTTAAGTTTTTATTATATGGTCATATAAAAAATATAAAAAAAATTATATGTATTCAATGTGTTTCTGACGTGTCCGTATCTACTTTTTCAAGAAATAACATATCTGTGTGTCCGCATCATGTTGTATCCGTGCTTCTTAGTAATTAAGTCTAGAACTATTTTAGTTAACTCCCTAAAGTTAATCCAACCGATAGTCAAAATAAATTGTCACTTGAGGTCATTGTGATCATTAAAGAACTAATTTCAAACATCACATTCCTAAGATCAAGTATCCAAATATGTGAATGCAATGCACGACCAGTTTTACCTTTCAGATTACACACTTATTTTGACTTCTACACTTGCAAGAGGCTTCTTGAGTCATCAATCATAACTAGCGGTAAACAGTCAACTCAACTTGGTCCTACAAATACTAGTCCTAAAAATACATTTTGGAAAAGAACTGCCAACACAAAAATGACCAATAACATTTTTCCTCACACGAGAAATTATATTAATCTTAGTAATTTTTAAATTTTGTAACACCTTGTCCGTTACTCGTAGTTTGTGTAATTACACAATACAATGAAGTTCTATCTTATATTTTAGCTCTTTAATTAGGTCCTAGAATTAGCATAACAATGAAATTCTATTGTCAGAAGTGTTATTGCTTCTCAAAACTATTTTTTTCCTTATTTTTGGCACAACTTACCTGTTCTAAAATGTCAAGACCGAAGGCATCAACTGGTAACATCAGATGAAAGTTGATGGAAAAAGAAGAGGTCCATCATGAATATAAGGGACCTGTGTGTGAGATTGGTGGAGTTTCCCTCAAAATGGAGGATTGGAATGCTGGCTTTTGTAACATGACAGATCGCACAAAATATTATAAAAGCTACAATAAAGAAAATATAGGCCATAGAGACCAATGCAATCTACAACAGAATACTCAATGCAGAAACAATAATGTGTCATTTTTGTCCACAAGCAGCTTGATGAGGACAAATCACATGTTGAACATATATAATATATGACTAAATTTGGAGAATAAGCTACTGGATTGAAAATTATGATAGCATAAAATGCATGATGTTCTCAATATTTTAAACAGAAAATCTCAAACTTATTATGGTAAGGGAGGTGCAATAGGGTGACCGAAAATCTAATTCAGGAATCCCTCAGCCTTGAGGATTAGTTGGAGCCTAACATTCATCTAATGTTTTAATTATCTAAAAAGTTCAGAAGATTTAGAACCTTTATCTACAAGCCAGTTTAAGCAAGAAATATATGTGAACAAATACAATATGATTAATTGTCACAAAGTTAGGTTCACAGTTCATCACAGAACCACAACAATGAGCATCCACAAGGACCACAACCAAAGGCTGGAACCAGAATAAAATAGTCCATTGCGTTGAAATCAGCAACATTATCATATAACACTTGAGCAGCAGTTATGACATTATGCATAGATACTTTTTGCGATTTTTATGTCATGGCATTGAAACTGCATTCACCACATTTTTCATCCATAATATTCATTACAATTCAACATTTTCAAAACCCCTCAGTATCAAATTTTAAATATGATAGCGAAGTTGGTAACAACACTGGATGAAAGAAGGCTCCCCATGATCACTTTAAAAAGCTGGACTAATACTTGAGGGGTAGATTTTGGCAGTGGATTTAGCTTTTATATACTGTCTCTACATATTTAAATACTAATCAATAATAACATCAGGTCATAGAGCTGCTTAAAAAATAAAAAGAGCATATTAAGCATAGAGGCTCCACAAATCGGCCATAATGAGGGACTTCTTAAAGAAGGTGAGTTGGCTGATTGAAAGAGAAGGTGTTAAATTAAGTTCATATTAGCAATGATATACTGAACGAATAATTTTAAATCATTTGGTTGATCCAAAATCTCAGAAATTTGTTGATTTATATGTTGACTCAAATGACAACTTCATTATTTTTCATCTCTGTCCTAGCTTAGATAAAGATTCAGAGCAGAATGTTCTGTAAAATCGATGGAATTTAGAGCTCCACTTACTAAGAAATCAATGTAGCCACAAAACCAACGTTGTAAGGAGATAAAGCAGAAGTGCAGGACCCTCGAGGATAGGTTATTTGAAGAAAGTAGAAAACCTGTCAGCTCACAATTTCCAAACTCATCCACCAAATGAAATGCTTAAGAAGTTTTTAGTACTACAAAGACAATAAATTTTCCTTATATTTTTTTGGTTGTTGAGATGATGAAGGAAAAGAAACAGAATAGTTGCAATCTTGCAACTCAACTAGATAATGCCAATACACCCAAAAAGACTTATATAACACTACTCATTTTCATCCCAGCTAATCTATATAATCTGTTAGCTTGTATCCATTTAAATCAAAATTAGCTCAAATTGAACTAATAGTCCTAGCCAAGATAGTTGAAAGGCTAGCAGATATACATCAATTTTATCGAGGTGAGCAAAAGAACTTACCTAGATGGCATCATAAATTCCCAAATACTTACCAAGAAAAAAATGATATGGGGGAAATTTGAGATAGATTTTTATCAGATGTAGACAAACAATTAAACCATGAACTTAAGATTAAGATCATTCAACGAGGACTAATCAGTGGTCCAGAACAAAGATATATACACCATAAATTGTTATTTTTTCCCCAGTGTAGCTTCAATATAGAATTTATGTTCCAAAACAATAAACCATGGAATATATCTAATTTCACCTAGATCTATCATTATTGTTGTTGTTCTTGTTAATCGATATTTTTCTTCTTATTAGTACTTTTTTTCCATTTTTCACTTTAAAAATACAGTTTTTTTTTTTTTCAAATACACAATAAATATGGATTGACATTCAGAAGTAAGTGGCACACTATTAAGATGGCACACATGCCCAATACACTTTAATAATTAATAATTTTAATGTTCTAACCATAACAGAAAATTAAATTAATCTTGAAACTCTCTAGTCTCTAAATACAGCGCAATACAACAATGCCTCTCAAACAGCATCTAGGCCAAGATATATCCAGATGGAATAAGAAAAGCAGATTCAAGCTAAACTATTTTCTTCAAGTGTTGGCATGAAATATGCATAATCTCAAATGCATAAGGATTAAGAACAACAACAACTGAAGGTTGAATATGTACAAGAGTGAAGCTTGGTTTAATACCTTTCCGAGCTCAATGAGTTGTGTCACCGCCTCATCCCTTAAGATTTCTGGAAACAAATCACTTTTGACACCTTTTCTCTCTTCAACACCTTATAAATATAAAGAGATTCTCAGCCTTTCATTTCAAAATTCTATGTGAATTCTTGAATAGAACGACATAAAAATTGATGTAACATAATAATTTTTCACTTTAACAACACAAGTAATATAATTAAACTATGGCAAGGTCACATTACAAATTCAACTCAAATTTACATTACTCTTCCCTTTCTCTCTTTCACCAAAAAACCAAAATGCCCGTTTTTTCCCATTATTTTCTACAATACCTCTGCCACGCCATTGGAGATGAATTCGAGATAACCCAGAGTGTCAAAAAGATAATTTTTGGTAAACCATTATCCATTTTCATGGAAAATAAATAACAAAGAAAAATCTCTAAGTCACAGAAAATTCACAGCAAGAGAAATGAAAAGGGCCACCTTCAAAAAAATGTCTGCTATTTACATGAAAACACTAATCATACACACACGTGTTTGTATGTATGTATTTATATTTTCAGTTAAGCTTATCGATAATTCGAATTAATCCTTTTGGTTTTTCCTTCAGAATTTGGACCCTGTCATCTGATCCACAGTGGTCTTGCATATAATAATAATAATTCATTCGAATCCAACAATTGAATCAAATTTTAAAACAATAAAAAAAAAAAACATTAATACTACCAGAAAAAGCGTGAGCATAAACAACGGTTGAGAGCAGAGAAAGCAGCAAGCAGAGTGAGAGAAAATCTGCAGAATATATGATGATATTATGATCTTTGAGAGAGCTTCTGTTCGCGGAAGAGGGTTGAGGAGACGCCATGGCTGAGATTGCCAGCTTGCAGATAAACAGGCAAGCAAGCAAGTCACGCAACTCTCACAACCTTGCTTCCTCCTCGTTTTCCTTTTGAAGCCACAACAGTTGTGTCTTTGTGGCTCGTGACTCTAAGTGTTGGATGTGGGCCCCCGAGTATTTGGACATGGTGGTGGGCCCCCTTTTTTTGGTCACTGTGTGTATATATTTTATTCTTCCAAAATAAAAATAAAAATAAAAAAACGGGTGGAACTGTTTCTTGGACTTCAGATCACATGCAGTGAGTTGAAGCGCGAGAAGATACATACGTCTCCATTATTACGGACGACATAGATAAAAAAACAGTCGATTATATAAGATATGATATGAAATAAAATTTTATAAAATATTAAATATTTTATTTTAATATTTAAAATATGTTTGAATAAAAAATTTGAATATGTTATTATATTTAAATCGATATAATTATTAATAAAAATAATAAAATTATTAGAATATTAAACTTTTTATTCTCAATAATACTTTTTATGAGATCTTAGAGTCAAATTTCAAAAAACATTTTTCAAAAATATATGCTCAAAGTTCTTATTAAAGAAAATGAAAATAGAGAAATACGGATAAATAAAAGAGGGTTTAACAAATTTAATAATTTACAGATATTAGTAAAAATGATTACCAATAGATGTAAGAAAAAAAAATTAATAGTAATTATAATATGTTATGAATATATATATATATATGAGTGGCATTAGTAGTGATTGTTGGGAGCAATTTTCTCACTTCCTTCTCTTTTTCTTATCATAAGAGAATGACTGAGATTTTTTTTTTTTTTATTTCTTATCTTATTGAGTATGGAATAAAAATAATTCTACCAGGATGCTAGGATTATTTTTATCCCATACTAGTAAGATATAATTATAACTAATCTAATCCTAAATAAATGTCCAAATATAAGATAAGATATTAGTTTTTCTATATTTCCCTCTCTTATCATATCAAACAAACATGGCCTTAAGATTTAAAAAAAAAAAAATTATACTAATCATATAAGACTACTACTACTATTATTTTTTTGTCTTATTTTTTTTATACAATGATATCGAGAAAGAGAATCAAACTTATGTCAATTATATAAAAAATAGATACTTATACCACTTGAAAAAGATTTTAGTTTTCATAAATGACTATTTAAGTGAAATTATGACTAACAACAAAACCTAGGGGCACAAATCTCATGTGACTAAGTAGTATCATCTATCTCTCATTAAAAAAGTGATCATCTCACGGGAATAGGAGTTGTTTTTTTCGTATTTTTTTAAAAAAAGTGACGTGATGTTATAATTCATTTCAATCAATTCAATTCTATTAAACTAAATTAACAAACTCACAAGACATAACTTAATCCAAGATTTAATAACCCAGAACAGTTCATAGCTAAATAACAATAAATATTCACATCTCTTTAGTGGAGAAGGATAATTAGCACAATCAATCAGCTAATCTTAAAAATAAATAAATAAATAAACTCAGACTAAAACGAAAATTATATTCATATTTGAGTTACATTTGATAGCATGAAAATTTTGCCACGAATTTGAAAAAAAAAAAAAAGAAAAAGGACCATTAAATTTCAAGTTTTAAATTAATTTTTTCAAATTGTAATTATAAATTATGAATTTCATGCCAAATACTAGACAATTAATTTCTTTGTCATAATTAAGTTGGACTCAACATAGAGGAGAAGATTAAAAAATTACACAATGGTAATGTTTTTATTTTGATATTTCAAGATTATTTAAAATTATTATCACAAAGTTTTAAGTTTGAATTTTGACTAAAATAATGGATGATTCTTAAAAATAAATTAACATATTTAGAGTTTATCTTATAACCATGTGTTCAAAAAACGTTTAGATAGTTTGAGTCTCATTTATGCCAATTGTTAACAGTTAAAACTTAAAAAATGAATTTAACTATTACCAAAAAAAAAAAAACTTAATCATGTATACATAAACTAACTCAAAATATCTTTAATTGATACATAAAATATATATATATATATAGGCGCTTAGATGGTAAAATCCTTCTCTAACAGGGAAAAAAAAAAGTCTGATATGAATAAAATTAAATATTTCCCCTTCACCTAAGAATGATTACTAAATAATACATTTATTGAAAACCTCTGCAGTAGAAAAAACTGCACTCCCTATGGAGTAGCATATTTTTTAAGCATATTATATACCAAAATTAATCAAATAAACAACAGTTTTGAAATAAAATATAGTAGAATGCAGATGAAATGAGTCCAAAAATGAGCAGGGGCCTTTTTGCATCCATGTCCTCCAAGTTAATGGCGGCAGCCACATGGCCGCCACTTGCAATATGTCACTATCACACTATATTTATTATTTCAGTCTATTCTTTTAAATTGTATTTTAATTGATTCAAACGTTATTCTTTCCACGTGATCTATTTAAAATATATAATTTTAATAATACTAAAAGAATATATCAAATTAAAATAATAATAAATATAATCCCATATATGTTTTTGAAGAACTATTTTCATCTACAAAAAATTATCAACTTTTTCTACAATAATATCTTTAGAAGACATTATATCTTTAGAAGACATTATACATAAAAATTAGTAGTAAGTCATTTATTTAAATTAAAAGAATAATAATTTTTATAAATTAAAATTATTTAAAAACAATAATTTTAGCGGAAATGGACCTTATTTTTCGCACTTCACTCATTCTGCTGTCATTCCCCAATGATTCTGCTATCCCGCCCATCTTTCCTTGCTATTATTTTATTTAGATTTAGAAAAAAGTTTTGATATTATTATTAGTGCATTTAACGTGTGCTTGGCCCCGTAACAATCAAATACGTGGCCCCATGTGATTGGACATTAGTCAGTTGCACACTAAGCTTTTGGAATTCTTAGTGATGGCAGTTGATTGGCATTGCAGGCCTCCCTAAGAAATTGCTAATACAAATATATATATATATATATATATATATATATGATATACAACAAAGTGACAGACCAATCCTCATGTCATACATGTGATTATAGATCAGTTAAAGTTCGGTCATTCAGAGCAGACTCAGCCATTCAGAGCAGGCTTGCGTACTTAGCCTTCAGAACTCACATGTCTAAGTACAAGGCCATCAGAACATCCTTCAAGGTTCAAATCTCATCACCGCCTTAAACATCCTACCGAGCAAAGGATAAGGAAACAATCTTCAATAAGGAAACTGCCACTCACGGATATCTCTCAAGCACAGTATCCAACATGGTAACTGCTATTCTTCGATGATCAAATCCCTACTTTATGACTCCAAATCCTAATCAACTTAGGAAAGCCACATCCTATAAATTAAACCCTAAAGGTACGCTTTATATTTATGCTCATTCTTTGGTTTACATTACAATCTTTCAATTCAGTTTATTGACTTAAGCATCGGAACGGCTACCGTCGGAACCAATCCAGTGGCCTCTGATCCTTTTCTTTGAGTGTTTCTTAGGCGACGGAGTTCGGAGCCCCTACTAACCAAAAAGTGCAGCATCAGTTTGGCGCCATTTGTGGGAAGAACAATCATTCTTTCAACAAAAATGCTCTACCTACGAACGAACTTGTCCTCCTTCTCACCGGAGGACCATGGCTCTTAATCTCCGACCGAGAAAGAATACTCAAAATCTTCAAAACCCTCAACCCCGGCCTCCTGTCGGACGAGGAAGGGGATGAACAACTAATCCTATGCGGCAAGAGCTTGACTCAGTCAAACGACAAAATGAGTTGATACAAGAACAATTACTTGCCATGTCTAAAACTCTGGCAGTACTCACCCAGAACCTCAGAACCAACACTTTGAATCCGCTTGTCAACACGGCTGATCAAAGGACACGACCTCCTACCGCCACCACTGGCGGAGGATTTCATGAAAAGATTCCCAATAATCAACCGGTGTACCCCCAAGGTGCCGTCCACATTAGCGGAGACCCACAGCCATCAGCAGCTGCAGGCAGGGGGATACAAACTTTTATCCTAGATATCCACTATAGAAGCACCACTAGGGCTCCAACCCCAAGGGCTTCAAGAGCGAATCCAGCGTCGCAAGAGTCTCAACCTCAAGCGGCTCCTGTTCCTCCAACTCAGGAGCACCAAAATCCTCCTCTAACCATAGGACATGCCCATCCCATTCAGGTAGAAGCCGAAATTGCAAGGCAAGACTCCCAAGAAGTCCCGCCCAAGGAGCCACGAAGAGTTGAAGAAATTTCGGACTCCATGGACTGCACTGTTGTAATGAGGGGTATCCAAATCCCCCTAGAGTAGGACGAGTTAGTCCGGCTACTCGGAAGGCTTGCCACACCATTCACCCTGGCTATCACAGCTGAGGAGAGGCATAGGAAGTTCGTCGTCCCAAAGTTCACCCCTTATGACGAGACTGGGGACCCGGGGGATCATCTTTCTTATTACCAGCACACCATTGCACTACACAGGGCTTCCGACGCCTTTATGTGCCGTACGTTCATTACCAGCCTCAAAGGCACAGCTCTAAAGTGGTTCCATTACCTCCCACCGACCTCGGTCACCAACTTTTATGAACTCGATAGGCGCTTCCTGGACAAGTTCATGACTAGTAGGAGGTTGAGGAAGGGCCCTAAAATTCCTTCTTAAAATGAAACAATCCAAAGAGGAATCCCTCCGAGGTTACATTGCACGCTTTAATGCCGAGCTTACGGAGATTATTGTCTGCAGCCCAAGCTTCTTAGTAGTTGCTATGACCTCTGAACTTGCACAAGGAGGCTTCAAGGACTCTCTGACAAAGAGCCCTCCTACTACATGGCAACCCTCATAAATCAGGCAAGGAAATACATAAATCTTGAAGAAGCAAAGAGTCCAGCTCAAAAGACTAAAGAACAAGCTCAGCAGGATGAACAGAAAGACTCCAGTACAATCAGGAAGAGGGTTAGAAGCCCAGACAGAAGGACCGCTTCTAGAGCTCCAAACAGCACTGCTTTAAGGGGATTTACTACTTTCACTCCTTTAAATGCCTCCCTAACTCATATACTTCGGCAAGTCCGATCACGTGAAAACCTAAAATGGCCAGAGCCGCTAAGAGGTGACCCTAACTACCGGGACCAAAGCAAGTATTGTGACTTTCACAAAGACCATGAGCACGCCACCGATTCATGCAAAACACTTAAGCATGAAATCGAGCAGCTCATAAGGAAAAGACAACTGCGGGAGTTTGTCGGGCAAGAAGGGAGGCAGAACCCCTGCAACGACAGATCCGAGTAAAGAAGGCCTAACTAGAGGCCAGACCAAAGGCCGGAGCAAAGGGAAAGACAGAATGGGCCTCAGCAGCAGAACACTCAGGTTATCTTCATCCTCCATATAAATACCCCAGCAATAGGGACGTCCAACCGAGCCAGAAAATGGTATGCTTGAAAGGCCAAAATTACTCCCAGCATCCTACAGATCTCCAATGTTGAGAAAAGACTGAGGCCAGTACTTGAGATCCAGTTCTCAGATCAGGATCTTGCAGGAGTACATTGTCCTCACAACGATGCCCTTGTTATCTCCCTTAAGATTGCCAACTTTGAGATCCGAAGAGTCTTGGTGGACGCAGGGAGTTCTGCGAATGTGTTGTTCTATGAACCACTCAAACAGATGAAGCTCAATCCCAATGACATCAAGCCCACCATTGCTATCATGGTAGGATTTTATGGGAACCTCAGTACCCCATTAGGGAGGATTGACCTCCCAACCACTACAAGAGAGGGAGATGGATAGAAGACAAAGATGTCAAAGTACATGGTTCTGAATGGCAAGTCCCCTTACAATGTCATAATTAGGAGACCATGGCTACACCAAATGGGAGTAGTCACTTCGACCTTCCACCAATGCTTGAAGTACGTTCAGAATCATGTTGTTTACTCCATTAGAGGATGTCAACCGACCTCTCAAGAGTGTCATGCTCTCGCGCTCAAGGAGAGGGGCCCAAATAGCAATTATTGTAGACCTCACCCACCATCACGAGGCGGAAGACTGCCCTTCCAGAATCGATAAGCCTCTGAGCCCTAGAGGAAGGGACAACAAGGCCAAGCCCATAAGAGATCCAATTAAAGTATTGGTCAGCTCGGAAGAACATGGGCATTACTTACAGATCGGTCTGGACCTGGCACCTGCTGAGCAGGAAGAGATGGTAAGATTTTTAAGAAACAACTTCTTAGTGTTTGCCTGGGAAACAAAGGATATGGAAGACATAGATCCAGACCTTATCACTCACAAATTGGTAGTAGATCCTAATCACCCCCCCAGTAAGACAAAAAAGAAGGCCACTCACTCTAGAGTGGCATCATATCATTAATGAGGAGGTCTAGAGGCTGCTAGAAGCTAAGATGATAAAAAAGTTATTCTATCCAAAATGGCTTGCTAACACTGTTCTGGTCAAAAAGAAAAACGGAAAGTGGAGAGTTTGTGTTGACTATACAGACCTTAACAAGGCCTGCCCAAAAGACAGCTTTCCACTACCAAAGATAGATCAGCTGGTTGATGCTACTACTGGACACAAACTCATGAGCTTCATGGATGCTTACTCTGGATATAACCAAATCCAGATGTACCCTCCAGACTAGGAACAGACAACATTCATAACCGAGCAAGGTCTCTATTGCTATAAAGTAATGCCGTTCGACCTAAAAAATGTAGGGGCAACATATCAGCGTCTGGTCAACAAGATGTTCAGTCTCTAATCGGCAGTACCATGGAGGTTTACATTGACGACATGTTGGTTAAGAACCTACAAAAAAATAGCCACCTTCAACACTTCGCTCAGACATTTGACATCATGAAGCAACATAAGATGAAACTGAACCGCTCGAAGTGCACCTTTGGTGTAACCAAAGGGAAGTTCTTGGGGTACGTAGTCTCTTAGAGAGGTATAGAAGTAGACCCTACTCAGATTGGGGCATTGATTGGGCTGGAATCGTAGAAGACCAAGAAGGACATTCAGGCTCTGAACAGCAGAATTGCAGCTCTGATCAGATTTATCTCCAAATCCACTGATCGCTGCTTACCATTTTTTAAAGCCCTGAAAGGTAACAAAGCCCTACAGTGGTCAGAGGAATGTGAAAAATCCTTTCAAAAGCTGAAGGAGTATTTGGCTTTGCTTGAACTCTTATCAAAACCAGTCCAAGGGGAAAAGCTACTCCTTTACCTTGCTATCTCCGAAAACGTCGTCAGTTCTGTATTGGTCAGGCAAGATAGGGGAATCCAAAAGCCCATATTCTACGTTAACAGAGCGCTACTGGACATAGAAAAAAGATATCCAGAGATTGAGAAATTAGCCTTTGCCCTAATAACCTCAACACGGAAGCTCAAACCCTACTTTAAGGCACATCCCATTGAGATCCCAACGGCTTGTCCGCTGAAGTCGGTACTTCGAAAGCCAGAAGTCTCAGGATGACTGGTCAAGTGGTCAGTAGAATTGGGGGAATTTGACATATCTTATGTTCCACGGACCTCCATTAAAGGGTAAGCCTTGGCCGATTTCGTCGCCGAGTTCACCCCAACACTACAAGATAGGGCACAGCTCTGTGAAAGCTCTGGTACATAGCAACTTTATATTGATGGATCTTCCACCGACCATGGTTCTGGCGTCGGCTTGGTGCTGCGATCCCCTGATGGGCTTATGGTAAAATAGGCAGTAAATCTGGGGTTCAGAGCTTCTAAAAATGAAGCAGAATACAAGGCCCTTATCCTTGGATTAAAGCTAGCTTTAAAATACGAGGCACAGAACCTCGAGGTCTTCTCCGATTCCCAATTGGTGGTAAGCCAAGTCCTGGGAGAGTTTTCCATTAAAGATAACAGAATGCTCCGGTACTCAGAACTAGTGAAATTACTAAAGCAGTCCTTCCAAAAATTCACAATCTAGAAAATTGAAAGAGGTCAAAACACTAGAGCTGATGCACTGGCCAATATGGCCCCTCACCTCAAAGCTGAAGGAGAGTCCACGTTGAAAGTCTCCCATCAATTAGAACCAAGCATAAAAGAAGTCTAAGTTGCCCAAGCTACAGAGCAAACCCAGAGCTGGATGACACTCATCCTCCAATACCTAGAAGGAGGGCTCCTTCCAGAAGATAAGAACAAGGCCAGAAGGATCCAAATCAGAGCAGCTCGGTACCTGATCTTGAACGGGAAGCTTTACAGAAGATCCTATTCACAACCCTTACTCAGGTGTTTGACTTCAGAAGAATCCAAGTATGTCCTAGTAGAAATACACGAAGGAATTTATGGAAACCACAATGGGGCAGAACCATAGCCCACCGAGCTTTAACACAAGGCTATTATTGGCCGAGCATGTTGAAACAAGCAAAAGAGTACGTCCAGAAGTGTGACAAATGCCAACAGTTCACTCCCTACCAACACCAACCCCACCATGAGCTCATTCCTATTGTCAGCCCATGGCCTTTTGCTCAGTGGGGGATGGACATCATAGGCCCACTACCAAAGACCATACCAAACTGGAAATATCTTTTGGTGGTGATTGACTATTTCTCTAAGTGGGCAAAAGTAGAGCCCCTAACACACATTACAGAAAAATAAGTCAAGAATTTCACTTGGAAGAACATAGTCTGTAGGTTCGGCATACCACGCGTGATCATCTCAGACAATGGTACGCAATTTGCTGGCAAAATTTTCAAAAAATTCTGCCAAGACCTGCACATCAGTCAACATTTTGCCTCACTAGGCCATCCCCAAGCCAACGGGCAAGCAAAGGTCACCAATCGAATAATCCTTGATGCCCTGAAGAAAAGGTTGGAAGAAGCCAAGGAAAGATGGGTTGAAGAACTCCCTGGAGTTCTCTTGACCTACAGAACCACCAAAAGAACACCTACCTCTGAAACTCCCTTCTCATTTGCCTATGGTACCGAAGCAGTGATCCCCGTTGAGATCGGTATGCCTACCCTGAAGACTGAAGCTTTCAACCAAAAGGCCAATGACCAGCAGCTTGTAGAGAACCTAGACTTACTTGAAGAAAAGAAGGATCAAGCCAAGATCAGGATGGAAGCCTATCAGCACAAGATGGCCAACAACTCTAAATTAGGGCAAAAACCTATCAGCTTTCAAATTGGAGATTTCGTCCTGAGAAGGGTGTTCCCGAACACCAAGGATCCCACTATGGAAAAACTATCACCCAACTGGGAAGGCCCTTATAGAGTAACAAAGATCGTCAGACCTACCACATACTGGTTAGAAAACATGGCTGGGAAACCTGTACCCAGGCCTTAGAATATAGAACATTTACGAAAATATTATCAATAAAGCATTTCTCTCTTACATCTCTTTAGAAAAGTATTCTCCTCCTAATGCACAGACCTCAAGGTCTGGTCCAACGTATTGACCCCTGAAGCTTTGTATCCATTACAAGTCCTTCAGGCTTGGTCCACTTCAATGCACAGACCCCCAGGTCTGGTCCAGCGTATTGATCCCTAAAGCCTTGTATCCATTACAAGCCCTTCAGGCTTGGTCCATTTCAATGCACAGACCACCAAGTCTGGTCCAGCGTATTGACCCCTAAAGCCTTGTATCCATTACAAGTCCCTTAGGCCTAGTCCTCTAAATGCATAGACCCTCAGGTCTAGTCCAGCGTATTGACCCCTGAAGCCTTGTATCCATTACAAACCCTTTAGGCTTAGTCCATTTCAATGCACAGACCCCCAGGTCTGGTCTAGCGTATTGACCCTTGAAGCCTTGTATCCATTACAAGTCCTTCAGGCCTGGTCCTCTAAATGCACAGACCCCCAGGTCTGGTCCAGCGTATTAACCTCTGAAGCTTTGTTTTCACTACAAGCCCTTTAAGCATGATCCATCTCAATGCACAGACCCCTTGGTCTGGTCCATTCAATGCAGAGACCTCTTGGTCTGGTCCATCGTAAAGAACAGACCCCTAAAAACCTTGCAGCTTGTGCAAGTGATACAAATCAGTTACTACCAATTTTGGTCCAGTTATTATGAAGCTTCTTGTTCAGGCCTAATCTAAAGAAGATTTGATCTTGGGAGACATGTTATTTACTCTTTCGATGAGCAAAGGTTTTGATCGATTCAATTACTGTAAGTCTTCTTACCCAGTTATTATCAGTCTTGGTGGACAGACCTTGCTTATAAAAATTTAGCTCAATTATCATTACAAGCCTCACGGATCAACAATTAAGTCTTGGTGGACACAATTCTTATTATGAATAGTTGGTTATCATAAGTCATCATACATATCATAATCTTCGCAAGTCCTACTGCTCAAAGTTATTCAGAATAAGCTCTGATTCAACTGTTCAAGATGCTTTGCTCGGAAGACAACTTCTGATCATAATCAGTTAAAAGGTTGTTCCGCAATACACTCAGCTCATGAACATTTCTCCTTATACTAACTACAAGCTTAAAGGGCTGGAGCCTAGGTTTATATTATAGAGCAACAATGACTTGGACAGTACTGAATCTACTTAGCATCCACAACAATCCTCAGAATTTAGAAGTGTTTCAGTTAAGAAGGGTAAAGACATTCAAGCTTTGAAAAAATTTAATTTCATTGATAAAAGTGTTCAAGTACATCAATGATCAAAAATAAATAAGCACGGAATACATAAAACAAGATCATATTCTACTGGAGGGAGTTCAGAAGGAGTTGCTTCGCTATCCTTGCTCGAAACCTCAACATCGGGAGGAGGGGCTTCAGCACCTTTGATCAATAATAGATCAAAGTCTAGAAATTTTGCAAGGAGCTTGGACTTGAAGGTGTCATATCCATGTTGAACCAGCTCCCGACCCATTCCCTGGACTTCAGCCCTCATCTCTGCTTCGGTTTTAACTTTGGCAGAGGCCACTATAGAGGCGACTGAATCTTGGAGCTTCTGACCATAGGCATACCGAAGATCATACAACTCCTTCTGAAGTTCTTTTGCCTTCCGAGCATGAAGATCCCTCTCAGACTCCAGGAAAGCCAGAGAATTTGAAGCCTCTTTCAGCTTCTCCTCAACAGCATGAGCTGCAAACTGAGTTGTGCCAAGCTACAGTCTGACTTCATCCAGCTCAGCCTGAAGTCTATCAACTTCTTTTAGATTTGAATGAGTCACCATCGGAGCAGCCAGATTGTGCATACTCTACAAAATATAAGGCAAACAAGTCAGAATGTGCCAAGTATAATACAAACAAGCAAAAGAGAGAAAAGGAAGCCTTCAGTAAGTAACCTTCATATGGAGATTCATCATCTCGGTCATTGGTTTTTTCGGCTTCTACCCCTTATATCGATGAGGGCCCTTAGCCTAGAGATCATCAAAAGCCTTTTTGGCGGCCAAGTATTCAGGATCCTCAGACGATTGGGGGGTTGTGGCAGCCGTCTTCCCCTTCCCAGTTTGTCTGCTCGGAATGGCAAGGGCTGGAAGAATTGTTGATATGGGGGTAGGGGCCTCCCTCTCATCCTCAGGCGGTTCTCCTTTCGAAGAGCTAGAAACCAACCTTCTCTTCTTGCCTTAGAGGGGTTGTTCAGCAGAATAAGGAGCCTCTCCCACCTTCTTATTGGAAGGCTCAGGAATCCATGTGCCCAAAATAGATTTCTTGATCTCCTCCGCATGCTTATTAGCTGCTATCAGGTTTTCCTTGGTGATAATAACTGTGTGAGCTCAGTTTGGGGTCTGAAGGAGTTGATGGTACTGGTTCTGAAGGTCAGTGGTAAAAATGGACCTCCTGCAAGCACTCTTATCTGCACGGGAAATACAAACACATTGGTTAATAAGCAGCTTGGAAGTAAGATATACAACAATAGAAGCAAAACTATAATGAAAGAAAGAGTTCTCACCCTTAAACCCCGTACTTCGGGGGAATGTCGAAGTCTGACCTTGGAAGTCCACCATCTCCCATTCTCCTCCTATAAAGAAGTACCACTTCTTCCAAGTCTTATTGGAAGTGGGTACAAAGGAAAGGGGTTTCAACCCTCTATCAAAAGACATTTAAAAGAGGCTTTCCAACCTCATATATTTCAGATCCATATTACTACGATCAAATCAAGGGACACATCAACATTGTTCTAGTGCCCTATCACTATGAGTCCTAAGAGATGCCACCAACTATTAAGGTTAAGGTCAGCAGGGCATTTATTGAACCAACAGAAAAATCGCCTAACCAGATCGGGGAGAAGAAGTCTTAATCCCATCTCGAACCAAGCAAGGTAAACACAAATTTTGCCCTCCTTAACATCATATGGGTGATCTATGGCGCTCGAAACCCTACAGGTGACGTTTGAGGGGAAATCATATTTGTCCCTTAATTCCTTTATCATGCCCTCAGTAATGGCACTTTCCCCTTCTTCTCTTTGAGAGGATTGACCAGAGGTCTCTCCAACCCTACTTTTGGGTTCCAAGAAAGCATCTACTATTCTAACCTCCGAACTAGAGGGGGATCCTACTGACCTATCTTTGGCACCACCGAAGAAATAACTATCTACAGCTTGGACATGGGATGACACAGTTGAACTTCTTGTGCCGTGACTAGAACTAGAAGTTGATGAAGAACTAGACATTGCCGGGAACAGGGAAAAAAAGAAGTAAAGAAAGGAGAACAATAAGAGAAACTGAAATCAAACCTGGAATTAGACAAGGAAATAGGAGCTTCGGACAATAAGCACTCTTCAAACTTCAGGATTCACCGGTCGCTCAGGCTCAACAATGGCAAAATTTCTTTTGGGTACAGTAAAAACAAGTGAAGAAAGAAGGTGTATTAAGCCTTTCCCTCTCTTTATATATGATTTCAAAATATAGGCCCAACAAGCCGAACTGTCATGACGGTTGTAGGCAATGATGGCTTTGAAAGCCTAACCATCGGCTGCGTAATAAATGATGCACCAACAATCATCTTAGAAAACGAGAAGACAGAACGCGTGACTTTTCAGGAGCTCGTAGCCCTAGTTACGCTTTGAGCTCAAACTAGGGCTCAAGGAAGGAGTAACTGATATACCACAAAGTGAAAAACCAGTCCTTATGTGACACGTGTGATTACAGACCAATTAAAACTTGGCCATACAGAGCAGACTCAGCCATTCAGAGCAAGCTTGGGTACTTAGCCTTTAGAACTTATAGGTTTAAACACAAGGCCATCAAAACATCCCTCAGAGTTCAGAGCTCATCACTGCCTTAAACGTCCTACTGAGCAAAGGATAAGGAAACAGTTTTCAACAAGGAAACTGCCACTCACGAATATCTCTCAAGCGCAATATCCAACATGGTAACTGCTATTCTCCGATGATTAAATCCCTACTTTTATGGCTCCAAATCCTAATCAACTTAGGAAAGCCACAACCTATAAATTAAACCCTAAAGTTACACTTTATCTTTATGCTCATTCTTTGGTTTACATTATACTCTTTCAATTCAATCTATTGACTTAAGCATCGGAGCGCCTACTGCCGGAGCCAATCCAGTGGCATTCTGATCCTTCTTTTTGAGTGTTTCTCAAGCGCCGGAGTTCGGAGCCCTTACCAACCAAAAAGTACAGCATCAATATATATATATATATATATATATATATAGATATTTATTGTATTGCCTTGGCCGGGTTTAGGCTCAATTATAACTATTAGAGTTAGTTGATGTGTACGTAAATATTTTTTAGACATTTAATTATAAAAAATTTTAAGATAAATTATATTAATTTCTCTTAAATTTTTTTAAAATTATAGAATTTTTTTTTAAAGTTTCTGAAATGATAATGATCTTTTTTATTTTTATTAAAAAATTACAAAAATCTCTCTTATAGTTTTTTTTTTTTTTTAATTACAATTCATTTATGTTTTTTTGAATTTTGACATTTTTTTAAGTTTTTTTTTCATTTTATATAAAAAATAAAATTATGATAAACAACTTATATTTTTTTAGTCAAAGAAGATTTTAATTAATATTTATTTGAAAATGAAAAAAAAGTGGTCAAAATTGAAAAAATGAAAAAAAATTACTAAAAGGGGTACTTTTGTGATTTTGAAAAAAAAAATAAGAGTGGAAAAGAGCTTAGTTCATTTCAAAAATTTCATGGGAGATCTCAGCAATTGTCAGAAACCTCAAAGAAGGTTTGTATAATTTACTTAAAAAACTATTAAAGTTAAAGTTTGGATCTAGTCAAACTAGAGTTTAGGATAACTAGATAAATGTATCATTTTGCAAGGTGTAAAGTGATTTTCAACTTGGGTAATGCCACATGTTACAAAATTTTGATACCAAAATTTGTATCTCAATTGATGTGATAATAAATTATTGACAAAATATTTATAATATATCTAAAGTGTTGTCAATAATTTAATATCACATTATTTGAGATACAAATTTTGATACTAAAATTTGAAACAAAAAATATTATTATTTCCTCTTAACTATAAATATTTATTGTAATAGTGGGAGACAAATGCTTGAGCAAATTTGTATATGTTTTACTGAATTATTTTGAGTTAGAAAAACAATTTAATCATGATTTTTAAAATGGAAGAAACTTTTGTATTTGTAACTTTGATTGTGAATATTTCAAAGACAAAGACCTTGTGTCCCGCAACTTTAAATTAATATTGGTTATATATTTATTTTTTTGAGTCTAAAATTAGTCAATTTTGTTAATGATTAATGTGGAGTTGTTTGAGTGAATCAACCGATTGGTTAGAATTTTCTTACGTCCAAAACTCCGAGTGAGTCCACATATCCCACTGTTAACCACGATATTAATGGGATGTAATTGTGCAAACCAAGGGATTTGATTCTGTTTCTACCTTTATAAATACAAAACTTCTAAACCATTCTAAACATAGAGTTCAAAGTTTCTGCTACATTCAAAACAGTTTATGCAAGTGATAATATTTTCCAGAGCATGCATTGTTCCAATTGTCCTAGTAGTTTTTCAATTGGTTCTAATTGTTCTTTTCGTTCATTCCAATTGGAATTCGTTTCAATTGTCCCAATTGTTATCCAATTCATTCCAATTGTTTTTCAAAGACCATTGTTATATAGTAGGCTGTTTCTGAAACCTTCACTATAAGAGTGCACGTAAGTGGAGACGAAGCTATTGAATCCTGAAGGTAGATCGTTGAGACCTTCTACACTGAGAAACCATCCCAAAAGGGCGGAAACTACTTTTAAGGACATTGTCTTACACATGCCTCAACTAAATTGATAAATTCTTTCCTCTTTCTCTATTTTGTTTTTACAGCATCTCTTATATTATTTTTCTAACATTCTTAAAAGTAGTTGCCTATAATGGATGTTACAATGTTAACTGCCACTAAAGTTGTCCTAAACATGACTAGAATTGAGCCATTTAATGGCACAAACTTCAAACTTTGCAGACTAAGTTATTGTTAGTATTAGATCTTGCAAAAGATGAATTTGTTCTGACCAAACTCAAACCTATCCAAGGGTTTGAAGAATATGAGACTAAGCTGCTAGCATGGGAAAATACAAACAAGATTTACAAGAGCATTAATCTAAATGAGTTGTTTGATGTTCACTATACCTTGAAGAGTGCACAACAAATATATGTTATAGAAGATGTCGGTATTAAGAAGTATGCCATAGGAAAGTTTCTAAATTTTCAATTGACTAATGAGAAAGGTGTGTCCTCCCAAATCAATCAATATCATCTTAGTGTTTGAACTTACTAATGAAAAATAGAACTTCCTCAACCTTTTATCAGTGATGCCTTGATAGAAAAACTTCCTGAGTTTTGGAAACACTACAAGAACATGATGAAACATAAGAAAAAAGAGATAACCTTGGAGGAGGTAATTGTTCATGTCTGCATTGAAGAAAAGAACAAAAAGATATAATAGGCTAAGCAAGAAAAAGCTCTGACCTCTAAGGTAAACCTAATGGAAGAGAGCTAAAACAAATTCTAAAGAAACAATAAGAGGTAGAATTATCAACCCAATAACTTTATGAAACCCCAAAACCCAAACACTAAACCAAAAGGGAACTGCTATGTATGTGGTAAACTTGGCCATCTGCAGCACAATGCAAATACAAGAAAGGAAACTATAGACCTGACCTTAGATTCAACTTGGCTGAGGCAGGTAACATAATTGTGGCGGTCATTTCAGAGGTCAATATAGTGGTAGATGAGAAAGATTGGGTGGTAGATTTTCGGGCTACCAAGCACATCTGTGGCAACAGAAGTGCATTCACCTCCTACACACCAGTAGGGGAAGGAAAAGAACAAGTGTTCATAGGGAATTCAAAACCCTTACTTATGATTGGCAAAGGTAAAGTCACTCTGAAATTGACTTCTAGAAAGATTCTTTCACTCACTGATGTTTTCCATGTGCTAGATATTCGTTGGAACCTTGTATCTATGTCTCTCATTGGAAAAATAGGTGTGAAAGTCATCTTTGAATATAATAAAGTTGTAATGACTAGGAATTGGGTCTTTATGGGGAAATGGTACTATAATAAGGAGTTATTTATCATGAATGTACTTGAAATTATGAATGAGAATGCTAGTACTTCTTTTGCTTATTTGATTGATTGTATTGATTTATGGCATAGTAGATTAGGACATGTAAACTTTTCATATATTAAGAAAATGAAAGAATTAAGAATTTTTAAAAATATTAAAATAACTAAAAATGAAAATTTTCAAACATGTATTGAAGCTAAGAGCACTATGAGTGCAGGAATCAAAAAAATTTAGACACAGATTTTAAAGTTCGCTCTCTCAAAGTGGGAGAGGAACATGCCATTTTTTTCAGATTGGGGTGTAGTCATACACAAAGGAGTCACCAGCTTGTTTTAGGCTAAATAACAAGCAAACTTGATACAACCTGTAACAACTTGACCTAATTAAGTGGGACAATTAAGGATAATGATGATTATTATAGAATTTTTTTTTTTAATTATCATAGACAATTCTACTTAAGACTAATAGTTTACAAATATAGAGACAAATGTATAAATGAGAGAAATTAGCTACGAACTAGAGATAATCAATTTAAGAATGTGATTAATGACAATGGTCATAACTTGATAACAAATTATGATTGGTGTTAATCGAAGATTAACACATGAATGATTATGGAAAAATTAGTGTGCAAAAGGCACCAAGTTAAGACTAATGATGCATGAATAAAGTATGCTTAATAAAAAAGCTTTGCAAAAATTATAAGAAACTTTTGAGAGATTAAAATGAAAATTTTGGAGGTAAGTAAAATACTCTAACATGCAAAATGATGCATATACAAAAAGAAAAAGAGGGAAAAGAGCCAAAATACTCCTATAAAGTCTTAAAACCAAGACCCCATATAGAAAGTGCTAAAACTCTACCAACTAGGCTGTCAATATTTATGTGCTATGTTAACAAAATGAAATGCATATGACATAAAGGTGTTTGGGAAATTTCAAGAAAATAGATGTGGTGTCACCACCCTAGTGCACCTTTACTTCAACCAATCGAAATACATGCAACATACAAATCATATATATATATATATATATATCTATATATATATGTATATATATATACAGACCTACTATATTGTATAAGCCCCAATTATATAGCTGAAACATAGATAGCAAGAAAAAAGGGATTTTGGATAGATTCCCTAAGGCAATTGTCAATGTCTCATTGGACTAAACCCTACCCAATCAAAATAAATGTAGAAAAACAACATATACATACAAAAATCTAGATTTGTGTCTGAGGTTCTCTAAAACCCACTGAAATGTAGAGAGAGAAAAGGAGAAAAAGAGAGGAAATCTAGAGAGAGAGAGAGTGAAGGAAGAAAGGGAGAACCAAACTGGTTTTTTCATGTATGCAATTGGGAGAGGCAAGAAGATGAAGTAAACCGAGAATAAAAGAGAGGAGAAAGGGAAGATCGTGGAGAGAGGGAGGAAATTGATGAGAATGAAGGAGAACATAGTGGTCTCCAAATAGGATACTCACTATTCTCTCTAGTCCTTAATGTTATTTTGATTTTAATGTAGATCAATCCAATGTGAAATATGAGAAAAATAGTAAGGAAAATTGTAACATCCCGAACTTAATTGTACTGTTTAATTAATGTAATGAAGTTTTTTTTTTTGAATCTAATATAGTGATTTAGCTATTTAAGCTCTATTTTAACACCAATAAAACTCAAATTAGCTAATCATGGAAAACACAACGAAAAAAAAATCGACATGAGACCTTTGATATTGAAGCTAACCTAAATAGGAAGCCACCAGAAGAAACCGCTTCATAAAATGAATCATAAAAAATAAGTTATTAAGGAAATAACCGAAATGGAAATCCGTGCCAGCCAAACAAGGCATAAGCCTAAAATAAGGGAAAAATGCTAAATGTGAGGCCAAGGGGATTTAAACCCTTGGCCAAGTGAGGGAAGTAAACTCATCCAAAAATTTTACCAAGTTGGCTGTCAACACTTTTGTGCTTAATTATACAATATATATATATATATATATATATATAGACACTTAAATTAACAAAGCCCACCTCTCAAACTGGCCAATGGTTATTCATGCAACACCTCACCATCTACATCACCCTATGTCTCAGCTAAATCATGATGCCTGCCCCAACTCTCATCATCACATTTGAACCCCATGATGTGCATGCATAGGGTAAGTGTATAGGTGTACACTTATATATGTACAAGCCCTACATTTTGGAAACTAAAACCCTCAAGTGTGTGTGCTGGTTAGACATGTGTGTGAGAGACCAACAATGTATGTGTGTGTGGGTGATTATGAGTAAGAGATATTGTGTGAGGAGGAGTGTATGTACAAGTGTGTATGTGTGCATGCATTGTGTGTGACTACCTGGAGGTGCACAAGGAGAGGGAGGAAACTGGGCTGGTTTGAGGAAGCTTGAAAGGGTCAAGGTTAAGCCACGAACAAGGAGAGAAGCTCACTGTCCGAAAGGTATAAGGCTTCAAAAATTGTTTTATTTTATTTCTTCCTTTTGAAGTTTGACACTGTTTCAGCTTCATTTAAGCCCTACATTGCATGTATGCGTTGAACTAATACTGAGGGATGGATTTTGAGCAGAATAGGAGATCCTGAGAAGTTTAAAATGCAGAATCCATAGGAGGCCACCATTGATAGACCTCTATAGGAGCAGGTCCGAAATAACCTTCATAAAACTTGCTTTTAGTACTTTAAATCCAACCTAGGCCTCATAAGGGTTCTAAAAACCCTAAACCACGACCCAAATACCCTAGTGAAGACCACTAAAACTGAACTTGCAGGTTGCGGGTCCTAAACCAAATTCCATTTGTAAAGCTTTAAATCTTAGTTTTAGAATGAGGATCAAACCCCCTTGCCATGATGGTCAAAACAAGCCAAACCACACTCGAAATGGTAATGAAATGACCATTTATAAGCCAGTTGTAGGTCGCCCAAACTAAGTTGCACTGTGCCACCCAATTCTCGAAATAGATGGGGGGTGACACTTAACCACTATGCCACCCAATTCTCACCCAAACTAAGTTGCACCAAATATATATATATATATATATATATATATTATTAAATTGAAAAAAAGAGGGGTGAACCTGCTGTACCACAAATTGAACCCAGACCAAACTTGTGGGGGGGTGACACTTAACCACTGTGCCACCCAATTCTCGCCCTTTAGAAACTCAACCGAAAATATATATATATATATATATATATATATATATTATACTGAAAATATTAAATTTAATTAATTAATTTAAAAATAGGTAAATGTCCCAATGTCCAAATTAATTAAACAAATAGTGTATTTTGACTAAGTCGGACATTCTAGACCCAATGGTGAAGTCCATTTTGTCAACTGAAGTTTTGAAAAATTAAGTCCTATAAAACATGAAACTACCATTTTGCCTTTAAGGGTACTTGAAGCCAAATGAGAAGTCGTAAATGCCTAAATTTATTTTCTTTGACGTTCCGGACTCAACGGTGGAGTCCATTTATCGAAATAAAATACTCTGAAGGCCGATGTAATAAATTTAGCAACCTTAAGAATATAATCAAATAATATTGAGAGAGTTAAAATAAATCACGAACATTAGCATTGACCTTAAGTAATTGAGATGAGTTAATAATAACTAAATTTCTGATCTATAGGAACCTCCAAGGGGAAGGAGAAGGAGATTTAAATGAATAGAATTGCTGAAAGCTATTTTTGAGGTAAGTAATTCCGATGCTTTAATATGGGTTATTCCCAGCCAGTCACATTATTTTTCACATGCTGCCAAATTTGTACTCTATTACTACCTAATGTACTTGATTTGAAGCCAATCAACTTGTGATTATCGGTTATGCCTATTTTTTGGATTTGACTTGCTTACATCATTGTGAATTTGATAATTGATACTTGGGCATCATTATACTATCATGAATACCATGGCCTGATCTTGTGATATATCTTGCTAATAGAAATCTTGTTATTCCACACACTTCATGACTTGTTGATTATGATAGCAATTGTTTTGTACAGTTGTACATCCCGTGTGGAATTTTATTGATCATAATATTTGGTATGTACCCGGGGTTGTGCTCAGTCACAATGGCCCATCTATTCACAGATTGCGTAGGGGAAAGACCCTTTGGGGGTCTTGTATGTCCTTCGGGACCTAAGAGATAAGAACTCTAGTGCTTTTCAGTAAGCCTGGGATAAAGAGGCGAATATGAATGTGCGTTCCAGTGCGGTATGCTGGGCCCTGGGTGATTCACGTATATCTGGGTTATTTAAACTTGGTGATGATATTTGTCGCATTCATTGCATGATCATATTCTATGCCCTGTGAATGATCATATTATTGCAAGCATGATACGTTTTTGATTAGCTAACATTGGGTTTATGGCAGCGATTCATCATAATAGGCTAGATCCTAATTTTAATTGATCTTGTTATTGCCTCTTGTATAATATTGTGGGATATGCCTCTTTTGGACCCTCGGGTCATTATTGTTGTACCTTAGTGACTGGCTATATTAATACTTGATATCTTTTCTTGGCTATCTGTTATCTTTTTCCTCACTATTCTTGTGAACTAACCCTGACCATTGTTAAAGCTAGGAAATTACTTATAAGGCTTTGTTAGCTCACCCCTCCCTTATTTTTTTCAGGACAACAAGAGGTAGAAGAACCCTCAGGCACTTCGGAGGTTTAGACTCCAGCCAACCACTTGTAGCTCTCTTTGGTGAGTTTTTGTATTAAATTAAATACTGGAAGGTCTTAATATCTCCCATGTCACCACGATCCTGTCGGTTTGTGTTTTTAAAGGATCTGTACTTATAAGCACTTATGTTTTTTGGCATGTATTAAATGATGTCCTGACTATGTTACCAGATTTACTATTGACTATAATTTTTTTTATTAAAACCCTTACCTAACATTTCAGATCCTTTTGACGGGGAACGGCCCATGGGCTGTAAACCCGGTCACGGACCCCTAATCCGTATAGGGTGGGTTTTGGGTCGTGACAGAGTTGGTATCAGAGCTTATGCTTCTTGTGGTCCATAAGAGATTAAGACTAAAATATTACAACTCACTAAAGTCTGAGGGTCATAAGTCTAGGGGTCAATTAATTAAATAAACCTTGTGCACTATCCTTTTTGCAATGTATAGTGCAAACCCGTAGCATGACAATGGAGTCTGATAGAGAGAGGCTAGATCGAATCGAGCAAATACTAAGCCGTGTAGTGGAGGCATTGCCTATGATGCAGGTTCAAGCAAATGGGCTGGTGCAACAGGATATTCCCGTAGCCCCAGAAGACAGACCTAGGTGTGAGGAGGATCTGACTTATCTGTATAAACGGTTTCAGAACATGAAGCCATCCACTTTTGATGGCACTAGGGGAGCTACTGCAGCAGAGGAATGGATGTTGAAAATGGATAAGATTTTCAGTATTCTGACATGTTTAGAGACTCAGAAGGTGGCCTACGCCACGTATATGTTTGAGGGGGCGCCGCACAGATGGTGGCTACTAAAGAAAGCCCGAGAGCCCAACATGGAGTGACCACGATCTGTTGAGATCGTTAATCAAAAATATTTCCCACGAGAGGTCCATAACTAGAAGATTTTTGAGTTTATGACCCTCTAGCAGGGAGGCATGTCTGTTGAGGAATATGAGGCCAAGTTTACTGAGTTGGCCAGATTCTCCCCTAATGTTGTAAACACTGAAGACATGAAAGCCTGCAAGTTTAAGAGCGGTCTCAGATGGGCCATTAGAAACATAATTCAACCCTACCGACTTGCCACCTACGATGAGGTCTTAGAGACTGGCCAAATAATAGAGCAGAGCGGGGAGGAGTTTGCAAAAATGAGGGGAAACTAGAGGTCTGGGAACAACAGGAGCCGAGGACACGGGTCATCGACATTCAGGACTGATAACGGATCACGCAGCATCAGTATAGAGCCTAGTCAGAGAAAGGCCAAGTCTCATAATGGAAGCGCGCCTAAATGCCCTACCTGCCAGAACTACCATAGCGGATAGTGCCATCGGGACAGCAAAGCCTGCTATAGTTGTGGACAGGTTGGGCACTTTAAGAAGGACTGTCCTAAGAACAGCAAGTTAGTGGTCAGTACTACACCAACTGCATCGGCTTTTGTGGCGAGACCTCAGTAGAGGAGTGGAGGACCCAAGACTGAGCAGCAGCGACCAAAGAGAGTCTTCTCTATCACACCTGGGGATGTTCAGGCCACTGCCTCTATAGTTGCAGGTATTATTACAGTTTGTTCTCAGCCTGCATATGTTTTATTTGATACTAGATCCACGCACTCATTCATATCACCTGCATTGTTTGATAAACTGAACATAGAAGTGAAGCCCCTAGGCTATCTGTTAACTGTTACTTTACCATCAGAGGAGTCGTTATTTGGGGATATTGTATATAGATCTTGTGGGGTTGAGATCATGGGTGCTCAATTAGTGGTAGACCTGATACTGCTAAAGATCTATGAATTTGACGTGATTCTTGGTATGGATTGGATGACTGCGAATCATGCCACTATCGACTGTGTAGCTAAGAGAGTTCATATACAGGGTCCAGGGAAACATAGGGTTATCTTTGAAGGGACGAGAGTGGTCACCCCGCCCTATTCAGTCTTTTCCATCTAGGCCAAACGTCTGCTCAGAAAAGGATGTCATGGGTTTTTGTGCAGCGTTATTGATACCCGCTCATAGGAGCCCATTCTTGACCAGATCCCAGTTGCCCGAGAGTTCCTTGATGTATTTCTTGATGACTTGCCTGGCATGTCCATTGACCGAGAGATTGAGTTTTGTATTGATGTGATTCCCAGTATGACACCAGTATCCAAAACCCTATACAGAATGGCGCCAACTGAGCTGAAGGAATTAAAGCTGCAACTGCCAGAATTACTCAACAAAGGATTCATACGGCCCAACTCGTCGCCATGGGGCGCCCTAGTAATGTTTGTCAAAAAGAAAGATGGGACCATGCAATTGTGTATTGATTATCGCAAGCTCAACAAGGTCACCATCAAGAACAAGTACCTACTACCAAGGGTAGACGACTTGTTCGACCAGCTAAGAGGGGCATAGATGTTTTCCAGGATAGACTTGAGATCGGGGTATCACCAGCTTAAGTTTAAGCTAGAGGATGTGCAGAAAATGGCATTCAAGACCCGATATGGGCACTACAAGTTCCTTGTGATGCCATTTGGGGTGACAAATGCCCTAACAGCATTCATGGACCTGATGAATAGGGTCTTCAAGTCGTACTTGGATGACTTTGTGATCGTGTTTATTGATGACATCTTAGTTTACTCTAAGAGCCTAGAGGATCACGAGGTACATCTAAGGAAAGTTCTACAGAAGCTGAGTTGTATGCAAAGTTGAAGAAGTGTGAATTCTAGCTTCCCAGCATATCGTTCTTAGGGCATGTGGTTTCTAAGGAGGGGATTTCAGTAGATTCACAAAAGATAGAAGCCACTGTGAGTTAGCCTAGGCCAACTAGCGTCACTGAGGTCCGTAGCTTTATGGGGTTGGCTGGATATTATAGGCGTTTTGTCAAGGATTTTTCCAAGATAGCAGTGTCGATCACTTAATTGACTCGCAAGAATACCCCATTTTTATGGACTGAGGAAAGAGAGAAGAGCTTTCAAGAGCTAAAGAAATTTCTGGTATCAGCTCCGATTTTGACAGTGCCAGATGGGACCAAAGGCTTCGTAATTTACAGTGACGCATCACACAAGGGCTTAGGGTGTGTGTCACATCCCGAACCCCACCCTACGCGGATGTCGAGGACGTGACTGCCAGTCGGTCGCGACGCGACCAACCAAAGGCAAATTCTAAACTTTCTGACGAATTGCACTCCAACTGTAGGGTCAGATGCAACGGAATTTAAAAATTTTTCTTTGTGTCACGGGAATGCAACTCACTTATCCATCATAAGTATATGTATCACGGAGCAAGACTAAATCCAGTCAGTCAACAATTCTAATCTCAGAGCATATCTAAAATCAAGCATATAACAACAGAGCAGATCTAATATCTCTAGAGTACCATTAGTTCCATGAGCCATGTCTATCTAGTATATATCAGTCAAGTCAGTCATAACATACCACTTACCGGAACAACCAGGTTCAATCCATAATAAACCAGTCTCTACAATTCAGTGCCATCAGATCCTTACTTGATGCCACTTGGCCTATTCACGTCATGTCATAGTACCTTCTAATCCAATGGAGGTAATTCCTAAAAAATGTCAGAATAATGGGGTGAGCTTAAATAAGCCCAGTGAGTAACACAGATTCCCTATCATGGGTTTCAAAACTAGTTTTGTGCTTCCAAGGCACATGGATAATTTAGTCATTTCAAAAATAACTATTTTTTATAAATCCATTTCATAAGCAGTCTAGTACAATAAAACAGAATCGAACAAACAATACAAACGGATCGGAACATGACATAACCAATCGGTCAAAACAATAACTATTGCTAATATATCGGTCAAGACACAGACTTTTCATTAATGGAACGAATCACAATCGGGACTGAGTGAGAACAATAACTCAGTCAAGACAGGGGCATATTATCAATGGCTAGAACATAGCGGAGTTGAACAAGATCAATCAAGACAAGGCATACCAATAACAGGACGGAAACATAACGGAACTAGACCATCTGTCAATCAGGCCAGACATGTCATCAACGGACGGAATATAACAGAATCGAACGGAAACAATACATCAGTCAAGCAAAGGCATATCGCGAATGGATAAAATTATAACGGAACTAAACGGAAACAATACACTAATCAAGACACAGGCAAATCATGAACAGGACACAGCATAACGGAACTGGGTAGAAACAATATAACAATCAAGTCAGGGACACATCGCTGTCGGAACTAATCATAACTGGACTGAACAATGTTTCAATCAAGACAGACGTATCATCAACGGACAGTACACAACGGAACTGGACCATATATCAATCAAGGCGGACTTAACATCATTAACGGACGGAACATGTCAGAACCGTACGGAACATATCAATCGAGGCAGACATATCATTAACGGACAGCACATAACCGAACTGAACGGAATTCCTAATTCGAAAGACACAAGCACATCACGTGGAATGTGGTACAAAGGGCGTACATTAAGTATATACATTTAAACAATATAGCATTCAGACAGTATACTATACAAAGCGGTACGATACAACAAAATGTTGTTCTTTGCCTATATCACATGGTTTATTTAATCGTTTCAGAAATAATGGTTCAATATATCCATTTTATCTCAACAGTTCAAAACGGGCAAAACAGTACGGGATGCTAGCACAGGGATCAGGAATATAGTCAATTATTTAAAAAGACTAAAACCATGTCATAAGTGATATAGTACGAAAAGCATGCATTTAAATAATTGCACTTAAATAATTGCATTCAAAACAGATCAGTAAATCAAGGGACAGTATCAAAACAGTGTCAGAAGTTACTCACAAACTTTACGCTTATTTCCTTGCATAAATAATCCGATAACCGCCAGGTACGTCAGGCATCTCCATGTATATCCTGAATAATAATCATCAATCACAGACAGATCAGAACTCATCCATTCAGGTCTCATTCGTCATCTTAGGTATCTATCGGATTACCTAAGATAGCCTAGTAGCCTATCGCCTTTCCATTGGGTCTCACCCGAGGCTATTTCATTCTTTAATTAGGCTTAGCAATTGTTAGGATTATATCCTAAGTCATTTAGACTTCAATTGTTATCAGTCAGGCACTCATTCAACCTTAGGGGCAAAATGGTAATTTTACCATTCTTGTCCCGGACCCTGTCGTGGTCTTCGGAATAGTCTTTATATCTTAAGTACAAAGTTCTACGTCCTTTGGACTCCAATCGGTATCAGTTAGGTTCTCATTTTAACCATAGGGGCAAAATGGTAATTTTTCCATTCTTATCCCGAACCCTGTTCTGGTCCTCAGAATATCCCATATATCGTATATATGAAGTTTTAAGTCTTTTAGACTTTAATCGGTATCAGTTGGGTACTTATTTAGTCTTAGGGGCAAAATGGTAATTTTGTCATTTTTGCCCCGGACCCTATCATGGTCCTCAGAACGTCCCATATATCTCATGTATAAATTTGTAAGTCCCTTGGACTTCATTTGGTATCTGCTTTAGATCGTCGGACACATCGATCATTTCTCGTTTTACGCGTTGACTGTCTCGGAGTCTTATTTAGCCCTTCAGTGTTCATAATTATCCCTATGATAATTTATCAGATCAGTTTGACCTTTATTCGACCTCTACTTTGCACTTACAGTGCTCAGGGGTATTTTGGTCATTTTACGTTTTGTGTAATTCTGACCCCGATTCGTCATCTAATCAAGTATACAGTCTCACCAGTGTCTGGGCTCCTACCGGTATCAGTTTCGTCCCAATCGAACTTTGTTTAGGTCTCGTACGGTATCAGGGGTAATTTGGTAATTTCATGTGTCGTATTTTTTGGCACGTCAGTTCATAAAATGGACCCACCATTGGGTCCAGAGCGTCCAACATAGTGAAATTGGACTGTCTGTTATGTTTAATCGGCCCTGGGTATCATTAAGGGCAACTCGGTCATTTATACCTACGTGTCTGTATTTTTCGGGACCTCGGTTCATTAAACGGACCTCACCGTTGAGTTCAGAATGCCCGAGATAGTCAAAATAGGCTATCTGATATTTTTATTTGGGTCTGGGTACCATCAGGGGCAGTTCGGTCATTTATCACTTACGGGTCTGTATTTTTCGGGACTGTATTTCCAAAATCGGACTGTACCATTGAGTCCAAAATACTTGAAATAGTGAAAATACACTATTTATTTAATTTATTTGGACTCCGTTTGACATATTTAATGTCTAGGGGTAAAATTATAATTTTACCTATTTAATAAAATAATAAAATAATTATTTTATTATTTAATTAATTTGGCAGGGCTTAAATGTATAATTTTCCCAAAATCTAGGCCACTGTGCAATATTCAGAACTGTTGGGGCAAATCCGTAATTTCCAGAAAGTTTCAAGGTCAAAATATAATTACATAAAATTGGGGTTCAAACCAATGGGTTTTAGGTTTAAACTGTTGAACCGGTCCAAATTCTTCAAAACCAACCGGTTCACTAGTCCCTCAGAAAACCGGGATAAGATATCTCTCTCATCCCTAATTGGCCCTTATCTGTGTTTAGGGCTAAGCCCAATCCAATTTTCCCTAATTTCGGATTTATTAACCGTGTTGCCAAACAGCCGAAGTCAGGTTTTAATTTAAAATCTTTAACACCAAAACGGCGCAGTTTCAATAATTCGGTGGCATCGTCTTGCGTTGCCACGTGTGTGAGTCGACTCGGCCCAACTCGAACGAGTTGGCGAGTCAACTCCATCTTCTCCAACGCGCAGGGCGCTGTTGCCGTAAGTGCAGGTCCGATTTTGCTCCATTTTCGTGCCATTTCAAGCGCGGCTTTCAACATGTTTTGATTTCAAAACATTTCTGGGAGCAATTCCAACAACATAGCATCATTCTCATGCTTTGAATCCACGGATTATGTTCGGTAGAACCGATTATTGCGCACAATTTCAGTTCGGTCGTGGGGCCTTATTTCTCCACCAAATCTCACACGGTTTGGTTCTTTGTGACCCTTAGAACCGGGGCTTCAATTCCCCATTTACAAATTTTAGTTTAAGTGTTCATCTCAGGTTTTGGGTTCCATGGCCGAGACTTACAGGTTCGATTTTTTGAGGGTCTAAACTCAAGCAATGGGGTTGCGGGTCAGTGGTTTTTGAATCCTCTTAGTGTCTAGATCAGTTCTAGACCATCAAAGCTCAGTTTTAGGGAGGTCGAATCAGACCCAGTTTTGGAGGTGTCATCCATGGCGGTTTGGTCTCGGTTTTGTGTTCTCTACCCTATTCGACCCTCCCAAATAATTTAGAACAGTTCTAAAGTCTCACAGTAGTCTATATGTGTAGTTTACACAGATCTAAAACCATCAAAACAGTACCAACTTAAACAGAAAATTTTCTAGTTTAAAAAGAGTTGTACCTCTTTCAAACAGTAGCTTTCCTTGCCATTCATGGCTCAGTTCCGGATTTTTGGCACTTCAGGTGTGCCTCAGTCAGTCGTGCCTCAGTTCCCCCTTTGTCCTTTGGTGCATCTCCATGTAAACCGTAGGCAAGCACAAGCTTGCATACCCACAAGTCATGGACACACATGCAGCCCTCTCCCTCTAACCAATCAGTCTCACTCGCACGAAAGGCCTCACTTCCTCTATTCTGGTTTATACACAGAACCTATTTGTGACCAAAATGAATCACAATATTATGTATAATATCTATACACTTATACATATATATCTCTATATGTATGTGCAGGGTTGAAGTGATTGAAAATCAGAGAGTCATGTGAGTTGAGGTGGGCTGATGTAGGGGTGATTCAGTCAATCATGTGGGGTTTGCATGTAACCTCATTGGTCCAATTTGAGGTGGGGCTTGGTTAACTTAGAGATATATACAATTGAGTTGTATATACATGCACAAAGTAATGGCAGCCCAGTTGGTAAGTTTTTGAGAAAAATTCATTCCCTCTCAAAGGTCAAGGGTTCAATTCCCTTGGCCTCCCATTTGCCCCTTTTTTCACCATTTTGGGCTAAAGCCCTGTTTGGCTGCACATTAATTCAGTTTTTGATGTTTGCCTCATAACTTTCATTTTGAAATTCCTTTTTCGATGCGGTTTGTTCCGAGAGTTTCATATTTCAATTATCTACAGTGTCAGAGGTTCCGTGTCATTAATTAATTATTTGGGATTTCCGTGGTTAATTAATTCGAATTCCGTCAATGTTAAATTGACATTATTTCACCTAATTAATTGGTAATTAGGTTTGGGTATTGTACCCTATTCTCGAACATGTTTTAATTACTTTATCGGTCTATCTTGACCGTCGGGAGATTAGGGTTAATTCCCTTGATTATTCTTTGAGCCGGTATTAATTAATAATTAATATTTAATTATTAATTATACAGGATCGGGGTGTTACAGTGTGTACTGATGCAGAAAGGTCGGGTAGTAGCCTATGCTTTGAGGCAGTTGAGACCACATGAAATGAACTACCTGACTCATGATTTAGAGCTAGCAGCAGTAGTATTTGCATTGAAGATCTGGAGGCACTATCTTTATGGTGTGACATGTGAGATCTTTACAGATCACAAAAGCCTAAAGTATCTTTTTACACAGAAGGTGCTCAACATGCGGTAGCGCCGATGGTTAGAGCTAATTAAAGATTATGAGCTCAGCATCCAGTATCACCCCAGAAAAGCCAATGTTGTAGCTGATGCTCTCAGTCGTAAGTCTTTAGGGAACCTTGCCTATTTGTTGACCGCACAATGAGAGTTACTGAGGGAGCTAGAGGAATTGGAGATTGAGGTGGTTCTGCCCAGCACTAAAGCAGTGCTTGCCAGTGTCATAGTCGGGTTGACGATTGTGGACAAGATTAGAGGACAACAGATGCACGATGAGAAATTAGTCAAGCTCAGTGAAGAAGCTGAGTCATGGAGGAGCTTAGATTTCGTGGTATGCGATGGGATGATGTACTATAAGGATCGGATTTATGTGCCAGACACGCTTGAGATCAGAAAGGAGATTCTTGAGGAGGCGCATAATTCGAGATTTGCTGTACATCCTGAGAGCGCTAAAATGTACCACGATGTCAAGACGGCCTATTGGTGGCCAGGGATGAAGAAGGACATAGCTGAGTTTATAGTACGATGTATTAAATGCCAACAGATCAGAGTCAAACACCAAAGGCCTAGTAGGCCATTACAGCCGCTTCCAATACTCGAGTGGAAATGGGAGCACATCACTATGAACTTTCTCTCAATGTTGCCGAGGACACTTCGAGGGAGTAATTCAATATGGGTGATTGCTGACAGATTGATAAAGTCGGCTCACTTTCTAGTAACCAAGACAACCTAGTCATTGGGACGGTTGGCAGCGCTCTACATCCAGGAGATAGTTCGACTACACGGAGTCCCGGTATTTATTGTGTCTGACCGAGATCCAAGGTTCGTGTCCAGATTTTGGAGGAGCTTACAGAAAACAATGGGCACGGAGCTCAGTCTCAGCACAGCTTACCATCTCGAGACTGATGGGCAATCTGAGAGAACCATTCTGACACTGGAGGACTTGTTGAGATTTTGTGTTTTGGACTTCAAAGGGAGGTGGGAGGATTCACTTCCACTAGTAGAGTTCACCTACAACAATAGCTACCAGTCTAGCATTGGGACGGCTCTATACGAGGCATTGTATGGTAGAAAGTGCCGATCTCTTGTGTGCTGGACCGAAGTAGGCGAGAGAAAGTTATATGGCCCCGAGATGGTAGAGCAGACTTTGGGAAAGATCCGATTGATTAGACAGTGGCTGCTCGCAACCCAAAGCCATCAAAAGAGCTACGCCGATACTCGAAGACGTGAGCTAGAGTTTGAGGAAAAACCTTGTGTTTCTGAAGGTATCGCCCATGAAGGGCGTAGTGAGATTTGGGAAAAAGGGAAAGCTAAGACCCCGCTACATTGGACCATTTGAGGTTGTAAAACGAGTCGGACCGGTGGCATACCAACTTGCCCTACCAGCGGAGTTAGCAGATGTGCCTAATGTCTTCCACGTGTCCATGTTGAGGAAGTGCTTACATGATCTTAGCCAAGTGGTCGAGCAGGAACCACTAGACGTTCAGGAGGATCTGACATATGTCAAGCATCTAGTGCAGATCCTAGATCAACGGGAGCAAGTTTTGAGGAATAAGTCCATTCCCTTAGTGAAGGTACTTTGGAGAAACCACCAGATTGAAGAGGCTACATAGGAAAGAGAGGATGAAGTACGTGCTAAGTACCCACACCTCTTTGAAGTAAGAGATGCTTAAAGTATGAGGACAAACTTCTTTTGAGAGGGGAAGGATATAACACGCCGAACTTAATTGTACTATTTAATTAAAGTAATGAAGGTTTTTTTTTTAATCTAGTATAGTGATTTAGCTATTTAAGCTCTATTTTAACACCAATAAAACTCGAATTAGCTAATCATGGAAAACACAATGATATAAAAACTGACATGAGGCCTTTGACATCGAAGCTAACCTAAATAGGAAGCCACCAGAAGAAACCGCTTCATAAAATGAATCATAGAAAAGAAGAAATTAAGGAAATAGCCGAAATGGAAATCCGCGCCAGCCAAACGAGGCATAAGCCTAAAATGAGGGAAAAATGCTAAATGTGAAGCCAAGGGGATTTGAACCCTTGACCAAGTGAGGGAAGTAAACTCATCCAAAAATTTTACCAAGTTAGCTGTCAGCACTTTTGTGCTTAATTATACAACAATTTATATATATATATATATATATATATATATATATACTCAAATTAACCAAGCCCACCTCCCAAACCTCCCAAATTGGCCAATGGCCATTCATGCAACATCTCACCATCTACATCACCCTATGTCTCTGCTAAATCATGATGCTTGCCCCAACTCTCATCATCACATCTGAGCCCCATGATGTGCATGCATAGGGTAAGTGTATAGGTGTACACTTATATATGTACAAGCCCTACATTTTGGAAACTAAAACCCTCAAGTGTGTGTGTGCTGTTCAGACGTGTGTGTGAGAGACCGACAGTGTGTGTGAGTGATTGTGAGTGAGAGACATTATGTGAGGAGGAGTGCGTGTACAAGTGTGTCTGTGTGTGTGTGTGCATACATTGTGTATGACTACCTGGAGGTGCACAAGGATAGGGAGGAAACTGGGCTGGTTTGAGGAAGCTTGAGAGGGTCATGGCTGAGCCACGAACAGGGAGAGAAGCTCACTGTTTGAAAGGTATAAGGCTTCAAAAATTGTTTTATTTTATTTCTTCCTTGTGAAGTTTGACACTGTTTCAGCTTCATTTAAGCCTTACATTGCATGCATGCATTGAACTAATATTAAGGGATGGATTTTGAGAAGAATAGGAGAGCCTAAGAAGTTTAACATGCAGAATCCATAAGAGGCCACCATTGACAGACCTCCATTGGAACAGGTCTGAAACGACATTCATAAAACTTACTTTTAGTACTTTAAATCCAACCTAGGCCTCATGAAGGTTTTAAAAACCCTAAACCGTAACCCAAATACCCTAGGGAAGACCACTAAAACTGAACTTGCAGGTTGCGGGTCCTAAACCAAATTCCATTTGTAGAGCTTTAAATCTTAGTTTTAGAATGAGGATCAAACCCCCTTGCCATGATGGTCAAAACAAGCGAAACCACACTAGAAATGGTGATGAAATGACCATTTATAAGCGAATTGCAAGTCACAACTATCCCACTCACCGTAGCTTCTAGAGCTTGATTTGAGACTTGAAACCAATGCCAAACTGTTGCCTAGATGGTCAGAATCCCATACCACCCAAAAACAGAGGCTAATTCAACCCCTAATTGAAAGAGATGAAAGTAAAAATTTAGGGCAACAGTAGCCGTGCGCGATGGAGAAGACGACGAGTCGTTGAGTTGACTTGTCCAACTCGGTCAGACCCAACGTGTCAACTCGGACACGTGTTGGCTTGTAAGCAAGCTAACACATTAATGGGACGACGCCGTTTCGTGTGGGAAATTTTAAAATTAAAGGGGATCGGGACTGTTTGGCCGCAGGTTTAGAAAATTTAATAAATAAACCAGTTGGGACAGGATAGCCTATCCTTGGAATTACCCCTTAACCGCTGTTTGGATCAAGGAAAATAAGGAAAGGGGGGGGGGGGGGAGCTGCAGCTCCCCTGAATCGAACCTAGGACTGGATGGATGGGGGGGTGACACTTAACCACTGTGCCACCCAGTTCTCGCCCGACCTAAGTTGCACCAAATATATATATATATATATATATATATATTATATAAATTATTAAATTGAAAAAAGGGGGGTGAACTTGCTGTACCACGAATTGAACCTAGGACCAAACTTGTGGGGGGGGGGTGACACTTAACCACTGTGCCACCCAATTCTTGCCCGTTAGAAACTCAGCCGAAAATATATATATATATATATATATATAATACTGAAAATATTAAATTAAATTAATTAATTTAAAACTAGGTAAATGTCCTAATGTTCAAATTAATTAAACAAATAATGTATTTTGACTAGGTCGGACATTCTAGACCCAATGGTGAAGTTCGTTTTGTCAACCGGAGTTTCAAAAAATTAAGTCCTATAAAACATGAAATTACCATTTTGCCTTTAGGGGGTACTCAAAGCCAAATGAGAAGGTGCGAAGGCCTAGATTTATTTTCTTTGACGTTCCGGACTCAACGGTGGAGTCCGTTTACCCAAATAAAATACTCTAAAGGCCATTGTAATAAATTTAGCAACCTTAAGAATATAATCAAATAATACCGAGAGAGTTGAAATAAATCACGAACATTAGCATTGACCTTAAGTAATTGAGATGAGTTAATAACAACTAAATTTCTGATCTATAGGAACCTCCAAGGGGAAGGAGAAAGAGATTTAAATTAATAGCACTATTGAAAGCTATTTTTGAGGTAAGTAATTCCAATGCTTTAATATGGGTTATTCCCAGCCAGTCATGTTATTTTTCATATGCTGCCAAATTTGTAGTCTATAACTACCTAATGTACTTGATTTGAAGCCAATCTGTCACGCCCCGAATTCCAGTGAACCCGAGGCGCGAGTAACGAGACAAAGGAAAATAAAATAATAAAGAAATAAAAGATAATAATAACATTCTCATACATTCTGTACACTGTTCTGATACATACATAGGTCTGGTCCACTTGCTTACAACATGTAAAATGAAATAAGGTCTTGGGCTTATGCCCTTACACAATATCAAAAACAAACGCCCCTTGGGCCTAACACAGCCCCTAGTCAGATCATCTCCACGTCTCGTACTGCTGGGACATCATCTGAAATGTTGCCCCACTAAAGGGGTCAGCTCAACATGCTGGTACAATATAATGCTAATACAAGAAACAAAACCAAGGTCGTGGCATGTGCAAGTGTACAGTTATTTCTATATGGCATTCGATATCATGATGACAGGATATGAACAATGTATAGTATATAAGCAGTATGCGTGACACACCCATGTAACTCTATGCCCACCCATGTCTCATGATACGGTCCTTCCCCGTCGGCATGAGTACCTTGTATGTCTCGCTTCACGGTCCGGAATCCGTCAGGCTGGCAAGTACCTATTGGCCGATTTTGGGTTTTTCACCACAGGATCTGCACCCTCATAATGCAAAGCACCAAGTGCTTACCCACGCCATGTCCAAAGAATTTCACTATGCCAATATGCTCTGATCTCATCATGTCATGATGCATCTCATTCATACATAAAGCATGCCTTCAAGTACACAATTCATAATATCAACAGTTCTTCAAAGCATATTATTCACACACTACACTAACACATGCAGTATATCCATAATCATCATACAACTCAACAAGATAGCACGTAGCACATAAACATGTGAACACTCAAGCAAACATGTGAACAATCAATGCAGCGAAACAAGTACTCCTAATCTCAATTCTATTTCTTACTTAGCACAATATATCGTACCTGGTAATCGATCTCAAACCGAAAAAGTATACTCGTAGTAAAGTGGAACCACCGTAAGAATACCGAAGGTCAGGTCACCTTCTCTTTGCCTTTCCGTGTCCCTAAAATTCATAACACGAAACTCAGTTTAATTGTCACTTGAATTATGCTATTCATCAAATTTTATGTCTTTAATTCATAAGTTTCTATTTTACTAAATTAGACTCTACCATTGAGTCCGAAGCGTCGAAGGAAATAAGTTTAGGCTTTCGTAGAATTTAATTCGGACACTTGGGTTCAAAAGGGCAAAACAGTCATTTTGCACTTTACACGTGTCCTTACATTTTGTGACCTCTTTTCACAAATCGGACTCTACGGTTGAGTCCGGAATGTTCGAGATAATAAAGTTTCACTATTTGTTTACCTAATTCGGAGTTCGTTTGACTGTACTTTAATTCAGGGGCATTTTGGTAATTTTACATGTCACTACGGGTCTTTTATTTTTTGGGACCCCGTCTGGTAAAACGGACCTCGCCATTGGCCTCAGAATGGCCGAGATAGTCAAAATACACTAATGACTTGTCCCATTTGGACTCCGGGATATTTTTGAATATTTAAATAATTAAATTAATTAAATTAATTAATTAATTAATTAATTTAATTAATAATTAATTAATATTTTATTCAGGAGGGTCAAATCAGAATTATTAATAGTTGGGGGGTCAATTTATAATTTCTGTAAGTTTTGGTTTAATTTTCAATTATCAAAAGTTCAGGGGCAGAATTGTAAATTTGAATTCTCCTATTCCTAATTCGGACAGCCAAACAAGGGTTTGCCTAAAACAGGAATAAGATATCCCTGTTCTTAGTTATTTCAGATTTTCAATTTCATAACCCCACAACCAAACAGCCCCCTTTACCCTTTTAATTTAAAACACATGGCGACACGTGGCAGGGGCGATCCACACCCGCCCGAACCGGACCCGGACAGACCCCCCCTTCTTCCTCGACTTTTCGACGACGCACAGTAGGGTTCCGGCTCCTTCTCCGGCGCCGGCGACCCATCTCCGGCGACATTTTCAACTTTTCAAAATGTGATTTTCTAGGGTTTTTTGCATAGGTTCCATATCCAACCTCCATTTCCCTCCAAAACTTACCCATCTCCACGAAATAGAGGGTCAAACCCTCGGTCAACTCTCCGGCCGAACCTTCCCCTTCCATTTTTGTTACAGTTTGGTCACGGTTTTTCTCCCATTTTTATCCTAAATGATTTCTGCACTTCACCCCTTGAATTTCCCATCCTTTAAGCTAAGTTTTTCACATAAAATATCAAAACCCAACTCACACAACCAAGACATGCAACCTAGGTTTTCTCCCTAGTTTCTCAACCATTTCTTCTCATTCTTTTTGCAAAACAATCTCTACAACATGCTCTTTAAGACTCAATGCATTAAATAAATTATCATGCTTTGGAAAAAAAAATTAAAACAGAAGAGTTCACTTACGGTTTTCTGTATTCTCTCTCTCTAGCCGTGCCTTCTTTCACCCTCTTGCTCCGAGCCCAAACCAAGCTTCAAACTCTCTCTCAGAGCTCTATTTTCTCTTCCTCTTTTCTGTTTCTTTCCTTCTCTTTTCTCTTCTTCCCACCCGAGACCACCTTATGCATCACAACTCAATCTCGCACGTCTCTCTCTCTCTGACCTCTATCACTCTATATCAGCCACCTTCCTTCCCCCAAAATGCAGCTTTGCATTTAATGCAAAGCTGCTCTACTCTAGCATATATATATATATATATATATATATATATATATAGCTCACTTCTCTCACACACTAGACACACACCAAACACACACACCCAGCCGACACTACACACCTCACACACTCTGCCAAATGCATCCTCCCACACATCCATATACACATGCCCATATACATGCACACATTACACAATTTAATTAAATATATATATATATATATATGTATACATCCATGTATATATATATATCATGCACATCATATACATACTTCCATCCATCATAATAATAATAATAATAATAATAATAGCAAAAATTTTAAATTAACCAAGAATAATAAAAAAAAAAAATTTTTCATGTCATAACATCCTTCCCTCCTTACAAAAATTTCGTCCCGAAATTTAAAATAACATAAAGCAAAAGAAAATACATCACTAATCAAACAACTCGGGGTATTTAGCACGGACCTCGGCCTCACGCTCCCAAGTAGCCTCCTCGACCCCATGATGGTTCCAACGAACCTTGACCAAAGGGATGGTCCTGCCCCACAGAACCTGGTCCCTCGAGTCCAATATCTCCACGGGTCTCTGGTCATAGGAAGCGTCCCCCTCCAACTGGAGATCTACCCAATCTAATACATGTGAGGGGTCGGGATGGTACTTCCTCAGCATCGATACATGGAAGACGTCGTGAACCCCAGATAGCTGTGGTGGCAAGGCCAGCTTATAAGCCACCTCACCAACTCGCCCAAGAATCTCAAAGGGGCCAATAAATCGTGGCGACAGCTTCCCACCACGTCCAAATCTCCTCAAGCCCCGTCTGGGAGACACCTTGAGGAACACATGGTCCCCCACCTCAAATGCCAAGGGTCGCCGCCTCCTATCAGCATAGCTCCTCTGGCGACTCTGGGCCATCAACAAGCGCTGCCTGATCACCTGTATCTTGTCCGTGGTCTCACGGACTATATCGGGTCCCAAGGCAGCTGTCTCACCTACCTCAGTCCAACATACTGGGGAACGGCATGGCCTACCATACAACACCTCAAATGGTGCCATCTCTATATTGGACTGATAGCTGTTGTTGTAGGCAAACTCGACTAAGGCAAGGTGATCCGCCCAGCTACCCCTGAAATCCATGACACAAGCCCTAAGCATGTCCTCAAGGATCTGAATGGTGCGCTCTGACTGGCCATCTGTCTGGGGGTGAAAGGCAGTACTAAACTGGAGCTGTGTCCCTAAGGCTGTCTGGAGACTCTGCCAAAACCGGGCAGTGAAGCGCGGGTCCCTATCTGAAACAATGGATACCGGCACCCCATGTAGTCGTACAATCTCTCGAATATACAATCTACTGAGGGTATCTGATGAATCAGTCACTCTGATCGACAAAAAGTGAGCAGACTTCGTCAGTTTGTCCACGACAACCCAAACTGCATCATGGCCTCTCGGTGACCTCGGAAGACCCATCACGAAATCCATAGTCACGTGCTCCCACTTCCACTCGGCCACTGGCAATGGCTGTAACAATCCCCCAGGTCTCTGGTGCTCAGCCTTCACCTACTGGCACGTGAGACATCTCGACACGAACTGCGCCACGTCTCTCTTCATCCCCGCCCACCAATACTGACGGCGCAGATCGTGATACATCTTAGTGCCCCCTGGGTGCACTGCCAGACGTGAGTGGTGGAAATCTCTAAGGACCTCAGCCCTAAGAGACTCTGGGACAAAAACTCTACCCGAATACCTCAGACTAAGGTCAGAATGTACCGTCCATCCCGCAAATCCCTCGGGACTAGCAATCTGTACTCTGATCTGATCTGCCTCAACATCCACTAGCTGTGCCTCTATCACTCTAGTCAAAAGGGTGGGCTGTGCACACAAGCTGAACAGAGTGGCCTGTCCCTCAAACTCAGCAATATCCAGATCAAACTCGCCAATATCCCCCATCATCTCCCACTCCCTGATGGCAATACTGGCAACTGTACCCCTCGATCTCCTGCTGAGTGCGTCAGCCACCACATTGGCTCTCCCTGGGTGGTACTGAAGGTCAAAATCATAATCCTCCATGTACTCCATCCACCTCCTCTGCCTCAGGTTCAGGTCCTTCTGCGTGAAGATATACCTGAGGCTCTTGTGGTCAGAGAATACCTCGAATCTCTCCCCGTACAAGTAGTGTCGCCAACTCTTCAGTGCAAAGATGACGGCAGCTAACTCTAAGTCATGTGTGGGGTAGTTCCGCTCGTGGTTCTCTACTGACGAGAACCGTAGGCTACCACTCTGCCATCCTGCATCAATACACACCCTAATCCCTCTCGGGATGCATCACAGTACACCGCGTAGCCCACTCCCCTCTCAGGTATGATCAAAACAGGCGCTGAAGTCAATCTCCCCTTCAGCTCCTGAAAAGACTGCTCACAGTCCTCCGTCCATAAGAATCTGGCGCCCTTTCGCGTCAGACGAGTCATCGGCGCGGCAAGACGGGAGAAACCCTCCACAAATCGTCGGTAGTATCCGGCCAACCCCAGAAAACTCCGAATCTCGAATACACTGCTCGGCCTCTCCCAGCTCATGACCGCCTCAATCTTGGAGGGATCCACAGATACCCCTCCACTGGATACTACATGCCCTAAGAACTGTACCTTTCTAAGCCAGAACTCGCACTTCGAGAACTTGGCAAACAGGCGATGCTCTCTCAAAATCTGTAGTACAGTCCTCAAATGATAGGCATGTACATCCTCAGCTGGTGAATACACTAAGATGTCATCCACAAATACCACCACGAACTAATCCAGGTAAGGACTGAAAATGCGGTGCATCAAGTCCATGAATGCCGCTGGGGCATTCGTCACTCCGAAAGGCATGACCACAAACTCATAGTGACCATAGCGAGTGCGGAAGGCTGTCTTCGCTATGTCCTCCTCCCTGACCCTCAACTGGTGGTAACCCGATCTGAGATCAATCTTCGAGAAGCATCTCGAACCTCTCAGCTGATCAAACAAATCGTCAATCCTCGGCAACGGGTACTTATTCTTGATAGTAACCCGGTTCAGCCTCCTGTAGTCTACACATAATCGTAGCGTCCCGTCCTTCTTCTTCGCGAACAGTGCCGAGGCACCCCACGGAGAAGTGCTAGGACGGATAAACCCCTTCCGCTGGAGGTCAGTCAACTGCTCCCTCAGCTCTCTCAACTCAGCTGGAGCCATGCGGTAAGGTGGTATGGAAATGGGTGTAGTGCCAGGAATGAGCTTTATAGTGAACTCGATCTCTCGTCTAGGGGGTAGACAAGTCAAGTCACTCGGGAAGACGTTGGGGAACTCATCCACGACCGGGGGTAGCACAACCTCTGTAGCCTCAAAATCACCCGCAATCAGACTAGCCAACATATAACTGTGGCCTCCCCAGCTCCTAGAATCACGCACTGGTGGAATCAAGAAATCCCCCCGATCCCCTGTGAAATAAAAGCAGTCTCCCTCCGGAGTGCATACAGTCACCCTCCCCCTGTAACAGTCTATACTCGCCCGATAGGTGAACAACCAATCCATCCCCAGAATCACATCAAACCCAGACATATCAAGTACAATAAGATCAAAGTGGAGAATACGATCAGCTATCTCTATCGAGCAATCTCTACAGATCCTCGTCAGTACTACTACACCCCCAACTGGCGTACCAACATGCAACGGGGGGTCCAACCAAACTATGTCCAGACCCAATGACATGGCAAGTGCAGTAGAAATGAATGAATGTGATGCTCCTGAATCTATCAATACACTGGCCCATGAACTGGATATGAGAAATGTACCTCGGACTACTGACGGTCCGACAGCAGAGGTCTCCGGGGCGGCCACTGCGTAGACTCGGCCCTGGGTGGTCTGGCCCTGTCGGCCTCCCCCTCTCTGAGTCTGCTGGCATGTGAAAGTATCAAAAAATAGGACATGTGAAAGTGTAAAATTATAAAAATGGCCCCAGGCTTAATATAAAGGCTTAATTTAAGCTATAAATATGCAAATTAAGATTAAAAAAAACCTAAACTGATTATCTTCGATATTCTGGACCTGACAATGTAATATCCCGACCTGGGATACCGGGTCATATGACATGTATTACGAGGTTATGAAAAATAATGCATGAGATTGATGGAAGATGCCACGAACAAACAAAAATAAGGATAGAAATTAATTAATTTAAATATGATTCATTAATTTAATATACAAGATTTTGTTTAATACACAAAATTCATCAAATTATAAGATGAACATTGATTCATTTCAAAATGAATGAATTAAGTGCCAAACACATGAAATACACATGATGAAAATACATTGTGTTTATATATGACCAAGTGTGTATGTATATACATGTGCACCTACATGTATGTGTACAAGTATGATTATATATCTATGTATATATATATATATATATAATATGAATAAAACCCAAAATATCTAAAGTAAGTGTGCAAACTGAATGTGAGAAGGTCGGCCGGTGTGTGTGTATCTCCATATGTATTGGTGTGTGAATATATATATATATATATATAATATACATATATTACAAATATCACACAAGCATTTAATGGAAAGCAAACAGAGAAAAAGCAGAATTAAATGAAGTGTAAGAGAAATTTATGAGAAGTGAGGGCTAGAAGTAGGCAGTCAGGTGAGAGAGAAAGAGAGAGAAAAAGTTGAGAGAGAGAAGGGTCGGTGGATCCATTATTGTCACGCCCCGAATTCCCGACCGAACCCAGGGACGCGACTGAAGGAAACAAAAGAAGAAAATGAATAGACGAGTAAATAAATAAATAAATATTTGACGAATTTTTTTTTTTTTTAGATAAATAAATGAATACCGATTTAACTAATATAGATACAAGCCTATTCCACTAACATAACGCTACATCCATATATCTCTGTCAATACACATACATTCCCGGTTTATAAAAATTTCGGCAGAACCTCCTTTGTTTTTCGAACCTTTTCCCCCCTGATAAACACAATACATCATATATCATCATATAAATATAAATACATCACAATCCATCCTCACTCGATGGCCACAACCTTATCAAAGTTAAATATACATCGCTTAACTATACAATCAAAATTATACAACTATGATACAACATCTATGTCATTGGGCTTAAGCCCGTACATCACAAAACATGCCTCTCGGGCCAAATGTCCATCTACAATCAAGTCTCCTCCACTAAGCTAAACTTCCTCAAGCCTCAGGTGTCGGGAATATCATCTGAAATATGGTTCCCACGAATGGGTCAGCGCCAACATGCTAGTATGGTACAATACTAATGCAAGGAACAAAATTAAGTCGTGGCATGTGCAAGTGTACAGGTATGTCTACATGCCTCCCTAATCATGCATACAATCCAATGGCAATGTACAAACCACATCTGTATAAAAACCCTATATCACGTTCACAAATCCATAAACACAATGCACAAGTAATATGCATGACACACCCATGCATCTCAATGTCACACCCATGTCTCGCTTCACGGTTCTTCCCCGTTGGCATGCAAGTACCAATATATGTCTCGCTTTACGATCCGGACCTCGATGGCATGCGAGTACCAATGGCCAATTTTGGGTTTTTCACCACAGGATCTGCACCCTCATAATGCACCAGCACCTCGTGCTGACCCACACTATGCTTTCGAAGAATCACACTATGCCATTATGCCATGCTTTCATCATGCAACAATACAGTCCAAATGAAACGTCACTTTCAAAAGCGTATGCAACATACTTTACATAATGCATCACAATGAAAATCCAATCACAAGACTTCATCCACAATGCTACGTGTCCTACTCAATCAATCTCAACGCTTACGCAATTCCACGTATCACAATATCAACAATCCTTCTAAAACATAAATCATATATGATGAGAACTCAAGAACTAAATCACATTTCCCAAATAATCATAAAGAACACGGAAGCAATTAAACAATCAACTCAAAGAAGCAATAATTCCTATGTGATCTTCTATCAGCAGATAAGCACAAGAAATTATTCAATCAAGATGCACATCAATCCTAATTTAATTCTATTCCTTACTTAGTAGAGTACCATACCTGATCGGGTTATCTCAACCCCAAGAAGCTATATCCACTAAGTAATCCAATCAACTGATGAATGACTCAGTCCTCCTACTGTAGCTGTTTAGAGAGTCCTCGCCTTTCACTTTGATGTTCCTAAAACCACAAAATGTAACTCAGTCGGTTGGTTACTTGAATGATGCTATTCATCAAATTTTATGTCTTTTTATGATTGGTATTTCTCTTACTCAATTAGGCTTCACCATTGAATCCGGAACGCCGAACAAAGTCAGTTCAGGCTTTCGCGGAATTCAATTTGGACATTTGTACCCTAAAGGGTAAAATGGTCATTTGGTCCTTTCACGGTTTCCCAATTCCCGAGGTCTCTTTTCATAAATTGGACCTTACCGTTGAATTCAAAACATTCAAAATAATAAAAATCCACTCTTCTCTTGTTTCAATCAAGGTTCGTTTGATTAGTCTTTCAACTCAGTGGCGTTTTGGTCATTTTACCTGTTAAATTATCATCTAATTAAATATTATTTTATTCACTTGGATCAATTCACAATTAACTCAAATTTCTGGGTATAATTAAAATCTCACGAGGTTCTATTCCTTGCCCATAATTTTTTCCAATTCCTATAAGTTTATTTATGTTCTTTTTCCCGTACGTTTCCAATTTAAGCCAATTATTGGATAGCTTCTCCTTTTCAACCAAACACTTCCCGAACTCAAATCTAAAATTTTACCCATACAGTAATATTGTTAGGCAGCTATCTGAATGGTTGAGTTGGGTCGGACTCAACCCGGTTTGGCCCGAATAAAAATACAAAACTCAATCGTTAAATTGTGTTCAGATTATTTTTCTGCATTCCCATTTGATCTCAAACAATTTCTATATTTAACGAAATCCCACAATCAATTTAATTATTCATGTTTCTAAAAATCCAAGACTAAAGTTTAGTATTTTACCACGTTGTTTCGCGTTTCTTCAATCCAAATTCATCCGGCTTGCCGCGCTACTACCGTAACTCATCAACACCATTCTGAACCAATCCAACCAACATAAACAACACACATAACCCCACCTGTTTCTCCCAAATTCCTCCAGGTTCTCCAATTTCGTTACGGCAGCCGCTGCACAAGCAGATCTGCTGCACTGCTCTTCCATTTCCCTCCTCTGTTACACACATATAAACACGCACATCAACCCAATCTCTCTCTCGGTTAGCCGCTACACAACCACACCGCAACACCACACGATGTACACACTACACATACTCAACACAGTGCAGCTCTACTGCTGTTTTGCCGCAACCACCCCAAACCACGCAGCAGAAACCCATAACATCAGCCGCAAAACCTAACCAACAATCCTAATTCTTGACACGGTTTGAATCTCGGTTAACATCTCTGCTATAGCCATCATCGGTGCAACAACTTGAAGCCAAAATCGATCCGTTCAAAACAAAAAATCCATCCAACAATCATCATCCCGTGCAGTGAACTTTGGGATGGAACCTGATCAAACCGCCGCACTGCTATTGCTGTCTTACTCCACAAACCCAATCAACTCCATCCATGTCAATACAACCGAGCCAAAACTCATAGTTCCCCTGTTGCACCGCTACAACAAACACAGAATATATGTATATATATATAACTGTCCCAATTGCTTCACAAACACCCACAAACACGCATCACACAGATCAGCACAGCCGCATCTGATCTTCCAAAACCAGTCCCTGCTGCACTCACGGCTATACCAATTTTCCTGCTGTACCGAGCTTTCCCTCAGTTCTACTCCATCTTCCAAAAATCCAAGGCACATGGAAATCAACGAATCCAAAACCCAACTGTTTCCTCGAGATTCAACTCTTCAATTCAACCATTTTGAGCTGCCATGGAATCGGCTTACCCTTCCAAAAAGCTGCAATCAGTCCACAAAAACTGAATTGTCCACACCCAAGACCGCCGAATCCAATTCCAACCCAAACAGCCATACACAAAACCGCAACGCACAGCCCAATCAAAATCCATCGCCAAGCCGTCGCGCCCTCCGTTTCTCTCTCGCGACCACCGCCACCTCACCCATTTTCCTTTCTCTCTTCTTTCTTTCTCTCTTTTCTCTTTCTCTCTTTTTCTCTCTTTTCTTCTGTTTTCACGCGACCAGTTCACCCTCTGTTTTTGTTTCTCTTCTCAGTTTTCTTTTTTTTTTTTTTTTTTCTTTGTTTCTCTACACTCAAACACACACCACACATTATAATGTCCCATTTCCCCAAGGCTGCCGACACTCCCCTTTTTATCTCTTTTTTTTTTTTTTTAACTTACCATATTAAATATTTTATAAATATTTTTATGCCACAAAATCTTATAAAATGCTAATAAATTTGATATAAAGTCGGGGCTCAATTTAATTATTTATTTACCAATATTGGATATCGTTCGGGTCCCCTTTTATATTCCCTATATTTTATTTTATTTTATTTTTCAAATCTCTACAATTATAAAGCAAGTTCATGCATTGCATGCTTGCCATTATCAAAGAAAGGAACTGTGAAGCTAATGAAGGAAGAAAATCAGAAGAGAAGGAGGTCAAAACCACAACAAAAAGGTGTGGAATATGAAATTTGTCATTTTCTCTCTCTAAAAGTTAAGCATGAATATAAACTGTTTTCGAGTTGTTATATGCATATAGTGTTAGACATATGTTTAAAAACTCATCAAGCATGATTTTAGGCCATGAAAATGACTAAAAACATGAAACCCAGAAGCTACAGCCACTGAAGACCTTGCTTGAAGCAGGTCTGAACCGACTTCCACCAAACTGGTTTTGGCTTACCAAAACTTCAAATAGAGACTAAGAGGGTTTTAAAAACCCTAATACGTGATCATGAAACCCAAGAAATGACCTCCAAAAATTAACTTGCAGGTTACGGGTTGTAAAACCTGATCTTTAAACTTACACCAAAACTTACCTTTATGAACGAAAACTAAATCCCCATGAAGAGAGGATCAAAACGGAACAAACCCCAAGGGTTTTGGCTCAAAAATGAGCATTTACGACCGAATTACAGTTCGGATTATCAAGGTTTAAATCGAACAAATGAGTTCATTTTGAACTCCAAACTAAATGCCAAACTAATTGGTGATGTCTCGGGAACATTTTAAATTAAGAACAGTGACGAATGATAGAGCAAAAATTCACGAAATTAAAGAAAATATAAACCTGAAATTAGGGCAACAGGGAGGTTTCAGTGAGCAAGACGATGAGTCAACTCAAGTGACTCGGTTAGACTCAGAGAGCTGACTCGGACACGTGGCAGCAACTACTCTTGCCACCGCATTATTGGAACGACGACGTTTCGTATAAATTTTAATTTTTAAAACGTTAGTGCTGACGTCATCATGACGTCAGCAACACACGTAAAATCGACCAGACCGGTTGGTTTACAAAAGGACCGGACCGGTTCACTTATGTTTGAACTAAACCTACTAGTTCTTTGAATTATTTAAAATAAAATAAACCAAGACTTTCTTTATTTACGGATTGACCCCAGAACTTCTAGAAAATTCCATTGTGGCCTAACTGATGGGAATTCTATGCAATAAGACCCTTGGAAAAATAATTAAATAATTAATTTAATTATTTAATAAATAAAGTAAAATTATTATTTTACCCCTGAGTCCTAAATGAAGCAAACGAAGTCCAAATTAAACATATGAATAGTGTATTTTAACTATTTTGGATATTCTGAAACTAATGGAGAGGTCCGTTTTGCGAGACGAGACCCCAAAAAATAAAGACACGTAAAGGGGTAAAATAACCAAATTACCCCTAGTGCCCTAAAAGCTAAATTTAAATCAGGAAAAATCTAAATTGACTTTCTCCAACATTCCAGACTCAATGGTGAGGTCCAAATTACGAAACGAAGTACGAGAAAACATGACACGTAAATAGGTAAAATGACCATTTTACCCTTTTCATACAAAAGTCCGAATTAAATTCTAGGAAAGCCTAAACTGACTTTCTTCGACGCTCCGAACCCAATGGAAGAGCCTATTTGACCAAAAGAAATGTCTAAAATAAAAGACATAAAATTTGATGAATAGCATCTGTCAGATGACTATAAACTAAAGTATTGCTGAAATATAAAACTAAGGCAAGTATGAGGAAATAAAATACAAAAAGACACGACACGAAAACATGTGAAGTAATTAAATTTAAATTAAAATTTATGGAGCTACCAAAAGAGTATAAATTGAAATAAATTCTAATTCCTAACACATTAAATTGTGTCATAGGTTAAGAGTACAAGTTAAAATAAGTACATATGAAATTATGAGATCATTTTAGGATCTAATACGAACTAAGCATAAGTTAAGCAATATCAATAGGTGTTATTATGGTGAATGTGAAGTTAATGAGGTTATTATGAATTGTTTTTAGGAACTACAAAGGAAGTGGGAAAGCGCATTATTAGCACTAACCCTAAAGGACCAAGGTGAGTAACCCTGTATTTGAAGTGGAGATTTAACTCCATGGATTTGAAAGGGTTTTAAGTTCAAAGATATGAAGTGTTTGAATTTTCAAATTCAGTATTTACATGATTCAGTTTTAAATTGTTCTATCTTTAGAAACCCTATTATGACATGCTCAGTGAATGGTTTCTATCACAGTTTTCTTAAAACATATTTCAGCATGTCTAAAGTTTTAAATGCCAAATTATGTAAGGTGTTCTGAATTTGTTTATATCAAGTGTTTAAATGATTTATTATGAAATTTCGTACATGATGTTTTAGATGTTCATGAGAAGCACCTATTTTAAGAAGTCATGTATTAAATGTATTTGAATGTAAGAAAAGCTGTGCATAAGCACCACGAATTTTATGGATTTTTTTTTCGGGAATTAAATTAATCCAAAATCTTATAGGATATTGAGTTGTACGGAACTCGATTGACTATCGACTGCTAGGTAGCAGGTCTAATCTCCCAGGCATAAGATATCTTCACGAAACGTAAAGTGGGAATCTGGTTCGAAACATATTTTATTAATGAAAAGTGATAAGAAAATGTATTGGAAATGGAAGCAGGTTTTACCCTCATTTTCACAGTACATATTTATGTGTTTTAAAGTTTATATACTTTATTGATGAAGTACGAGTTTAGCTTGAATACTTTTAATGTTTTAAAGCTATCTGTTTTATGAAATGCATATGTTTCGAGTTATATACTCTATTTGACGAAGTACGAGTTTAGCTTGAATACTTTAAATGTTTCAAAGCTACATGTTTTAAGAAATGCATATGTTCTATGTTCAAGTATACGAGCAATTGGCAGTGAATGTTTTACAAACTCTTATGTACTAAACCACTGCTAATTGAAACCCCATGACGAATGCTGGAATTACTCACAAACTTAGATTAGCTTACCTGGACTTTGTTCGGACCCCCCTTTCAGGTGATTAGCAGTAGTCTTGACTTGAGGACGATGATGATGAATCTGCTATTTTTGGAAGTTATGTTCAAGTAATTTTGTCTAGCACTACGAACATTAAGTATGAAATCTTATATTAGTAAAGTGGTACCCTATTATGTATAAGCCCCACGGGGCAACTAAACATGTATTGTTTATAAGTCTTTAAGTTTCTAGTTATAATCTGAATGTTAAATCATGTATGCTATGTAAAGAGTGGCAGTACCAGGACGGATGTGCGTAATTTAAAAATAAGAAAAGAAAAGAAAAAAGTTTTTCACGCTTCCGCAAAACACGTGTCGCACATCTATTCGATACCGCTGCTTATGTGAGCCTTCGCCTTAAGGTCCCCGGGCCTGAGGGTGGTGGTCGTGATGCAAGATCCGCACAGGGTGGGTTTCGGGTCGTGACAGACGGTGATGTCATTTTGAGAAAAATAAGACCCGATAGCAAACTGAAAAATGATAAATACGTCTTAAAGGCTTAATGAAGCTACCAAAAGAGTATATATGAAATTAAAAGGTCTATGTAAATGTTTTAAGAATTTTCTGGACTTAAAAATGAAGTCTGAATACGTAAATCATGTACAGAGAGATATGGAACATTAAAAGTGTAAATTACCATAATGCCACTAAAGAGTCAAATAAGCGATAAAGCATCAAGAACCCTAAATTGGGAACTCAAGGATATCTTAATCAACTAGACTAAATTAAAAAAAACTTTATACACTAAATTGAGGTTCCTAAATTAGATTATATTTTTACCCCTGATTATAGGATCACTGAATGATGAAACAATGGAACAAGGCTATGGGATAGCTACTATGGTACAGTGTGGGAATGCAATGCTAAGGACCCAATGTAAGTAAACCCAAAATCTACTATATTGTGTGGTGAACCTGAATAAGTATTATACCGGGGTAGCTGGGCCTTTTTTGTTATTAGTATCTAATTACGCCCAAAGAATAACGCGGTAATTGTAGTGCAGCTTTGGGGTGTCGATTCCATATGGAGACAAATTAAAAGAATAACAAAAAGAATTTCTGAAACTAAAGAAAATATTAAATGATTAACAAGAAAATAAAAAGTGCTTTTAAATGTAAATTAAAATTAAACAAAATGATTAACAGAAAAAAGTACTCATATTAACGAACGGTAGAGCATCGGGAATCCCTTGCACATATTTGATATTTTAATTATTTTTAATTCACTGATAACTCAATTGAGAATTTAATTTCAAAAATCCCAATAGGAAGATATAGAATTATAAACCAAAATTAAATCAAATGTAACCTTTTGAAAAATCATTCATCACTTTTAAATCACGCAAATTGTTATCCACATTGAAAGAACCCAACGACGACAATACACCCAGGGAACAATATTGCAGCAAAGAATTAAATCAATACAAAAATAATCAATTGATCCAAACATAATCAAAGAACTAATTCATTCAATAGAAAAAGCATGACTGAATTTATAAACGGAATAAACTTTGTGATTATTTGGAGAAGAAAACACTAACAATAAATTGAGAATGATAAACCCAAAGAATTTTAATAAATAAAAATTCAGTACGTGAATCAAAAATAAATTAAAAATACCATATAGTGTGTAAGTTTATCCCTTACCCTACTTGAAAATTTAGTTACCCATACACATGACGGACAACATAAATTTCATGTAGCAGAATTGTGCCATGAATAGCCTGCGGTTGTCTTTTTTTCTCTACGCCATGACTACTATGCCACACCAGCCTCTATTTCCTGTTCTTCTCTGTTCTGCTTTCTGCCGCACATCCAAAAATAGCCCTCACTTCTACTTTTTTTTTTTTTTTCTTCTTTAAAAACACAGCGCCCTAGATAATCATACAAGCCCTGGGCTTGCATTTTCTTTTCTTTGCCGCCTCATGCCCCAAAAGTCCAAAAATCTAGTGCCTCAAGCCCATCTGCACGTGGAAGCCCAACTGCACCTTTTCACATTTCCTTGGCCTGGACCCCACTCCTTTAATTGACTTCTCTTCTTTTCCCTATTTTTTTTTTCTTTTTCCTTTTTTCCTTGCCTTTTTAGCTTCTCTCTCCAGCACCACGCGCACCAACCCAGCGCCACTTCTTTCCACTTTTTTTTTTCTTTTTTTCTTTGCCTTGCGCACACTGGCCTTTCCAACGCTATGGGCCCCACTTTCTTTTGCCTTGGCGCTGCCCAAGCTTTATCTTTTCCTTTTTTTTTTCTTTGTTTCTTGCCCACGCGCCTCACCTGCTTTTTCTCTTTCCCAGTCGCACGTTCAGCGCCCTTTTCTTCCTTTGACTTTTTTCTTTTGGCTTGCGTAGCCCTCACATCTTAAGCCTCCTTTTTCTTCAACTTTGGTTGGACGGCTTCAAGGAATTGAAGCTCACGGGTGTGTGAGTTTTTTGTGGCCTAAGACTTGTGTGCTAGTATCAAAATAAATTCAAATAAATAATCCGAACAATGAGATTTAAAATATTTTAAAATAAAGCTCAAACATATCTCACTATAAATAGAAATTAAATTAAATAATATAAATTATATCCCAACATTTCTATTCATATTTGAGCAATTTAATCTAATAATAGGGTATATAGAGTGCACTTTCGCGCACTCATCAGCATCTATTTGACTCAAATTTTTATATGTTTGATTTTACACCATTTGTTGGTTTTATGATGTTACCTTTGGATGTGAAATACACCTATGAGGCTCATCTTTGTGTTCAATTTGAATCATTTTAATTTGGCAGCTAAATATTATATGTTGATAAATTTGTGCTTATTGACTTGCTTAGTCATTCTTATCGCATTTGTGAACTCCTTATGAACTGCGTTATTCTGGCCTGATGGCCAATTCCTTTGAACTTGAAATCCTGTGAGTATTCACTTGTTATATACATTTTTTTAACCCATGGCAGGGTGAAAGATTTACTTACTGAGCTAAGTTAGCTCACCCTAGAATTAAAACAATTTTTCAAGCAAAAAAGACAATGATGGTGACCAATAAAGCGTGGTATGCTTATGGGCAACTTGACGATGTATAGCTCCAAGTCACAATTTGAATATATATTATGTAAGGTTGATATTAATGTTGGATATTATGATATAGTAACCTAGAAATGTTATTAGATTTGAATGGTGATTAATGATGATGAAAATTGTACTTGGAGATAATCTTATTGATAATTGTTAAAGCTGATTTGAATATCAGATGAGTTGCATATATGTAGCTTCCACGCTTGATAAATAAAAGAAACAAAATTATTATTGTCTTACGTGATTCATTTGATTTTGTACGGCCTATCTGAGTGACAGTGTTAGTCACTGACCCCTAATCAGCATAGGGTGGGTTTTGGATCGTGACACAACCCATAAAGAATACATGTAAATATAATAACAAAGAAATTAAGAATTACATCACTTTGATCCTATTTACATTCTAAACCCCTTGACATGGGTTAAATTAAAGTACAGAAAAACTAATCTACAATGAACTAAAGAATTTCGAATCCGGGAGCTAAGGTACAAGATGGGAAGGGGTTAGGCACCCATCCTGCCCAGTTTAAATGGACTGGCCTCAAGTATTCATCCACAAGGCTTAATATTCCATGACAAAAACAAAATGATGAGAGAGTATAATGATAGTAATGACATGAACGAATAAATACATCTAATAAATAAGTAACCCAAGCCCATAAATAAGTGAAGAGTAACCAAATAAGTAAAATAAGCCAAAAAAAGTGGAGAGAGTGATTGACATAAATGAAATAATAAAAATACATAATAAGAGAGAGATGGGATGTGAGAAAAGGACATAGAGTAAATATCTTAAAGGAAAAGAGTAGACTCAGGCCCATGAGGCATCCTATGTATCCATTTCAGATAATGGAATCAAAGCCAACGTAGTTCTACAATTCAATTTATTCTATCAAGAGTGATAGGATAAATTAAACTAGGAAAAGAGAGAATATTAAGGTTTTAGGGAGCGTACCTGATTATTTGTGTTGAATCAGGCAAGGCTTGAGCTTGAACTCCTTGGATTGAATCTTCAATGGTGTAGAACTTTATCTTCAATGGATTAGAACTCTTGTTTGTGTAGAATAAGGTTTCAAGAAATATAGAAGAAGAAAAATATAAGAGAGAGAAGGATTATTACTATAGCATTTGGCTTCTTAATTTTCCTCTACTTTCTGTTTAAGCCTTTAAACCCTGAATTGTGGTGGCAAATGGGTTTTATTTATAGGAAAAAATTAAGGAGGTTTGATCCAAGGGCTCACAATAAATCTTATGGATAAATGATTAAGATTAATACTTAATGTGCAAGCAATTAGATATAGATATTATATTGTGCACAAAATCTAGGGTAAATCCCTTGGAATAAGGAATGAAGGGAATTTGACAAGTATTTGGTAGACAAGCCTATATTTATTATATCGCCCCTAATTCGATGGAGAAGGAACAAGGAAATTAGAAAAATGCCACTAAGGCATAAAAAAGTCAAAATTGTCCCTAATGATCACAATTACCAAAATAATCCTATGTGGGTAAAAAGATATGGAAATTACATACATGTCCATAAATGACCAAAATAACCTATATGGGATAGGAATATTCTATGATTACCAAAATGCCCCTAAAAGGGAAAAATAACATTAATATTACAGAAATACCCCTAGAATGTGGGAAACCTCTAGTGTTTACTAAACTACCCCTAATGGGTAGGGAAACACTAGAAATGACCAAAATGCCCTTAGTGGGCATTGTGACTAGAATACCCTTAAGTGTTCTAATGTGTCAAATGTCGAAAATGCCTTTAGTGGGCGAAATGATGAAAATGCCCTCTATGGGCAAAATAACAGAAATGCCCTTTATAGAAAAAATGATAGAAATGCCCTTTATAGGTGAAATGACCAAAAATTTCCTCTATGGGAAAAATGATCAAAATGTCGAAAATACCTTCTATAAAAAAAATGACGAAAATGCCCTTTATAGGTGAAATGGCCAAAATGTCCTCTATAAACAAAATTACCAAAATAGAAAAAAATTTCCTATATGGGAAAAATAACAAGATGCCCTCAATGGGCGAAATAACCAAAATGCCCTTTATGGACAAAATGACAAAAATGTCAAAAATGCCTTCTATGGGCAAAATTTCAAAAATGCCCTCTATAGGCGAAATGACCAAAATGTCTATGGAAAAAATGATCGAAATGTTGAAAATGTCCTCTATAGTCATAATGACAAAAATGCCCTCTATAGGCAAAATGACCAAAATGCCCTTTATGGACAAAATGACCAAAATGTCAAAAATGCCCTATATGGGCAAAATAACAAAAATGTCGTTTATGGGCGAAATGAACAAAATACCTTTTATGGACAAAGTGACCAAAATGACAAAAATACCCTCTATAGGCGAAATGATGAAAATGCCCTTTATGGGTGAAATGACCAAAATGCCCTATATGGGAAAATAACCAAAATGTCAAAAATGCCCTCTATAGGCAAAATGATCAAAATTTCTTCTATGAAAAAAGTGACTAAAATGTCAAAAATGCCCTTTATGGGCAAAATGATGGAAATGCCCTTTATGGGCAACATGACCAAAATGCCCTCTATGGGAAAAATGATTGAAATGTTGAAAATGCCCTTTATGGGCAAAAATGATGAGAATGCTCTGTATGGGCAAAATGAGAAATTAATAAAATACTCCTAGATGAGACATATTGTGGCAGCTTACGAAAAATGGTGTAACCAACTTTATTCAATCAAAGGTCTCAAAATGAGGTGTTTACAAGCACTAATAAACCAAGTAAACAAGTATTAGAAAGAGAAACCGAATTAGTCAATTTAATACATTCAGATTTAAGAGATATGAAACACACAATGTCTAGAGGTGGAAAGAATTATTATGTAACCTTTGTAGATGATCATTCAAGATACAAAAATGTATCTTTACTTAGAAATAAATATGAAACAAAAGAAAATCTATAAAATACAAAACAAAAGTAGAAAATAAATTAAATAGGAAAACTAAAACACTTAGGTCAGATAGAGGAGGTGAATATGAATCAGGTTCACTTAGTTTATTTTGTGAACAACATGGAATTATACATGAAGTAACCCCATCAGAATCTAATGGAGTTGTTGAAAGAAAAAATCAAACCTTAAAAGAAATGATGAACACTATGCTAATTAGTTTAGGAGCACTTAATAATTTTTAGGGGGGGGGCTATCATTTCCGATTGTCACATCCAAAATATAATAATATTTAAGAAAATTGGAAAAAATCCTTATGAATTTTGGAAAAACAATATACCTAACCTTAAATACCTTGAAGTGTGAGGGTGCCTTACTAAGATTCTACTCCCAGAACATAAGAAAAGAAAAATATGATCCAAAATAGTTAATTGCTTATTTATAAGGTATGCTGAAAATAGTGTGGCATATAGATTTCGTACTTAAAATTGACGTTTTGGAAACAAACATAATAATTGAATCTAAAAATGGAAATTTCTTTGAACACATATTTCCTTTGAAATCAAGAATTAAAAGACCAAGAACAGAATTTAGAAATGAATCTAATCAAGAATAAAATGTACCTATAAAAATAGAATTGAGAAGAAGTAAATGTAACACCCCGACCCAAGGATGCCCGAACTTAAGACACATTTTATGAGGATTCAACAAATAGACCAGAAGTTGTTACGAGAAATGTCACGACCCAAAACCCACCCTGTGCGGATCTCGCATCGCGACTGCTACCCTCAGGCCCGGGGACCTTAAGGCGAAGGCTCACATAAGTAGCGGTATCGAATAGATGTGCGACATGTGACTGCGGAAGTGTGAAAATTTTTTTCTTTTTTTTTTTCTTATTTTTAAATTATGCACATCTGTCCGGTACTGCCACTCTTCACATAGGTACACATGATTATACAGAGCATAATAAAACTTAAAGACTTCATAAATACAATACATGTTCAGTTGCCCCGTGGGGCTTATACATAACAGTGTACCGATCTTCTAATACAAAATATACTAATAATGTTCACAAGTTTCCTAAAGAAACTACTTAACATGTCTTCCCAAAAATGGCAGATTCTTTATCATCGTCTTCTAATCAAAACTGCCCTTAATCACTTGAAAGGGGGGTCCGAACAAAGTCCGGGTAAGCTAATCTAAGCTTGTGAGTAATTCCAGCTTTGTCATGGGGTTTTCAATTGGTAGTGGTTTAGCACATGAGAGTTTTATAAAATAATCACCACCAATTGCTCGTATACTTTGAACAAAAAATATATGCATTCCTTAAAACAGATAGCTTGGAAATATTTAAAGTATTCAAGCTAACATATACTTCTTTATATAAAATATAGAAACTTCAAAACATATGCATAGTGAAAATAAGGGTAAAACTTGCTTCCATTTTCAAACATAACATCTTCTTAAACATAAAGCTTTGAAACATTTAAAGTGTTCAAGCTAAACACGTACTTCGTCAAATAAAGTATATAACTTTAAAACATGTACTTCTTCAAGTAAAACATATATTTCAAATATGTAAGTATGCATAATAATGTGGGTAAAACCTACTTCCATTATCATACATGTCATCTTATCACTTTCGTTAGTGGAATCTGTTTCGAACCGGACTCCCGTTTTACTGCAATGCTACAATGGAGATATCCCGTACCAAGGGGATCAGATCCTGCTACCTAGCATTTTGACAGTCAATTGAGTTCCGTGCAACCCAAAATCCCATCATATTTTTACAGATTAATTGAGTTCCGTACAACTCAAAAATCTGTGGGTGCTTATGCACAATTTCTCTTGTATTTCAAATACATTTATCACATGGCTTCTTCAAATAAACACTTTTCATGAATTCATAAAATCTTTGTATGCAAATTCAGAATATTGAACAAGACTTGGAATTTTAAACTTAGACATGCTGAAAACATATTTTTAAGGAAAAACTGTAGCTGAAAGCTATTTACTGAGCATGTCACAATTTTATAAGAACAAAATATTTAAAACAAGAATCACAAAAATACTGAATTTGATATTCAAATGCTTCACATATTTTGAACTTAAAACTTCTTCAAATTCATAGAGTTAAATCTCCACTTCAAACATAGGGTTACTCACCTTAGTCCTTTAGGGTTAGTGCTAAAAATACGCTTTCCTCCTTCCTCCGTAGTTCCTAAGAACAATTCATAATAACCTCATTAACTTCACATTCACCATAATAACACCTATTGATGTTGCTTAACTTATGCTTAGTTCGTATTAGATCTTAAAACGATTTCATAATTTTATATGTACTTAATTTAACTCGTACTCTTAACCTATGACACAATTTAATGTGTTAGAAATTTAATTTATTTTAGTTTATACTCTTCTGGTAGCTCCATTAGCTTTAATTTAATTTTATTTAGTTCACATGTTTTCGCGTCATGTCTTCTCGTATTTCACTTGCCTTAGTTTAGTTTTTCGGCAATATTTCAGTTTATAGTCACTTGACAGATGTTATTCATCAAATTTTATGTTTTTTTATTTTAGACATTTCTTTTGGTTGGATAGACTCTACCATTGAGTCCGGAACGTTGAAGAAAGTCGATTTAGGCTTTCGTAAAGTTTAATTCGGACTTCTGTATGTAAAAGGGCAAAATGGTCATTTTACCTATTTACGGGTCATATTTTTTTGTACTTTTTTTTCGTAATTTGGACTCTACCATTGAGTTCGGAATGTCGAAAAAAGTCAATCTAGACCTTCCCTGGTTTCAATTTGGCTTTAGGGGTACCAAGGGTAATTTGGTCATTTTACCCCTTTACGTGTCTTTATTTTTTGGGGCCCCGTCTTGAAAAACGGACATTCCCATTAGTTTCAGAATATCCACAATAGTTAAAATACACTATTCATATATTTAATTTGGACTTCATTTGCTCTATTTATGACTCAGGGGCAAAATAGAAATTTTACTTTATTTAATAAATAATTAAATTAATTATTTAATTATTTTTCCAGGGGTATAATTGCATAAAATTCTCATCAGTTGGTCCACAGTGGGATTTTCCAGAAGTTCTGGGGTCAATCTGTAAATAAAGAAAGTCTTGGTTTATTTAATTTAATTAAAATCAGGAAACCAATAGGTTCAGTTCTAGGTTAAGTGAACCGGTCCGGTCCCTTTGTAAACCAACCAGTTTGGTCGATTTTACACATAATGCTAACGTCATGATGACGTCAGCCCTAATGTTTTAAAATTAATATATATTAACCCAAAACGACATCGTCCTACTTACCCATTTTATGCAATGGGTCAGGTTCCGACCCGAACCCGATTTGACCCAAAACCCGAACTGTTACTATTCATCTTCTTCTTCCCTTCTTCCCCTATGTTACCCTAGTTGCAGGTTTCTTTTTTTTTCAATTTAGTGCGTTTTTGCTCAATGGAACCCTACTGTTTTTAATCCAAAACGTTCCTAAAACATAATGGATTGTTTTGGCATTCGTTTGAGGGATCAAAAAGGTCTCATTAGCTCATTTGAAGGTTTGATAATCAAACCTGTACATCGATTGTAAATGCTCATTTCTGAGCTAAAACTGTTGGGGTTTGTTCTATGGTGATAATCAAACCTGTACATCGAAACCTGCAACTCGTTTTATGGAGGTCATTTCTGTTGATTTTTGATCGCGTATTTGGGTTTTTGAAACCCTCATGGTCTCAGTTTGAGGTCTTGGTAAGCCAAAATGGATTTGGCAAAAGTCGGTTCAGACCTGTTTGAGCAAGGTCTTTTAATGGCCGTAGCTTCTGGGTCTCTACTTTTTTGGTGTTTTCAAGACCTAAACTCATGCTTGATCATCTTTTAACATGTTCTAAGCATCATATGTACAAAATAAATGCTCAAAATAATCCATATGCAAGAAAATTCTAAAGAGAGAAAAACATAAAAATTTGGATTATTACCTGTTTACATTGGTCTCTCTCTCCCTTCTACTTCTGATTCTCCTTCTATTTTCCTTAACTTCTTGATCTCTTCCTTATAGAGCAAGCATGCAGTGTATGCACTTGCTCTTATAGAGATCCAACCTGTCACGCCCCGAATTCTGACCGAACCCGAGGCGCGACTGACGAGACAGAAAGTAAAATAAATAAAAGGACAAAAGTAATTAGATTCACTAAACATGCGTCCATCACCGTCCATACATCAAATAACATCGAATACATTGTTCATCAGTCATTCGGGCTTAAGCCCTTACATAACAAAATACAAGTTTCACGAATCACAAATACATCACAGGCTTCACCCTATCAGGGCATCACCGAGTCTCTAGTGGCTGGAGAATCCTCATCTGAAAATATTGCCCACGAATGGGTCAGCACAACTGCTGGTATGATGAAATGCTAATGCCAGAAATAAAGCTAAGGCGTGGCATGTGCAAAGTGTACATTTATTTCTAAATGACATTCAAGCATCGCAGTAATATATATGAATGGTATGCATGACACACCCATGCACAACTCTATGCCACACCCATGTCTCATTTACGGGTACGCCCCGATGGCTCGAAGTACCAATGCAATGGCCAATTTTGGGTTTTTCACCACAGGATCTACACCCTCATAATGCAAAACACCATGTGCTTACCCACGCCATGTTCTCAAGGAATTCATCATATGCCAATATGCCAATGCAATCTCAATGAATGTGGATCTCAATAATATAATATACTCTGACAATAATAAATAAATCTCCAGTCAGTTTCACATACCTGCATATCTCATGTGTTCATACATCATAATTCATGTTCTTCACTTTATTAAACTTGCAAGTAACACATAACATGTGAACAACCAATTCCAAATAAACAGGTAAACACATTACAGATAAACACATACAGCATTCCAGTCATTCACAAATATTCCTAACTTAACTTCATTTCTAACACTAGCAAAACACCATACCTGATGGGTTGGTATCAACCCTAGAAGATCGTGCACTATATGTAGCTGAACCGGCGGATGAAAATGCAGGAGATCAGATCGCCCCCTCCTGTCCTGTCAGTGTCCCTAAAAGTAGAAATTACAACTCAGTCTATTGTTATTTGAATTTATGCTATTCATCAAATTTTATGTCTTTAATTCATAAGTTTCTATTCTGCTAAATTAAACTCTACCATTGGTTCTAGGACGTTGAAGAAAATAAGTTTAGGTTCTCGTAGAACTCAATTCGGACACCGGGGTTAAAAAGGGCAAAACGGTCATTTTGCACTTTACACGTGCCCTTATATTTTGTGACCTCTTTTCACAAATCGGACTCCACGGTTGAGTCCGGAATGTTCGAGATAATAAAATTTCACTATTTGTTTACCTAATTCGGAGTTCGTTTGACTGTGTTTCAATCTAGGGGCATTTTGGTAATTTTAAAGGTCACTGCGGTTCTTTTAATTTTTGAGACCCCGTCTCGTAAAACGGACCTCACCATTGGTCTCAGAAGGGTCGAGATAGTCAAAATACACTAATGACTTGTCCCATTTGGACTCCGGGATATTTTTGAATATTTAATTACTTAAATTAATTTAATTAAATAATTAATTAATTAATTTAATTAATATTTTATTAATAATTTAATCAGGTGGGTAAAAGTGAAATTTCTAACAGTTGGGGGGTCAATTTGTAATTTCCGAAAGTTCTAGGTTAAGGTTCAAATTCCAAAAGGTTCAAGGTTCAAATTGAAATTAGTTTAATTTGCTATTCTCAATTAGGTTAACCAAACAGGGGCTAATCAGAGAACAGGGATAGGATATCCCTGTTTCAATTTAATTCCAATTCCCTAATTTCTTATCCTTGTAACCAAACGGGCCAAATTAGGTTTTTAATTTAAAACTGTAGGCCGACACGTGGCAGGGGCGGACCAGCCCCGTCCGACCCGAATTCGGATCCGACCCGGAACCCGACCCGGTCGCCCATCTCCTTCCCGTTTTTCCGGCGAGGCTCCGGTCGCCTTCTCCGGTGCCGGTGGCCGGAATTTCAGAAAATCAGATTTTTAAAAATCGATTTTCTTGGTGTTTTCGAAGCCCCTTTCAATCCCAAATCATTCTAAAGCATTTTTGGAACTTTTTAACACTGTTTTGAAGCTCCCAATCACAACGAAAAACCTAGATTCCCCCCCCATGGCCGTGACCTGCACATCCCTTTTTCTCCCTCATTTTTCAACCGTTTTCTATCATTCTTGTTGCGTTTTAATCCTTACATTATGCTCTATAAGATCCTACAATTTAAATCAATTAAAATGCTCTAAAAAAAAATTGAAACAGAAGCAACCCACTTACCAAAACTTTCAGATTTTTCCCTTTTTGGTTTGCTTCCCTTCTCCTTCAGTTCCTCTTGGTTAATTCTGCTTCTTCAGAACTCTCTCTTCTTTGCCCTCGGTCTCTCCTTTCTTCTCTTTTCTCCTCCAACCGAGACTAGCTCTCCTTTTCTCTTTACTTTCTCTCTCTATATTTCTCTCTCTCTCTCTCTCTCTCTCTATAAATCCCACGATTTCTGACCTTCTCTCAACTCTCATACCCACTCTCATACTTCACCACACACACCCACCTACCCTCTTACACTCCACAGCCCCTCCCATGCTTGTTTGAGTGTATTACACTCAAACTCACACACACACACAACCGGGTACACACACACACCACACACACTGTGTTACACACATGTACATACATACATACACATATATAATTACACATTTTAACACACACACTCACATGTATACATTTATACACAATAAATAAATAAAAATGTATATATATATATATATACATATATATACATGCACCCATCATAACAATAATAATAATAATAATAATAATAATAATAATAATAATAATAATATTTACAAAGAATAAATAAAATTTTTTTTTTCATGTTATAACACAACCGACCTCTCTCTCTCTCTCTCCTCCATTCTCTCTCTCTCTGCACGATTCAACCCTACTCCTGCCCCTATTTTCAGCTTCCCTTCCCATCTCATAAATTTTGCTTTTTCTTTTTTCAGTTTGCATTAATTGGGGGAGAGATATTTGTAACATATATGTATATTATATACACACACACACACACACTAACTTACATGTGAACACACACACACACAACCGACATATATACACACACCCCACTGTTCACACTTTAGGTTTTACTTATATATATATACATATATTTAATCCATTTATATATATATATATATAGACTTACACATTTGGCCACATATACATACACACAAAACACCTCTCATGTAAGTGTAATTGTGTGTTACAATATTTAATGATAATAAATATTTCTTATATTTTAATTAATTAATTATTTTCTTGAGTGTAAAAATCTTACACTAATTTTCTTAACCTCGTAATACGTGCCATATGGCCTGATATTTTTGGGTCAGGATATTACAAGAAAGGACCGAGGATTGGAAAATATACAAATAAGTATATTGTAATAACATGATTCTATTATGTGTCATAATAATATAGTAGTATACCTATAATTATATGTGTATATGAACACATGCGAAATACGTACATTAAGTATGTATTATGTGTGTATAGCCAAAATGTGTAAATAAGTATAAGTATGTATATATATATATATATATGCACATGAATTAATACAATTATATATTAAAAGATATATAAGTATATATATATATATATATATATACACACACGATTGCCATATAATACACCTAAACTAAAGAGAAATGAAAAATCAAAAGAAATGAAATTAGAAGGAATGGAGTAGAAGAGATTAGAAAGCAGTAGAAGCATGTAGAAAGATGAAAAAAGATTGAGAATGAGGAGAGAGAAGCAGTGGCTGCATGCAGCCATGCAGCTGTTCTCCATGTAAAAAAAAAGAAGAAAAATGATGAAGAAAGAGAAGCAACCAACAAGTGGCAGTGCCATCGACTATAAGGTCGGTTAAGAGAGGAAGTAAAAAGGAAAGAGAGGAAGTGTGAGAGAAAGAAAGGGGACTAAGTTGCAGAAGGAAGAGAAACAGGAAAAAAATGAGGTAAACCCATACTTTCTCTCTCTAAAATTTATGCATATACACAAATTGTTTAGGTTATATTCATGCATATATGATGTTTAGAATGTATATTCTTGAACAAGGTATGAAAAATGGACCCTAAACACATCAAAAACCCTAAACCGTACACTAAGCCACCATTGTTGAGCCTGGTAACAACAGGTCTGAACCCATCAAAACCAAAACATATTTGGGTTGTTAAGACTTCAACAAGACCTTATTAGTGTTCCAAAAACATCAAACTGCGACCTAAAACCTAAAGGAAAGGCCTCCAAAACATAAGTTACAGGTTCGGGTTTTGAAACCCAACCTCACCAATTTACATCAAAATCAAAATATGAGAATAGGACTTTGAAACCCATGACGAGGGGACCAAAACAGAAGAAACCCCAAGAGATTTGGCTAAAAAATGAGCATGAACGATCTAGTTACAGGTGTTAGTATTAAAACTCTAACCGAGCACCTGAGCTCAATCCAAAGCTCTTAATGAATGCCAAAATGATCTTTGATGTCCTAAAAACAATTTAGGGTTAAAAATAGAGGGATTAGATGACCTAAAATTCACGAAAATGAAAAAAAAGAATTCTGCAATTAGGGCAACATTGCCTTGGTTGAGGAAGAAGACGATGAGTCAACTCGCCCAACTCGATTAAATTAGGCATGTTGACTCGGACACGTGTTGGAAAGGGAGGGAAGCCACCGCATAAGTGGGATGACGCCGTTTAGGCTTAAGGATTTTTAAGTTTTAAAAAAACAGAATCTGGGCTATTTGGATACATGACTATGAGCCAATTTAATGACCTACGTGAGAATAAGATAGCTTATTCCAGTTTTCGGGCCTTATACGCCGTTTGGGTCAAGAAAAAAAAAAAAAAAAATAAGGGGCCGCAGCCCCTGGGAATTGAACACGGAACCCCTCAGACCCAATCCCATGTCCATTTAATGCACGAAAATATATATATATATATATATTATACATAAATTATATTAAATAAAATAAAATAAGTTAATTAAATTAAAAAATGATGAAATGGTCTGATGTCCAAATTGAACAAGTTATTAGTGTATTTTTACTATTTTGGACCTTCTAAGACCAATGGTGAGGTCTGTGTTGTGAGACGGGACCACAAAAAATAAAGACATGTGAAAATGTAAACTGACCAAATTACCCATAGTGCCCTAAAGCCAAATGAAAGTCCGAGAGGGTCTAAATTGACTTTCGTCGACATTCCGAACTCAATGGTAGAGTCTATTTGACCAAAAGAGGTACTTATAATAAAGAGATATAAAATTTTATGAATAGCATAAATTCATGTAACTATAGACTGAAACGATTTCTGACGTTGTGGACTCAATAGTGAGGTCCGCGTTTTGAAATAAGCTACGAAAGGACATGACATGTAAACATGTGAAGTAAATAAATCAAACTTAAAATTAATGGAGCTACCAGAAGAGTATAAATTGAAATGAATTTAATTCCTAACACGTTAAATTGTGTTTTAGGTTAAGGATCAAGAAATCATTATGGATAAAACCCGAGAAGCCTTTATGGAGGAAATGATTTGGGAAAGCAAAGTAATTAAAAGGAAGATTAATATCGCCAAGAAATCTCAGATTGTCTCTATTAGGCCCTTTATATACAAAGCTCCTATCATCCTAATAGGGCAACTTATGAAAGAAGCAGCAGCAAGGAAACTTGCTGAAGAAGCTTTGAAAGAGGAAGAAAAGAGGAAAGACACTAAAACGCTTAAGGAAATGGTTCAGAGGTAATGTCCATTTATAATTAAAGCACATAAAGTAAATAGATATGTAATATAACTCTAAATCCCTACGTGTTAGGCCTATTTTAAACAATAAAACCTATCATCGAACTAGGCTCACTCAGTCTAAGAATAGATTAAGATTACAAGTTGATTTAAATACATATGAAATTAATGAAATTTTCATAAATTATTTTAGGTTGAAAAAGGACAAAGGGAAGGCACAACCGTAGCGCTAACCCAGAAGTGAAGGTGAGTAACCTTGTATTTGTAGTGGAGATTTAGCTCCATGGATTTGAAGGAGTTTTAAGTTCAAAATATCTAAAGCATTCGAATAGCAAATTCAGTATTTACATGATTCCTGTTTTAAAGTACTCCTGTTCTTATAAACCCTGTTGTGACATGCTCAGTGAATGGTTTCTACTGCAATTTCACTTTAAAATATATTTCAGCATGTCTAAGTTTTAAAATGCCAAACGTTGTTAAATATTCTATATTTGCATATTCCAAGTATTTAAAGATTCTATCATGAAGTCATGAACATCATGTGTTAAATGCTCATAAAAGCATCTATGTGAAGAAGTCACGTGTTAAATGTTTTTAAATGCAAGATAAACTGTGCATAAGCACCACGGATTTTGTTGGGTTTCTTTGGAACTCAACCATGGTACGAATAAATGCCAGGTAGCAGGATCTAATCCCCCAAGCATGAGATATCTCCACGGAAAGTAAAATGGGAATCTGGTTCGAAACGGATTCCACTAATGAAAGTGATAAGGTGCGTGTTGGAAATGGAAGCAGGTTTTATGTAAAGATTCAGAATTTTGGAATAAATTTTTTTTTTTTAAGACAATATTTGAATTTCTTTAAATCCTAATTACTTTCAAAGAAACAAATAAAATGAAATAAAATAAAATGCAATGAGTGAGATATATATATATATACATATACAACTATATATATATAATTGTATATCTATATCTGCACGTGGAATGCAGTAATGTGTTATTGAGTGTACTAGTGGTGAGTAGTTTGTAAAATATATTATCATATATATACATATTATAATCTTAAGTGAGACAAGAAGTGGGAAAAGCAAAAAAAATGGAAAGGTAGAAATAGAAAAGCAAGTCAACAAATGAGGCTGTCGACACTGTTAGAGAGAGAGGGAAAGGCATTGCAAGTGGGGCATGTTTATATATATAATATATGTGTGGTGTGTGTGTTAAGGTGAACAAGAAACAAGAAAAAGAAAAAGAAGAAAAGCAAGTTAGGCGCAGCAGTAGCGTGGCAGCCGGAACAAAATATATAATATGTATGTGTGTATTGGGGCTGTGCGAGTACAGGCTACAGCCGTAGCTGTAGAAAAGAGAAAGTGAAATAGATAGAAGGACGGTGCAGGTAGGCGCAGAGCAGAGATATAGCTTACAGGGAGAGAAAAAGAGAGAGAGAGAAGAAAAAGAAAAATGGGGCAGCAGCGGCTGCTTGCTCCAGCGGCAGTAACAATGGTGCAGCAGGTCTAGCTTTGCAACAAGAGAAAATTGAGAAAGGAGAAGAAGAGAAAATAAGTGGGCAGCCGAGAGAGAAATTGTACAGAAGCAGTGCAGAAGAAATTGTGCATATACGTGTGTGTTGTGTAATAGAACAAAGAGGATGAAGAGCAGCAGCAGCGTTGCAACAAGTGCAGCGTGTGCTGCGCTGCGTGGGTTTGGTGGTGGCTGTGCCGCAAGTGGGAACAGCAGCAGTGCTGCAACAGGGAGAAGGAAAGATTGAGAGATTGGGTTACTGCTATGGTGGAGGATCCATGCGGCTGCTGTGATGAAAAAAAAAATTGAGAGAATTGGTGCAGCAGTCCTCAGGATGTAGTGCAACAGGGTGGAAAAAAAATAGTGCAGCCATGAAGCTTTTAAGAGGAACCAGAAATTGAAACTGAGGAGAAAGAGGAGACTGCACCAAGATATTCAGAAGTAGGTATGTATCTGTTTAGGTTCTGTTATTTAATTTTAAAGCATGATATCTTGGTTTGATAATAGTCTTATAGAACATGAAATTAGAAAATTAATGCAAAAAGAATTAATTAAAAAGGTTGAGGAATGAAGGAGAAAACTCAAGTTACAGGTGGTTGGAATGATATAGGTTTTTAAAATTTTATGTGTAAAATTTAGCTAAAATGAGGTTGAATAAATTCTTAATAGTGCAGAAACTCATTTAAATAAAATCGGAATCAAAACAGTAGGGAAAAAGATGAAAAGAAAATGGGAAAAACCCGTTGCCGGAATCTGGGTTGCATGACCGAAAAACTGATATGGATCAGTGCATTTGAACTATGTTGAGGTTCATAGACGGCCCTAAATAATTGCTAAGATCCCAGGAATTGTTTGGTGTAAAAACATACAAAAAGCCGACGTAAAAAGTGTGAGAAAATGACATGGGACGTGACTTTCCGGTGACCGGCGTTGGCCAGGTCACCGGAGGTGGTGATCGGAAAGCCGCAGGGATGACTTGGGCTGCCTTGGACTTGTTTTGTTGGGCCTGTCTTAATTTAAATGGCATTGGGCCATCTTGTTTAAAAAGGGTTTTGGGCCTCTTTTAAATTTTAAGTGTTAGGCCTCCTTGGGTTGGGCCTCTCCTATTTTAATTAAAAGAAGAACCCTTGGGCCTGTTGTCATGGGGTTTAAAAAGGGAATTGGGCCTGTTTTAATTGGGCCCAATAGAGAGAAAGAAATGAAAAGAAAAAGGAAAGAAAGAAGGAAAAAGGGGGGGCTGGGGGAGATTCGAACCAGGAACCGTGCGTGGGGAAGAGACGCGCGTGACCAGTGAGGACGGTTTCCAACCGTGCCTCTTTACTTCACAAATAAATATATATTATATAAACACTCTATTTAATTAATTAAAATTTAATTAAATTAAAGTAAATAACCCGAAATGGCCCGGAACCCAAATACGACAAGTCATATATGTTTTCTTACTATCTTGGACCTCCTAAGACCAACGGTGAGGTCCGTGATGTGATACGAGGTCCCAGAAAATAAAAGACCCGTGGAACCCTTTAAAATTATCAAAATGCCCCTGAATAGAAGTACAGTCGAACGAACTCCGAATTAAGTAAACAAATAGTGAAACTTTATTATCTCGAGCATTCCTGGACTCAACCGTGGAGTCCAATTTGTGAAAAGAGGTCACGAAATGTAAGGACCCGTGAAAAGTACAAAATGACTGTTTTGCCCTTTTGAACCCAGATGTCCGAATTGAGTTCTACGAGAACCTAAACTTATTTTCTTCGACGTTTCGGACCCAATTGTAGAATCTATTTTAGCAAAATGGAAACTTAAGAATTAAAGACATAAAATTTGATGAATAGCATAAATTCAAATGACAATAGACTGAGTTGTAATTTATGCTTTTAGGGACACTGACAGGACAGGAGAGGGCGATATGATCTCCTGCATTTTCATTGACCAGTTCAGTTACGTATCGTACATGATCTTCTAGGGTTGAGACTACCCGACAGGTATGGTGTTTTGCTAATGTTAGAAATGAGGTTAAGTTAGGAATGTTCTGTGAATGACTGGCATGACTTATGTGTTTATGTGGAATGTGTTTACTTGATGATTTAAAATTGGTTGTTCACATGCTTACATGTTACTTGTCCTTTATGAATGTTTAGTGAATGATGAACGTAAATCATGACATGTGTATATGTTGATTATATGAGATATGCTTGCATGTGGAATCAGCTGGTGATTTATGCATTTATTGTCTCGAGCATGCTATATTGTGGAAACCATGTTTCATTGACATTGCATTGGCATATTGGCATATGATGAATCCTTTGAGAACATGGCGTGGGTAAGCACGTGGTGCTTTGCATTATGAGGGTGTAGATCCTGTGGTGAAAAACCCAAAATTGGCCATTGCATTGGTACTCTGTGCCCATCGGGGAGTACCCGTAAATGAGACATGGGTGTGGCATAGAGTTGTGCATGGGTGTGTCACGCATACCATTCATATATATTACTGCGATGCTTGAATGTCATTTAGAAATAAATGTACACTTTGCACATGCCACGCCTTAGCTTTATTTCTTGCATTAGCACTTCATCATACCAGCAGTTGAGCTGACCCATTCGTGGGCAACATTTTTCAGACGAGGACCCTCCAGCCACTTGAGACTCTGTGATACCCTGATAGGGTGAAGCACGTGATATATTTCTGGTCCATGGGACTTGTATTTTGTAATGTAAGGGCTTAAGCCCGAATGACCTATGAACGATGCAGTTATGTGATGTACTTCATATTATTTTATGTATTGATAAGGATGGACGCTTGTTTAGTGGACTTATTTACCTTTGTCCTTTTATTTATTTTATTTTCTGTCTCGTCAGTCGCGCCTCGGGTTTGTAGAAATTCGGGGCGTGACATTTTACCCTCATTTTCACCATGCATATTTACATGTTTTGAAGTTCATATACTCTATCTGAAAAAGTACATGTTTAGCTTGAATACTTTAAATATTTCAAAGCTATCTGTTTTAAGGAATGCATATATTTTGTATTTAAAGTATACGAGCAATTGGTAGTGATTATTTTATAAGCTCTCATGTGCTAAACCACTGCCAATTGAAACCTTATGACAAATACTGAAATTACTCACAAGCTTAGATTAGCTTACCTGGATTTTTATCCGACCCCCCTTTCAAGTAACAGAAGTGATCCTGACCCTATTTTTTGATAAAGGTGTGAAAGCCTTGCCCATTTTGAGGAAAGGCATAGAAAGTTCCTTACAGGGTAGCATGGAGGTAGTAAGACCATATTTTGGTCACTTTTGTATTGGCAGTTTATGGGATGTATTGTGGATTGTAGTTATCACTTTTTGTTATAGTAAATTTTGGAGAGTTATGTAACTAAGTCTTGAAGGACAAATGGATATGTATTATGTATAAAACTTTAAAATTTTTATTATGCTCTGAATGTATAATCATGTGTATCGATATGAAGAGTGGTAGTACCGGGCGGATGTGCGAAAGATTTAAATAAGAAAAGAAAAAAAAAGTTTTTCACGCTTCCGCAAACACAGGCCGCACAGCCATCCGATACTGTTGCTTATGTGAGCCTTGCCCTAAAGCCTCGGCTGAAGGGTGGCAGTCGCGATACGAGATTCGTACATGGTGGGTTTCGGGTCGTTACAGTAAATGTGAAAGAAAAGAAACAAACGTAGGAGATGAATTTTTTACCTTTCTCATGGATAATGACCCTTTATCCTATAGTGAGGCTGTGACCTCTCCACATGCTCTTTTTTGGAAAGAAGAAACTCATAGTGAGATAGAATCTATTATGGCCAACCATACTTAGAAATTGGTAGACTTACCCTATGGCACTAAACCGATATGATGTAAATGGATATTTAAAATAAAATTAGAATTTGATGGATCAATTAATAAATCCAAAACTAGATTAGTGGCTAAGGGATATAATAAAAATAAATAAATAGATTATTTTGATACTTACTCTCTTGTAGCTAGAATATCATCCATTAGAATTCTAATAGCACTTGCATCTATACGAAACAACCCAAATGATTTGTAGTTCCCAAAAATGAAAATAAAGTTTATAAATTAGTAAGGTCTTTATATGTTTTAAAACAAGCACCAAAACAATGGCATGAGAAATTTAAAAATATAATGATCTCTAATGGATATATTATAAATGAGGGAGATAAATATATTTATCATAAATTTAACAATAATTTAGGTGTAATAATTTGTCTTTATTTTGATGATATGTTAATCCTAGGCACTAACATAGAGGTAATTAATGACACTAAACATATCTTATCATCTAATTTTGATATGAAAGACTTAGGTGAAGCTAACATAATTATTGGAATAAATTAACAAAAACCAACAAGGGAATTATGATGTCACAAGAACACTTTGTGGAAAAGACACTAGGGAAATTTGGACACTATGATTGCAAATTGGTTAGTACCCCATATGATCCGAATACACAACTTAAGAAAAATACTAACAATAGTGTATCACAGATTAATTATGCACAAATAATTGGAAGTCTAACTTACCTTATGAACTACACTAGGCTAAACATTGCTTATGCAATTAATAGACTTAGTAGATACACACTTAATCCTAGTAAGGAACATTGGACTGCTATATATAGAGTCCTTAAGTATTTAAGGGGTACCATTGATATTGGTTTGCATTACCGTGGATTTCCTGCTATACTTCAGGGATATAATGATGCTAACTGGATTTCTGATTCAAATGAGACAAAATCCACGAGTGGTTATATTTTTACTCTTAGTGGAGGTGTAGTCTTTTGGAAGTCTTCCAAGCAGACAGGCACGGCTTGGTCCATTATAGAGTATAAATTCGTTGCCTTATAGAAGGTAGGTACATAGGCTCAGTGGCTTAGAAACCACTTGGCAAATATCCCTTTTTGGATGAGACCAGTTCCATCCATGTCACTATATTGTGATTACGAGGCTGCTATAACCCCTGCAAGGAATAAGGCCGATAATGGCAAGAGTAGGCATATCAGTGTGACACATAATATTGTGAGGCAACTGCTGAATGATGGGGTTATATCCCTAGATTTTGTACAGTTAGAGATGAACTTAGTAGATCTTTTGACCAAACAATTAGGAAGAAAGCTAGTGGATAGTATATCAAGGGGGATGAGACTAATGCCTATTATAGAGGTCCTTAGTGGTGGGAACCCAAATTAAATGAGTGTAGATCCCACAAATTAGGTTCATATGGGTAACCACTGGTTGACTTGATAAGACACTATCACTTATTCATTGTCCATCCCTATCATGTAGATTGTGTAAGAGACTACAATGTGTTAGGTTGAGTAATAGCTCTTAATGAATACCATAGCCCTTATATGGGTGGTGTGTTTAATTGCAGTACACACTTGATGGATTCACTTATGTGGGTGTGGAGGTGGAGCCGCTTCCTATGAAAACTTAGGCAGGTTTTTTAGAGCACTCATGAAAATCCAAGTGTAACGCATAGCCAAAACGTGTCGAACTGCGTTGAACAACCTTACTAGTTAAGTGTAATATGGGTGATGAGTACAATGACCCACACAAAAAAGTGAGGTTCATAGAAATTTTAAATTTTACCAAATTTATGTGTCATATCTTATTTACCCTATGTGTTGTTCATAGTCTGAAAGACACCAACATAGAGGCATTACACTAAAGTGGTCTTTCTTATGCTTTCAGATTCTTTCTTATTCATTCTAAATTTGCCTTTGAAATATGTGGGGGATTTTAAAGACATTGACTTAGTGTCCCACAACCTTAAATTAATATTTGTTATTTATTTATTTCTTTAAGTCCGGAATTAGTCAATTATGTTAATGATTAACGCGGGGTTGTTTGAGTAAGTCAACCAATTGGTTAGAATTTTCTTGCGTCCAAAGCTCTGAGCGAGTCCACTTGTAATACCCCGACCTGGTTTTTGATAATCAAATTGCTAATTAAATATTAGGAACTTTAAAAAACAATATAATAGTTAAGAGAGAACTAGAATCAACAAAATAAATAAAAATACAAGCACATGAGGAAGAAATGAAATGAAAAGAATGCAATAAAATAAAATTGGGATAAAATACAAAACTCCAAACAAGGCATAAAAAAGGGAAAAAAAGGAAGAAAAATAGGCCAAAAGTGATGGCCCAAAGTCTTGATCCCAAGACCAAAAATTGGGAAAGAACTTATGCCAAAACATTAACTAACTAGGCTATAGCACTTTTATGCTATATATTTCACAAGATATATATATATATATATATATATATTTATAACTGAAATGAATATGCATATGCAAGGGGAGGCGGTATAACTATCCATACGGGGAATGGAAATTTATGGATAAAATATGAAATTGAAAACTGAAATAGAATTATATAAATAACTTACAATTAACTTAGAGGCTAGAAGCCTGTTTTAGTGAAAAAGAAACAAAAACTGAATACATGATGAAATCTAGAGACATATTATAAATGGTTGCTCTCGTTAGAGGATTTTCTCTCAAGTATTTTCTGAAGGTGTGTAAAACTGAGGAAGGCCGGTCCTTTTGTAGAGGAGGAAGGCGCCTCGTGAATGACTGACTGGATTGGCTGCAGGAATCTTACTGTTTGACTGGTGCTGCAAGAATTTTACTGTTTGACTGGTGCTGCAGGAATCTTACTGTGACTCTATGATACTTTGTCTATTTACATGACTAAAGAGCTTCAGATTTCATGAGCTTCTTACTGTTGCTGAATAGTTGGTCACGGATTTGCTGATGTTATTATTATGGACTGTTTTAAATTTCAAAGTCATTGTCTAAAACATATGGGTCTTGACTGAACTCATTATCTACTGGATTATGAGGAGGACAACTGGATTCAGCATTCGATTGGGTATCTTGGTCAATACTGGAGGATGACCAAGTCCTATACGCAATAGGTTTGTCATGACCCGAAACCCACCCTCTACGGATCTCGTGTCGGGACCGCCACCCTTCGGCCTGAGGGCCTTAGGGCAAGGCTCACATAAGCTGCAGTATCGAATAGATGTGCGACATGTGGTTTGCGGAAGCGTTAAAAACTTTTTTTTTTTTCTTTTCTTATTTAAAACTTTTGCACATCCATCCAGTGCTTCCGCTCTTCATAGTGGTACACATGATAATACATTCAGAGCATAAATAAAAGTTCTAAGGTTTTATACATATTACATAGTCGAGTGCCTCTAGGGCTTAAGTAAATATTATCCTAAGTCTATTACATCATAATCCATCCAACTACAGATCCTAACTACTTCCAAAAGTCCATAATCCTATACATCCATTAGTCATTATCCCAAAATGGAGCACAGCTCCCACTCATCGTCAGTACCTGAAAAATGTTAGGGAATAGGGTGAGCTTCGAGAAGCCCAATGAGTAATTCCTACATTTTCCATGGGGTTTCAATTGGCAATGGTTTCGGACATGAGAGTTTATAAAATACTTACTACCAATTGCTCGTATACTTTGAACATAGAGTACATGCATTCTTCATAAAGATAGCTTTGAAACATTTAAAGTATTCAAGGCTAAACATGCATTTCTTTAAATAGAGCGTAAGCATTTCAAAACATATAAACATGCATAATAAAATGGGGGTAAAAACTTGCTTCCATTTTCAAAAGCGTTACTTCAAAACATATAAACATGCATAGTGAAAATGGGGGTGAAACCTGCTTCTATTTCCAAAAGCATTTGTCATCTTTTCATTTTCGTTAGTGGAATCTGTTTCGAACCAGACTCCCGTTTTTCGTATACGTGGAGATATCTCATTGCCTGGGGGATTAGATCTTGCTACCGGGCATTTCACATGACAGGTCAATTGAGTTCTGAAGAAACCCAAAATCCTGACTATGTGGTATTTGACAGGTCAATTGAGTTCCGAAGAAACCCAAAATCCTTCCTGTGTGCTTATACACCGTTATTTTGTAAAACATAGATACTTTTTATGAGTATTTAAAATAGGTGTCGTATAACTTCCGCAATAGAGCGTCAAGTGATTAGAATAATCAAATTCAGAACATTTAAGGAAATTGGTGTTTTGCTCAAGTATGCTAAATATTTTGAAGAAAGGAACTGTATATAAGAACATTTATTGAGCATGTCATAACAGCATATTGTAAAATAGGAATCGTATAAAAATTGAATTTGATATTTAAAACATCATTCAAATCCGTGGAATTAAATTTTCATTTCAAATGCAAGGTTGCTCACCTCGGTCCTTGGGGTCAGTGCTAATAATGTGCTTTTCCACTTCCTCTGTAGTTCCTAAGAACAATTCATACATAATCTCATTAACTTCACATAACTGCAATATCACCTATTGATGTTTCTTAACTTATGCTTAGTTCGTATTGAATCCTAACTTTAATATTAGGCGTTATACTATTAAGGTATACTCTTTTGGTAGCTCTATTAACTTCAAATTAATTTATTGACTTCATATGTTCACGTGTCATGTCTTTTCATATCTTATTTTCACGTATGATCCTTAGTTTATTACTTCGGCAATATTCTAGTTCATAGTCACCTGACTGATGCTATTCATCAAATTTTATGTCTTTTTATTTTAGACATCTCTTTTGGTTGAATAGACTGTCAGGACCTGTGTCACGCCCCGAATTCCAGCGAACCCGAGGCACGAGGAACGAGACAAAAGAAATAAAATAATAAAGGAATAAAAGATAATTAATAACATTCTCATACATTCTGTACACTGTTCTGATACATACATAGGTCTAGTCCACTTGCTTACAACATGTAAGATGAAATACGATCTTGGGCTTATGCCCTTATACAATATCAAAAACAAACGCCCCTTGGGCCTAACACAGTCCCTAGTCAGATCATCTCCACGTCTCGTACTGCTGGGACATCATCTGAAATGTTGCCCCACTAAAGGGGTCAGCTCAACATGCTGGTACAATATAATGCTAATGCAAGAAACAAAACCAAGGTCGTGGCATGTGCAAGTGTACGGTTATTTCTATATGGCATTCGATATCATGATGACAGGATATGAACAATGTATAGTATATAAGCTGTATGCGTGACACACCCATGCAACTCTATGCCCACCCATGTCTCATGATACAGTCCTTCCCCGTCGGCATGAGTACCTTGTATGTCTCGCTTCACGGTCCGGAATCCGTCAGGCAGGCAAGTACCTATTGGTCGGTTTTGGGTTTTTCACCACAGGATCTGCACCCTCATAATGCAAAGCACCAAGTGCTTACCCACGCCATGTCCAAAGAATCACACTATGCCAATATGCTCTGATTTCATCATGTCATAATGTAATCTCAATGATGCATCTCATTCATACATAAAGCATGCCTTCAAGTACACAATTTATAATATCAACAGTTCTTCAAAGCATATGATTCACACACTACACTAACACATGCGATATACACAAAATCATCATCCAACTTAACAAGATAGCATGTAGCACATAAGCATGTAAACACTCAAGCAAACATGTGAACAATCAAGGCAGCAAAGCAAGTATTCCTAATCTCAATTATATTTCTTACTTAGCACAATATATCGTACCTGGTAATCGATCTCAAACTGGAAAAGTGTACTCGTAGTAAAGTGAAACCACCGTAAGAACACCGAAGGCTAGGTCACCTTCTCTTTGCCTTTCCGTGTCCCTAAAATTCATAACATGAAACTCAGTTTAATTGTCACTTGAATTATGCTATTCATCAAATTTTATGTCTTTAATTCATAAGCTTCTATTTTGCTAAATTAGACCCTACCATTGAGTCCGGAACGTCGAAGAAAATAAGTTTAGGCTTTTGTAGAATTCAATTCGGACTCCTGGGTTCAAAAGGGCAAAATAGTCATTTTGCACTTTACACGTGTCCTCAGATTTCGTGACTTCTTTTCACAATTCGGACTCCACTGTTGAGTCCGGAATGCTCGAGATAATTAAGTTTCACTATTTGTTTACTAAATTCGGAGTTCATTTGACTGTATTTCAATTCAGGGGCATTTTGATAATTTTACATGTCACTACGGGTCTTTTATTTTTCGGGACCCCGTCTCATAAAACGGACCTCACCATTGGCCTCAGAATGGCTGAGATAGTCAAAATACACTAATGACTTGTCGCATTTGGACTCCGGATTATTTTAGAATATTTAATTAATTAAATTAATTAAATTAATTAATTAATTAATTTAATTAATAGTTTATTAATATTTTATTCATGGGGGGTCAAACATAATTAATCAAAGTTCTGGGGTTCAAAACCAGATTTCTTAAGGTTCTGGGTTAAGGTTCAATTTTCAAAAGGTTCAAGGTCAAAATTGCAATTAATCAAAATTCACTATTCCCAATTCGGTTACCCAAACAGGGACTTATCCAGAACAGGGATAGGATATCCCTGTTCCTATTTCAATTTAAATTTCTGATTTCTTAAGTCTGTAACCAAACAGACCCTTTTAATCTTTTAATTTAAAACACATGGCAACACGTGGCAGGGGCGGACCGGCCCAAGCCCAACCCGACCCGAACCGACCCGACCCAAGCCCGGATCAGCTCCCCTTCGTCCCCGACTTTCCGGCGGTGAACCAGTAGGGTTCCGGCGCCTTCTCCGGCGCCGGCGACCGATCTCCGGCGACTTTTTCATGTTTTCAAAATGCCATTTTCTTCCTCCCTTCCCAAGGACTCTAAATCTACCCTCCATTTTCATCAAGACCCACTCAACCGTCTCGAATAGGGGTTTTAACAGCTCCGGCCGGTTTTCCGGCGAGCTGGTTTTTCTTAATTTTCTTCTCGGTTCTCGACTGTTTTGGCTCATTTCTTTTTCTATCTTCTTTCTGCACTTCTTAGGATCATTTCTATTTCATTTAAACTAGGTTCTATGCATAAAATTTCAATGAACCCGAAATTATCCTTACACCTGCAACTAGGTTTTACTCACTGATTTCTCAACTATTTTAACTAGTTCTTTTTGCAATGTTTTCCATTTTTCATGCTCTTTAAAACCCTACACTTAAAATCAAATAAAAGCTCTTAAATCTTAAAAACAGAACGAGACCCACTTACTTTAAATTCCTGTTTTTCTCTTTGGGGTCGCTTCCTCTTACTTCTGTTCCTCTTCAATCCACTCTCAATCTCTCCCCTCTTCCATTCTCTCCTTCTGTTTTCTTTTCTAGCTCATCACCCACGTCCGTAGGTATGCACAAAGCACAACCGACCCTTTTCTCTCTCTTCTCTTTCTCTCTCTATTCCCCTCCACTTGCAGCCTTCCTTGACTTCTCTCCCTTCTGCTCAGCCTCTTGTTTCTCCCCAAATGCAGCTTTGCATTTAATGCAAAGCTGCTCCTATATATCTATATATATATATATATATATTATCATCACACACACACTAGTTTCACACACTCCCAACCGGTTGTCCACCTAGTTTGGTTACAAACACACACACACACACTGCCACATATACATACACACATATTCACATATACATGCTTTCATCCCACATCTATATATATATATACACATATATATATATATATATATACATTCCATACATACATATAATATTCCATACACATACATACATGATACACATGTATACACCATGCATATATATAATGCACATGCTTCAAAAATTTACAATAACAATAATATACATATCACATAATTTTTCACATTTTTAATACCAACAATAATAATTAATACTAATAATAATAAAAAAAATAACCATGAAAATATTTATAAAAATTTTTTTTTTTTTTTTTTCCGGGTTATTACATCCTTCCCTCCTTACAGAAATTTCGTCCCAAAATTTAAAATAACTTAAAACGAAGGGAAATACATCACTGATCAAACAACTCGGGGTACCTAACTCGAACCTCGGTTCCAACGAACCTTGACCAAAGGGATGGTCCTGTCTCGCAAAACCTGATCCCTCGAGTCTAATATCGCTACGGTTTTCTGATCATAGGAAATGTCGCCCTCTAGCCGAAGATCTACCCAATCTAATACATGGGAGGGGGGTCAGGCTGACACTTCCTTAGCATCGACACATAGAAGACATTATAAACTCTAGATAGCTGTGGAGGTGAGGCCAGCTTATAAGCCACCTCACCAACCCTCCCAAGAATCTCAAAGGGGTCTATAAATCATGGCGACAACTTTCCACTGCGCCCTAATTTCCTCAAACCTCGTTGGGGGATACCTTGAGGAACACATGGTCCCCCACCTTGAATGACAAGGGTCGTCGCCTCCTATCTGCATAACTCTTCTAGCGACTCTGGCTGGCAACAAGCGCTGCCTGATCACTTGTATCTTGTTTGTGGTCTCACGGACTAAGTCGAGTCCCCAAAACAACTGTCTCTCCTACCCCAGTCCAACACACCGGGGAACTGCTTGCTACGGTTGCAGGCAAACCCTACCAAAGCAAAGTGATCCTCTCAACTACTCCTGAAATCCATGACACAATCCCTAAGCATGTCCTCGAGGATCTGAATGGTACGCCCTGACTGACCATCAGTCTGGGGATGCAAGGTGGTACTAAACTTAGCTGAGTCCCTAAGGCTGTCTAGAGGCTCTGCCAAAACCGGCAGTGAAACGTGGGTCCCTATTTAAGACAATGGATAAGGGAATTCCATGTGGTCGTACCATCTCTCGACATAATAATAAAAGATCAATGCAAAATGCATTGCAACATGTAGACGTGCAGCCTTACCTATGGATCACTCACCTCTCCCTTAGCCAGGCGATGTGGAATGCATTACCTCCTCCCATTACCATCTTCCCCGTAGGCTTCGCCTCACCGGTAGGCGTGCAGACATCTCCACACTCCCTGCTAGGGCCTGGTGCTAATCCCATCTGTAACGACTCACTCCACATGGCACAACACATAATGAAATCCTCAAAACACATTGGCTCATCAACGCCAATCCCTTTCGATTTCCATCCAAGTATCACGACTCACCTCAACAATTCAACACAATAAAAAGTAAAGGAAACTCCTCACTGATCACAAGGATACCCCAAGGTCTCTCGCACATGTGACGTTATCTAACCTACCTCAATTTAATCCATGAAATCACCTAGTGATTTATCCCGATGGTATAAATTCACATTTTCTGTACCACAATGCAATCTATCATCCAGCATTCTCTAAGTACCCTAATTACCCACAAGATATCAACAGTACAATCTAAAAGTAAAGTCATCACCTCCCACCTTAGTCTATATATATATATAACCGAGACTAAGTGTCATGTACTAATAAGGGCTAGCCTATTCATTTTATGTACGCGTATGTCGGTTAGGTATATAACGTAGACAGTGTAGGTTACGTATTCTAAACATGAACTTACATCAATATACCAAGATTCAGAAGAAGTAAAACACTAAACTCTCCACCAATTTCCACTACGAACACACCTCAATTTTCACACACATGCATCAACACACACATGAAAACATGTTTAAGCATTCTCTCATATATGCATCAATAATAATCAGTCGGTACATATATATAAAAAAATCAAAATTTTCCGTACTATAATGGTCACTAAACTAGCATGCTTATATTGAGTAAACGTATAACATTTAATAGCTAACACGTAGCTCACCACATCAGCACCCAGTATAAAATTTCATTATAGGGATACACATATACATAAATAAGTACACAGTCTGCTGTACAGGTGACCAGGCACATTCCCCAACCTTACGGATATCCAGGCTCACAGCCTATCTCACTGACAACAAGCATGTAGTCTACTGTTTAATCTCACTCGTTATACTGTATATAGGCAAGCATTGAATCCTAGATCATCAATAACCCAGTATACCCCACATTGCATAATTTCACAACTAAGGTAACTAGCACTCCTCTAGTCATGTAACCCAAACCAACCCAATTCAAATTAAAGTCTAACCCCTCCTAATTCACAATAAAGTCAATCTAAAAAAGATCCATGGACATTCCATGGAATAAAGAAAACATCTCCCTCAGGAGTACACACCGCCTCTCTTCCCCTGTAACAACCTATACACGTCTAAAGTGTAAATAACCGATCTATCTCCAACACAACACCAATACTAGACGCATCAAATAAGATGAAGAATCCAAATAAGGTATGCAGTCAGCTACATTTATTGAGTAACCTCTACAGATTCTCGTCAACATTACACCGCCCCCAATGTCATGGTAACATAGTAAATATGAATGGATGAGATGTACTATAATCTATCAGTATGCTAGTCCATAAACTAAACACAAAAAAATGTACCTCAAGGCTCTAAAGGTCCAAAAATGATAGGTGACTCTAGGCTGACTACTGCATAACGCCACTCTGAGTGGTCTGGTCCTGCCTACCACCCCTCTGACTGAGAGTCCTGACACTCAATGCTGTAGGGGTATGCTGAAAATACGGTGTCGGAGGTCTCTGACCCAATAGTGGCTGTGGCAGAGGCACTTAGGTATACTGATAGAAATGTGGCTCCTCTAAGTCCTGGGAAATCGACCTCTGGGGACAATTGGCCCTAACATGGTCAGTCTGGTGGCACACAAAACAAGTTCGTGGAGTCCCCCGTCCTTGACTCTGTACTGGTGATGGAAATGACTTCTGGCTAACCCCGACCCTCTGTCTCAAGCTAGGGTCCCTCAAAGGACAAGTGGCCATCTTGTGGCCAGGCTGTCCACAAATAAAACAAATAATGGTCCCTTGGGAAGTGTATGTGAATGTGGAAGAAGTACCAGTCTGGGACCTCTTCAATAGTCTCCTACCAGTGTGAGTATGGGCGGGTATAGATATCCGTGCAGCAGCAGCACGGGCTCGAGACCTCTTCGATGGCCTCCTACCAGTGTACATCGGGGTAGATCTAGGGATCTGTGCTAGAGTCGCCTCGCTCTGGGTCTGGGGCTCTCTGACTCCTCTAAGCTCAGCCAACTCTCTCTCAGCCCTGACGGCTCTCGTCACTACCTCCTGTATAGTGTGAAGGCATTCCCGCATAATGGTCGCTACGTCCCCAGAACCACTAGTCTGTCCTACCTCTACTGGAGCAGGTGTAAAAGTGACGGCCTCCTCAACTGCAACATCTGCCGAAGCAGCAGCTTGGGGCCAACTATGCCACGGTGGTGCAGTGGTCCTAGGCTCATCGTGTCTAGGTGGTATATGTCTGGGAGTAGCTTGTCTCGGTGGCATGTCTACAAGTTCAAAGAGAAGAAAAAATTAATACCCCATTAGACACAGGTGTTAAAAGAACATTAAGTAGGTACTTTTCAACGCTTCACAATTTCGAAGTAACAACCACAATATATCATGACACACTTGCCTAATCAACACCTACATAACTAATGTCAATCACCACCACCCGTTGGTTATACTAAACAATTTACACCGAGTTCTCACATGGCCCACCACTAAGAAGGATTTTATCTAAACAAAGTAATACACGCATACTTAAACATTTGAACACTAGCAAGGTTTAACTCCCAGTGAAAACTATCCAAAACAATACATCTCTCCACAACCAGGGTTTAACACAAGAACATTTCTATATCCATCATCCAATCTGTACACAAAATCTCTCACAAGTCTGAATTCTTATTTTAGCATTTTAAGGTTTGATGTGTCTTTTATTTATCCCTTACTTTTATAGCTAGGCGACAACCCTTCATGGATCATAGCTCCTTTCATTACTTGCTGATGGGGTACCATCCATCAGCTGTAACTCAAGACCTGAGACCAATCCAGTCTGTATAAATATCATAGTCATAGTATTATAATCCATGAAAATTAGTTACTAACCTAGCACACTCATATGGAATCCACAAACAACAGTCAACTAGGTAAACAACCAGGTTCACACTTGTCTCTTAAGTAACTAGGCATAATGTCTATAGCGTAGATAACTAAGTGTACAACCTACACTTCAAATAACTAGGCATACCGTCTATCCCATAAAGTATACGGTCTATTACATAGACACGAGTTTCTAATCTTAGTCACCCACTACCACAAAAAGAAAACTTCGCCCGCTCCCTATCTACCGGGAAGTCAAGTATAGTGCACACGCGTGCACACCAATGCAAAAATATTTGAGCTAAAAGCTCAGTCATGTTCTCATCAGCAACTAGGGAGTACGTATAACATGACATAATATACACTGAACAAATTCTCACACATTATACATGTCATGCATCTTACCACATTAAATCACGTAATCATGCATCATAACATATCATCAATTAACACGTAATCACAACAAGTCATGCATCAGGACATATAAAACCACGTAGCACACAAGATCCTATCACATGCTGCCAAAGGTTCACACTAAGTCTCATTCTTTTCTCTAGGGTCTCATGGTGTTAAACAACACCCCACGGTCTCTAGGTATTCGAACCTAAGCTCTGATACCACGTTGTCACGCCCCGAATTCCAGCGAACCCGAGGCGCGAGGAACGAGACAAAAGAAATAAAATAATAAAGGAATAAAAGATAATTAATAACATTCTCATACATTCTGTACACTGTTCTGATACATACATAGGTCTAGTCCACTTGCTTACAACATGTAAGATGAAATACGATCTTGGGCTTATGCCCTTATACAATATCAAAAACAAACGCCCCTTGGGCCTAACACAGTCCCTAGTCAGATCATCTCCACGTCTCGTACTGCTGGGACATCATCTGAAATGTTGCCCCACTAAAGGGGTCAGCTCAACATGCTGGTACAATATAATGCTAATGCAAGAAACAAAACCAAGGTCGTGGCATGTGCAAGTGTACGGTTATTTCTATATGGCATTCGATATCATGATGACAGGATATGAACAATGTATAGTATATAAGCTGTATGTGTGACACACCCATGCAACTCTATGCCCACCCATGTCTCATGATACGGTCCTTCCCCGTCGGCATGAGTACCTTGTATGTCTCGCTTCACGGTCCGGAATCCGTCAGGCAGGCAAGTACCTATTGGCCGGTTTTGGGTTTTTCACCACAGGATCTGCACCCTCATAATGCAAAGCACCAAGTGCTTACCCATGCCATGTCCAAAGAATCACACTATGCCAATATGCTCTGATTTCATCATGTCATAATGTAATCTCAATGATGCATCTCATTCATACATAAAGCATGCCTTCAAGTACACAATTTATAATATCAACAGTTCTTCAAAGCATATGATTCACACACTACACTAACACATGCGATATACACAAAATCATCATCCAACTTAACAAGATAGCATGTAGCACATAAGCATGTAAACACTCAAGCAAACATGTGAACAATCAAGGCAGCAAAGCAAGTATTCCTAATTTCAATTATATTTCTTACTTAGCACAATATATCGTACCTGGTAATCGATCTCAAACTGGAAAAGTGTACTCGTAGTAAAGTGAAACCACCGTAAGAACACCGAAGGCTAGGTCACCTTCTCTTTGCCTTTCCGTGTCCCTAAAATTCATAACATGAAACTCAGTTTAATTGTCACTTGAATTATGCTATTCATCAAATTTTATGTCTTTAATTCATAAGCTTCTATTTTGCTAAATTAGACCCTACCATTGAGTTCGGAACGTCGAAGAAAATAAGTTTAGGCTTTTGTAGAATTCAATTCGGACTCCTGGGTTCAAAAGGGCAAAACAGTCATTTTGCACTTTACACGTGTCCTCACATTTCGTGACTTCTTTTCACAATTCGGACTCCACTGTTGAGTCCAGAATGCTCGAGATAATTAAGTTTCACTATTTGTTTACTAAATTCGGAGTTCATTTGACTGTATTTCAATTCAGGGGCATTTTGGTAATTTTACATGTCACTACGGGTCTTTATTTTTCGGGACCCCGTCTCGTAAAACGGACCTCACCATTGGCCTCAGAATGGCTGAGATAGTCAAAATACACTAATGACTTGTCCCATTTGGACTCCGGATTATTTTAGAATATTTAATTAATTAATTAATTAATTAATTAATTAATTTAATTAATAGTTTATTAATATTTTATTCATGGGGGGTCAAACATAATTAATCAAAGTTCTGGGGTTCAAAATCAGATTTCTTAAGGTTCTGGGTTAAGGTTCAATTTTCAAAAGGTTCAAGGTCAAAATTGCAATTAATCAAAATTCACTATTCCCAATTCGGTTACCCAAACAGGGACTTATCCAGAACAGGGATAGGATATCCCTGTTCCTATTTCAATTTAAATTTCTGATTTCTTAAGTCTGTAACCAAACAGACCCTTTTAATCTTTTAATTTAAAACACATGGCGACACGTGGCAGGGGCGGACCGGCCCAAGCCCAACCCGACCCGAACCGACCCGACCCAAGCCCGGATCAGCTCCCCTTCGTCCCCGACTTTCCGGCGGTGAACCAATAGGGTTCCGGCGCCTTCTCCGGCGCCGGCGACCGATCTCCGGCGACTTTTTCATGTTTTCAAAATGCCATTTTCTTCCTCCCTTCCCAAGGACTCTAAATCTACCCTCCATTTTCATCAAGACCCACTCAACCGTCTCGAATAGGGGTTTTAACAGCTCTGGCCGGTTTTCCGGCGAGCTGGTTTTTCTTAATTTTTTTCTCGGTTCTCGACTGTTTTGGCTCATTTCTTTTTCTATCTTCTTTCTGCACTTCTTAGGATCATTTCTATTTCATTTAAACTAGGTTCTATGCATAAAATGTCAATGAACCCGAAATTATCCTTACACCTGCAACTAGGTTTTACTCACTGATTTCTCAACTATTTTAACTAGTTCTTTTTGCAATGTTTTCCATTTTTCATGCTCTTTAAAACCTTACACTTAAAATCAAATAAAAGCTCTTAAATCTTAAAAACAGAACGAGACCCACTTACTTTAAATTCCTGTTTTTCTCTTTGGGGTCGCTTCCTCTTACTTCTGTTCCTCTTCAATCCACTCTCAATCTCTCCCCTCTTCCATTCTCTCCTTCTGTTTTCTTTTCTAGCTCATCACCCACGTCCGTAGGTATGCACAAAGCACAACCGACCCTTTTCTCTCTCTTCTCTTTCTCTCTCTATTCCCCTCCACTTGCAGCCTTCCTTGACTTCTCTCCCTTCTGCTCAGCCTCTTGTTTCTCCCCAAATGCAGCTTTGCATTTAATGCAAAGCTGCTCCTATATATCTATATATATATATATATATTATCATCACACACACACTAGTTTCACACACTCCCAACCGGTTGTCCACCTAGTTTGGTTACAAACACACACACACACACACACACTGCCACATATACATACACACATATTCACATATACATGCTTTCATCCCACATCTATATATATATATATACACATATATATATACATTCCATACATACATATAATATTCCATACACATACATACATGATACACATGTATACACCATGCATATATATAATGCACATGCTTCAAAAATTTACAATAACAATAATATACATATCACATAATTTTTCACATTTTTAATACCAACAATAATAATTAATACTAATAATAATAAAAAAAAATAACCATGAAAATATTTATAAATTTTTTTTTTTTTTTTTTCCGGGTTATTACAACCTGAAACCCACCCTGTGCGGATCTCGCATCGCGACCGCCACCCTCAGGCCCGGGGACCATAGGGCGAAGGCTCACATAAGCAGCGGTATCGAATAGATGTGCGACATGTGATTGCGGAAGTGTGAAAAACTTTTTTCTTTTCTTTTCTTATTTTTAAATTATGCACATCCGTCTGGTACTGCCACTCTTACATAGCATACATGATTTAATATTCAGAGTATAACTAAAAACTTAAAGACTTCATAATACAATACATGTTCAGTTGCCCCGTGAGGCTTATACATAACAGTGTACCGATCTTCTAATACAAAATATATTGGTAATGTTCACAAGTTTCCTAAAGAAACTACTTAACATGTCTTCCCAAAAATGGCAGATTCTTCATCATCGTCTTCTAATCAAAACTGCCCTTAATCACCTGAAAAGAGGGTCCGAACAAAGTCCGGGTAAGCTAATCTAAGCTTGTCAGTAATTACTGCATTCGTCATGGGGTTTCAATTGGTAGTGGTTTAGCACATAAGAGTTTTATAAAATAATCACCACCAATTGCTCGTATATTTCGAACACAAAATATTTGCATTCCTTAAAACATATAGCTTAGAAATATTTAAAGTATTCAAGCTAACATATACTTCTTCATATGAAATATAGAAACTTCAAAACATATGCATAGTGAAAATGAGGGTAAAACCTGCTTCCATTTTCAAACATAACATCTTCTTAAACATAAAGTTTTGAAACATTTAAAGTGTTCAAGCTAAACACGTACTTCGTCAAATAAAGTATATAACTTTAAAACATGTACTTATTCAAGTAAAACATATATTTCAAATATGTAAGTATGCATAATAATGTGGGTAAAACCTACTTCCATTATCATACATGTTATCTTATCACTTTCGTTAGTGGAATCCGTTTCGAACCGGACTCCCGTTTTACTGCAATGCTACAATGAAGATATCCCGTACCAAGGGGATCAGATCCTGCTACCTGGCATTTTGACAGTCAATTGAGTTCCGTGCAACCCAAAATCCCATCATATTTTTACAGATTAATTGAGTTTCGTACAACCCAAAAATCTGTGAGTGCTTCTGCACCATTTCTCTTGTATTTCAAATACATTTATCACATGGCTTCTTCAAATAAACACTTTTCATGACTTCATAATATCTTCGTATGCAAATTTAGAATATTGAACAAGATTTGGAATTTTAAAACTTAGACATGCTGAAAACATATTTTTAAGAAAAAACTATAGCTGAAAGCTATTTACTGAGCATGTCACAATTTTATAAGAACAAAATATTTAAAACAAGAATTACATAAATACTGAATTTGATATTCAAGTACTTCACATATTTTGAACTTAAAACTTCTTCAAATTCATGGAGTTAAATCTCCACTTCAAACACAGGGTTACTCACCTTGGTCCTTTAGGGTTAGTGCTAATAATGCACTTTCCCACTTCCTTTGTAGTTCTTAAGAACAATTCATAATAACTTTATTAACTTCACATTCACCGTAATAACACCTATTGATGTTGCTTAACTTATGCTTAGTTCGTATTAGATCCTAAAACGATCTTATAATTCATATGTACTTAATTTAACTCGTACAATTTAATGTGTTAGAAATTTAATTTATTTCAATTTATACTCTTCTCGTAGCTCCATTAAATTTAATTTAATTTAATTACTTCATGTGTTTTCACGTCATGTCTTCTCGTATCTTATTTCCTCGTACTTGCCTCAGTTTAGTACTTCGGCAATATTTTAGTTTATAGCTATCTGACAGATGCTATTCATCAAATTTTATGTTCTTTTATTTTAGACATTTCTTTTGGTCGAATAGACTCTACCATTGAGTCTGGAACGTTGAAGAAAGTCAGTTTAGGCTTTCCTAGAATTTAATTCAGACTTTTGTAGTTAAAAGGGCAAAATGGTCATTTTACCTATTTATGTGTCATATTTTTCCGTACTTTGTTTCGTAATTTGGACCTCACCATTGAGTCCAGAATGTCAAAGAAAGTCACTTTAGACTTTCTCTAGTTTTAATTTGGCTTTAGAGGTACTAGGGGTAATTTGGTCATTTTACCCCTTTAAATGTCTTTATTTTTTAGGACCCCGTTTCACAAAATGGACCTTACCATTAGTCTCAGAATATCCAAAATAGTTAAAACACACTATTCATATGTTTAATTTGGACTTCATTTGCCTCATTTATGACTCAGGGGCAAAATAGTAATTTTACCTCATTTATAAAATAATTATTTAAATATTTTTCTAGGGGTGTAATTGAATAATTTTTCCCTCAGTTGGGCCACAGTAGGATTTTCCAAAAATTCTGGGGTCAATCCGCAAATAAGAGAAGTTTTGGTTTATTTAATTTTAATAAAATCAGAAACGAGTGGGTTTAGTTCAAATGTAAGTGAACCGGTCTGGTCCCTTTGTAAACCAACCAGTTTGGTCGGTTTTACACATAATACTGACGTCATGATGACGTCAGCCCTAATGTTTTAAAATTAATATATATTAACCCAAAACGACACCGTCCTACTTACCCATTTTATGCGATGGGTCGAGTTCCGACCCGAACCCAATGTGACCCGAACCGACCCGAACAGTGTCATCTTCCCCATGATCACCCTTGTGTTGCCCTAGTTACAGTTTTCCATTTTCTTTAATTTCATGAATTTTGGCCAACTCAAACCCTACTGTTTTCATGGTAAATCATTTTTGGGTCATCAAGGAACATTTTAGCATTCATTTGGGGAATCAAAAGGGTCCTATTTGCTCGTTCAAAGGTTTGATAATCAAACCTATACATCGACTGTAAATGCTCATTTCTGAGCTAAAACTGTTGGGGTTTGTTCTTTGGTGATTCATTTTTCATATAGTTTCATTTTCCATTTGAATATACCCGTTTTGGTGTAGTTTCGAAAGGTTGGTCTCCAAAACCGAAACTTGCAACTCATTTTATGGAGGTTGTTTCTGTTGTTTTTTGATCGCGTATTTGGATTTTTGAAACCCTCATGGTCTCAGTTTGAGGTCTTGGTAAGCCAAAATGGATTTGGCAGAAGTCGGTTCAGACCTGCTTGAGCAAGGTCTTTTAATGGCCGTAGCTTCTGGGTTTCTATTTTCTTGGTGTTTTCAAGATCTAAAATCATGCTTTATGAGCTTTTAAACATATATCTAACACCATATGCATATAACAACTCAAAAACAGTTTATATTCATGCTTAACTTTTAGAGAGAGAAAATGATAAATTTCATATTCCACACCTTTTTGTTGTGGTTTTGACCTCATTCTCTTTTGATTTTCTTCCTTCTCGAGCTTCTCAGTTCCTTTCTTTAATAATGGCAAGCATGCAATGCATGAACTTGCTTTATAATGGATCCACCGACCCTTCTCTCTCTCTCAACTTTTTTTTTCTCTCTCTCTCTCTCTATGACCTCACTGCCTACTTCTAGCCATCACTTCTCATAAATTTCTCTTACACAATTTTTAATTCTACTTTTGTAGATTCAGCTTTCCATTTATGGTTTACAGGGTAGTTGTTATATATGTATATTATATATATTCACACACCAACACCAAGACACACACACACATGTATAGCCGACACACACTCACACACACTTTTAGATATTTTGTGTTCTCCTTACTTTATTCCCATTTATACATATAACATATATATGTATATATATATATATACTATACTTGTATACATACATATAAGTGTGTATGTATATACACACTTGACCACACATACACAATACACTTTAGTGTGTGTATTGTAGGTATTATATATATACTCTATTTAATTATGTCAAATAATTAATTTCTTATAATTAATTAATTAATTTCATAATTAATTAATTAATATATTTTAGTGTATATTCTTTCACACTAATTTTTTATAACCTCGTAATACGTGTCATATGACTCGGTATTTCAGGTCGGGATATTACATAGACTCTAGACTTTACCATTGAGTCCGGAACGTCGAAGAAAGTCGGTTTAGGCTTTCTCATAATTTAATTCAGACTTTTGCACTGAAAGGGGAAAAATGGTCATTTTTGCATTTTCACGGGTCTTTAATTTTTTTCGGGACCTCGTCTCGTGTCGTGGACCTCACCATTGGACTCAGGAGGTCCGAGATAATAAGAATACACTAATAACTTGCTAATTTTAGACAACGGGCATTTTTAAAATTATTTAATTTAATTAATTAATTTAGTTAAATTAATTGTATCAAGTATTATATATATATATATATTTAATGTGCATGAGATGACTGGATGAAATGGGTGGCACGCTGGCCAGCGTGTCACCTCCCTCCCAAAATACACTGCCTTCGAGTCCTGTCAGGTGCAAAATGCACCTTTTTATTTTTTGATTTGATTTAATATAATATATATATATATTATTGCCATATATAACCACACGCGGGCGCATGGCCGAGTGGAAAGAGATGAGGGTTGGGCGCGTGAGGTCAGGGGTTCGAACCCCACCAACCGTAAATTTTCCTTTCTTCTTTTTAAAACATAAAACAGTTTTATATATATATATATATACACATATCAGGCCCCCAAACGACGTCGCCGCATTAATGCGGTGGACCTACTCTCGTACTGACACGTGTCCGAGTCAACTTGGGTGACTCGATTCAAACAGTGAGTCGACTCATCGTCTTCTCCACTGTTGCCCTAATTTTCTAGGTTTCTTCCCTTCCAATTTCGTGCATTTTTAGTCACTGTTTTTCTCTGTTTTTAGTTGATACAGGCTCTTTGGGATTTGGCCAATCTTTTGGCATTCATTTGATACTTTATAACTAACCCAATCATTCGGTCTAACCATGGATACCCGAACCTGCAACTCTCTGGTAAACCCTTGTTTCATCACCGTTTTCAATGGGGTTTGGTTCTGAGTGATTCTCATGGAATGGGGATTCAATCCCTATTATCAAAAACAGGTTTTGAAGTCTAGAACGAGATTTGGGTTTCATGCCCGAAACCTGCAACTCAGTTTTTAGGGTTTATCCTTAGAGTTTTAGGGTCGTGGTCTAGTGTTTTTAGGACCTTGAAATGATTTAGTTTAGGTTCCTATAGACCAGATTTAGTTTGCTTTCCATCATTTCAGGCCTATTTCAGAATTTTGTTCAAACTGAATTTCAATTTCTCTCTCTCGATCCTACATGATTTTCATTCATTCTTGTTGCAATTTATAGCTTATAATATATATATATATATATATATTAAGATTCTATGTTTGCATGCTTTAAATCTAAACAAAATCAAATGAAATTCAAAAAAAAATTATACCTGCTTCAGTTGACAGTTTTTCCAAAACCTCATCTCTTCAATTCCTATTCTGCTATTCTAGTTTCTCTTCCCTCACTCTATCTCTCCCTTCTCACAGAACTCCTCTCTCTTTCCCTTTCTATATAACTGAGTGGTCATGTGGGTGTAAACAATATGTATATATGTGTTTGTAACTATGTATTATCATTGCACTTCCTGATTTTGCCCCAACCACTATCCTTCCTCTTGCTTATTACAGCACTCATGATGAGTGCTTCTTCCATGCATCAGGCTCACTGTTTTTAAGCAAGCCATGTTTTGGCCATGTGTGTGTGTGGTGTTTTGCATATATACACACACACGAACACACACACACATATATATATACTCATAATTTCACTCACACCCACCTACCTCCTTGGACACACACACACACCCTATTACCCCTTAGGTATTAGCATGCTTTTATGTACTATGTATAGATATATTTAATTATCCATGTATATACCTACACATATATATACACTTGGCCATGTATTCACACACACAATACACCTTTAATGTGTGTATGTGTGTGTCTTAATATTTTCTATTTATTTTAACTAATAATTAATTTTATATATTTAATTAATTAATTATTTTCTTAAGTGTAGATATCTTTACGCTAATTTTCATAACCTCGTAATACGTGTCATAGGACCTGATATTTTTGGGTCGAGGTATTACAAGGTTGAGGCTGAGGAACTGTTGGGGGAAATTCTTCATTGATGAAAGAGGTAAACCTTTTATAATTAAGTCTATCCCACCACTTTTCTGAAAATTCTTTGATTACTTTATTTTGATTGATTGCATAGTTCCACTTAGTGATCCATGAAATCTTATATTTGCTGGCCATTAAGAGAATTATGGGGAACTGAGCTGTATGCTAGTCTGTTTTATACACTGAAGCAAAATACTGCATTGCCATCTTGAGAGGGGGTGGAAGTATTTCTGGAACAAGTCCAAATTTATTCCACCATTCACTGAACCATGTGGGAATCTGGCTTTTGAACTTTTGATCAAACATGAGAAACCATGAATGATTCATTGACTCATTCTGCATATAAAAAGCTCTGGTAAATGCTTGACTGTAGTCATAATATGAGTACTGGATAAAAGAATTAGGAATAGATTGAAGCTGAGAGGGATGAGATCCCCAGGCCTTTTCAGAAATGATGTGGACTATGATGAATTTTTGGTACAGAATTTGACTGGGATCTTGTTTACTAGGGATATCTTCCCATCTAACTGATCCAGAATGGATGAGGATGGCTTTATACCATTTAACTGATTTAGAAAGATGGCCGGGAATCAAATGCCAACCAGGAGGAAAATAACTGGTAGCTAAAGCCCATGGGTCTTGGATGTTAATTTTGTGAAGTTCAATGAAAAAGATGTTGACTATGTCTGGTTTTTTGAAATATGAAGAGGAAAAAGTTTTAACTAGAGGCTTAGCTGGGATGATCCTTTGTTCTTTTGAGGGATCAAAAGGATCTGTAATTTCGTAAGGACTGGGAGGTAACTGGGCAAGGGTTGAACTGTAACTAAGCTGGCTATGACTGGGTCTAGGTAGATTGTAATTGGGGCAGAGAGGACTGCCAAGAATAGAGAAACGATTGCCTTGGGAAGAGGATGTTGGGGCTCGTAACATGTTGGGAGTAACTGGGATTATTTTTCCTATGGAGGGAGTTGACTGTGGTTGACTGACTATGTTTGATTGTGGTTGCTTGTCTTTCTTCCTGCTCATTTTAGGCTGAAAAAATTCACGAGTAAGAAAATCAGGGAGACTATTATCCTCATTGGGTATGTACTGGATGTCAAAATCAAAAACAGAAAGAATGGCTTGCCAACGTGCAAAAATTTGTTAGAAGCAATGTTTTCAACATCTTTTTCCAAAACATGTTTGGCACTTTTACAATTAATTTTTACTAAAAAGTGTTGATTTAATAAGTCACTTTTAAATTTACTGATGCATAAAACAAAAGATAAAATTTCTTTTTTAATAGTACTATAATTTAACTAGGTAGGATTCCAGCTTCCAAAGTGATAACAGATGATTTATTCGGGGGAGTCAGGACTTAATTTTTGACTAAGAATGCCACCATAACCAATATCAGAGACATCTGTTTGAACTATTTTGAAAGCAGAGGGAGAAGGGATACTAAGATAAGGAAGGGTCTTGACATATTACTTGACTTGCTCGACAACGGCTGTGTGTGCAGGTGTCCATGGAGGTGGATTACTACAGAGACGATCAAATAAAAGTTTGTACTGAGATCGCAGATTAGGATAAAAATCTGAAATATAATTAAGGGATCCTAAAATCATTGTAACTGGGTTTTATCAAGGATTTGATCTGGGAATTTATCAGCAAACTGGATTGACCGTTGAATGGGTTTGATTTGACCATAAGAAATATCAAAACCTAGAAATCTAACTGAAGTTTGAAATAACTTGAGTTTAGATACTGAGAGGACTAGACCATTGCGTTTATTGACATTCTAAAAAGAATATAAGTGTTTCCAATGTTGATCAATGGAATCGGAGTAGATGAGGACATCATCTATGTAAACTATAATATGACTAGAGAAAGGATTGAAGATGTTGTTCATGACATTTTCAAATTCACTGGGAGCAATTTTTAATCTAAAGGGCATTACATTCCATTCGTAATGACCAAAAGGGGTTGTGAATGCGGTCTTATATCTATCTGACTCATGGATCTGGATTTGCCAAAATCCACTTTGCATATCGAATTTACTGAAGATAATTGCTTTGCGTAATCTATTAACTAAGTGTCGTTTGTTTGGAATGGGATATCTAATCCATTCTAAGACTTTATTTAATGGTTTGTAATTGATAACTAATCGAGGAACATCACGTTCGATTTCTACATTTTTGTTGACATAAAAAGCAAGTAGGGTTTTAATTTCTTCTTGACATAATTCCATTAAAGCTTAACTCATCTGTATTGGTCTAGCCTTGGTAGGGATGTTATTTTCACTAAATCCTTTAACATAGGGAAGACAAACAATGTGTTGTTTCCTATGCCAGAATGCTGTGGGTAACTCAGAACAAACTTCTTGTTTGACTAATAACTCAAATTGACTAATCCGTTGTTGGAGTGTAGGATTGAGTAGCTGTTGTTCAACTCTTTTATACTAAATTTCTGCTAAAAGAAATTCAACATGGGACTTTTTCTTAGAAAGAAGATTAACTGAGCGTTTAATAGAGGGATCTTGTAACGAATTTGTTTCTCTGGACTAAAGATTTTCATGAAGTTAAATCTAACTATTTGGCCTAAAGGTTTAGTGGTAATCCCTTCACTGTCGGTGGTGAAAGGGTACAATAAGCACATGAATGGATTACCGAGGATGACTTTATCAAACATGTTTTTAACTAGGAAAAATGGAGTTTTGAAACATACTTTATCCTGGAACACATGTGCATTGGATAATTTGTACTGGATTTGCATGGAACTGCCATTAGCTGACCTTAACTTTTCCCTGGTTTTTTCAAAATATTTAGTAGGGATAATTCCTTCTTGGATGCAATTAAGATCTACGCCTGAGTCGATGAGGGCAATTGTCTCGATTTCAAACTCTTCGCATACTATGATCTTAACAGGGCATCGCCATTTTGGAAGTTGATCCTAGTTGTCACGACCCAAAACCTACCCTGTGTGGATTCCCGAATCGTGACTGCCACTCTTAGGCCTGGAGACCTTAGGGCAAAGGCTCACATAAGCAGCAGTATCGGATGGCAGTGCGACCTATGTTTGCGGAAGTGTGAAATTTTTATTTTTTTTTCTTATTTTAATTTTACGCACATCCGCCTGGCACTGCCGCTATTCATAATGGTACATATGTTTATACATTTAGAACATAATGAAACTTAAAGACTTTATAACTAAAATTGTATTTAGTTGCCCCGTGGGGCTTATACATAACGGTGTACCCATTTTACAAATGCAAAAGTTAATACTTAAAGTTCGTAGTACTTAACAAAAACTATTTAAATATTTCTTCTAAAGATGGCTAGACACATCTTTATCATCCTCAAATCAATACGGTCGTCAATCACCTGAAAGGGGGATCGGATAAAATAATCTGGAAAGCTAATATAAGCTTGTGAGAAATTCTAGTACTTGTCATGGGGTTTCAATTGACAGTGGTTAGTATAAGAGATTTTATAAAACAATCACCACCAATTGCTCGTATACTTTGAACACAGAATATATGCATTCCTTAAAACATATAGCTTTGAAACAATTTAAGTATTCAAGCTAAACTTATACATATGAACTTCAAAACATGTAAGTATGCATAATGAAAATGAGGATAAAACCTGCTTCCATTTCCAACATAACGTCTTCTCAGTTTCATTAGTGGAATCTGTTTCGAACTAGACTCTCATTTAACTTTACGTGGAGATATCCCATATGCCTGGGGGATTAGATTTTACTACCTGGCATTTATTCGTATCGTGGTTGAATTCCGAAGAAACTCAACAAAATCCGTGGTGCGTATGCATAACTTTTCTTGCATTTAAATACACTTATCACACGACTTTTTCACATAGATGCTTTTATGAGCATTTAAAACATAACGTTCATGATTTCATGATAGAATCTTCAAATACTTGGAATATGCAAATTGAGAACACTTACAAGATTTTGGCATTTTAACTTAGACATGCTGAATATATTTTAAGAAAACTATAGTAGAAACCATTCACTAAGCATGTCATGATAGCGTTTAAAAGAACAGAAATAGTTTAAAACTGAAATCATGTAAATACTGAATTTAGAATTCAAAGACTTCATATCTTTTGAACTTAAAACTTTTTCAAATCCATGGAGTTAAATCTCCACTTCAAATACAGGGTTACTCACCTTATGTGTCTGGGCCGGCTCTATTGAGGTGCCTTCCCTTTGCCTTTTCTTAACCTAAAACAATTTATGAAAATTTCATAAATCTAACATGTACTTAATCAACTTGTAATCTTTCTTATTCTTAAACTATGTAAGCTTACTTTTATAATAAGTTTATCCTTAAGAATTGAACTGACTCAATTCGCTCCATTGTTGAATCTCATGTTTATTTTCTTATACATATATACTTATTTATAATAGACATTACCTACGACGCATGTCGTTTAGCGTCTCCGTATTTTCTAATTCTTCCTCTTCTTCCTTTAATTTGGCCTCAACAAGTCTCCTTGCTGCTGCTTTCTTCATGAGCCGTCCCATTGGGACTATAGGGACTGTGTATATGAATGGCCCAATAGAGATGATTTTGCATGTCCTGGCTATCCTTATCTTTCGGTTGTTTACTTTCTATTGCCATAATAGTTCATCCATGAAATCTTGTTGCGTTTTATCCATAACTTACTTGTACTTTAACCTAAAACACAATTTAAAGTGTTAGGAATTAATCTCATTTTAAACTATACTCTTCTGGTAGCTTCATTAATTTTAAGTTTGATTTATTTACTTCACATGTTTACGTGTCGTGTCTTTTCATATTTTATTTCGAAATATGAACCTTGCTACTTAGTTCAGTACATCGGGCAATGTTCTAGTTTATAATCACCTGACTTATGCTATTCATCAAATTTTATGTCTCTTCATTATAGGCACTTCTTTTGGTCAAATAGACTCTACCATTGAGTCCGGAACGTCGAAGAAAGTCAACTTAGGCTTTCGCAGACTTCTGTTTGGGTTTAGGAGTAGTAGGGGCAAAATGGTAATTTTACCTCTTTACGTGTCTTAATTTTTCGGGACCCCATCTCATGATGCATACCTCACTATTGCACTTTGGAGGTTCGAGATAGTAAGAATACACTAATAACTTGTTCAATTTGGACAACGGGTCTTTTTGTCATGATTTAATTTAATTAATTAATTTATTTTATTTTATTTCATTTAATATAATCAATATTATATATATATATATATATATATATATTTGTGGGATAAAAATCCCACGGGATTGTCCTGTCTTAGTGAAAAATTTGAGGGGGTTAGGGTTTTGGGTTTGCGTGAGGTCTGCCATTCGAATCAAGGGGCGCAGCCATTTTTTTCTAATTTTTCATGGGCCAAACGGCGTTTAAGGCCCTTAAACCTAGATAGGATATCCTATCTTCGTGTGGGTTATTTAATTGGGGTCCAAAACGCATAGCCAAGCAAGCTGAATCAGGGTTTTAAACCCTTAAGCCCCTAAACGACGTCGCTCAAATAATGGGGTGGCCACCCTTCTTCATAACACATGTCCGAGTCAACACACTTAACTCGAATCGAGTTGGCGAGTTGACTCATCATCTTTTTTATCACTTAACCATTGTTGCCCTAATTCCTAACTTCTATTTCTTTCAATTTCGTGAAGTTTGGCTCAATGATTTCTTACTGTTTTTACTTCTATTTATTCCTGAGGAAATAAGGATCATTTTGGCATTCATTTAAGAGCTGAAATAGAGCTCAATAGTTGGTTTCAGAACTTATATCTCCTACGGTTTCTTGGCTAGTATATGGCCATTCCTTCATGAAAGTTCGTGGGGTTTGGCTTATTTTTGATCCCTGATTATAGAGGTTTATTTTTCATTCCATAGGGTTCGTTTAAACGTGGGGTTGGGAGGCTGGGTTTTAAACCCGAAACTTGCAACACCAATTTTTCTGGCCTTTACTTGGTCTTTTTGATCGCGTAATAGGGTTTTTAACATCCTCTAGGGATCTTGTTGAGGTCTCAATACACCAAACATGATTTGGCTCACATGGCTTCAGACTTACTTCAAGCAAGGTCCTCCCATGGCTGTCCCTTCTGGATTTGATGTTTTAGACCATTTTTAAGACTCAATCTCATGCTTGAATATGTTTAAACACATTTTAAACATCAAATATACATAACAAAACCTAATTTACTTACACATATGCAAAATATTTTAGAGAGAGAAAATATGGGTTATGTATTCTCTCACCTTTTCTCTTGATTTCCTTTTCCTCTTTCCTTCTGGATTCTTTCTTCCTCCTTCTTGCTTCCTTTTCTTTTGGTTTCTTTCTTAAGGAGCAAACATGCAGTGCATGCATCTGCTCTTATAACCATTCCACCGCCTTCCCTCTCTTTTCCATTCTCTCTCTCTCACACGACCTCACAGTTTCCAAGCTTCACTTCTCATCAATTTTTCTTACACCCATTTAATTCTACTTTTCCACTTTCAGCTTTTCATTTAATTTTGCATGATATTTTGTATATATATACATATAATATAACACACACACACACACACACTTATATCAGCCGACACCTTCATTTACACCACAAACACACATTAGATTCACACACAGCACATGCAGTATGCATGGCCGTGTTCCCTTTTGCATGTTTGTATTTCACAATACTTTACATATATATATATATATACAATCTTATGAATATATATATACATACATATACATATCTACCCGTATACACGTCTAATTTAGATTTTTAAGGGCGTATACATATTCTAATATTTTATGATGTACGTATTTAAAATTTAATACTACTCATTAATGTACCTATGTATATGCGTACAAGTTCAAGTACAAGTGTCTGTCAAAATGTTTGGTTCATATTTCGGTGAACGTATAATATCCTAGGTCAGGGTGTTACATTCTCCCCTCTTTATTAGAGTTTTGTCCTCAAAACTCGAGCATTCTTTATCTTAAGAGTGAAAATCTCTTCCCCTTCTACGTTACTTCCATTCATCATATTCGTGTGTCTAATAGTCAAATTTTTAAATGACAAGCATATATATTTAGACATAACTAAATATTAGACGATGTACCTAGTTGGCCTTTAGAGGTTTGTGCAGCTTCAAAAAATATATTAAAAACTCGCCCGTACCTCGTAGGTTCCTGATTTCCCCCTGGTTTCTAAGCCGTCATAGCATATGGGCGTGGCGTAGCTGATGAAGCTACTGCAGTCGGCTCTCTGGCAGTTGAACTCCCATTTGTGCAGTCCTTGATGAGATGCGTAAGCCATATTTGTAGCGGACCCCTGAGAATTGTTGACAAGGTGCATAGTGCCTCTTTTGACAAGTAGGGGCACACAGGAATCTCTGTTGTCTTTTGGCTAGTGTTTCCCCTTTCGTTGACGGAAGTCATACTCTTGACTCCTGTCTTAGTTCTCTTTATTTGTTGGGGAGTGGGGCTAATCTGTTTCTTGTCTTTTTTCTGAGATAGGGCAAACCAAGTTCTTTCGAAGATTTTGGCACGATTTACTATAGCATTATACGTAGGGAGTTCGAAGGGCTTAAGTCTGTATTTGATACTATTTCTAAGGCCACTCTCAAATTTCTAGCCTTCAGATCCTCGGTCATAATAATGTGGGGTGACTAACTGGCTAGTTTCATGAACTTCGCCTCGTACTCTACCACTGTCATAGTTCCTTGGGTTAGAGTCGCAAACTCTGCTATTTTTTGGTTCTTCAGTGACCTTGGGAAATGTTTATCGTAAAATACTTCCAAGAATCTTTCCCAAGTCATAGGCAGTTCTCTTTCTTTTTCCAGAAACCACCACCCACATACTGCATCCTTAAAAGTGAAGGCAGCATAGGAGACTTTTTTTTCCTCGGTGCAAGGAAAAATTGTAAATATGCGTTCCATTTCTTGGACCCATGCCTCGGCGTCGATCGTAGTGTCTAATCCGTCAAACCTAGGAGGCTTAAAACCTTGAAACACCTTATAACTTGAACTGTACATTGCCTCAGCAGGTTGTCCCTGATTTTGGGGTAGTCCGGGGTTTTGCACCTGTGGTGTTGCTTTGCTCTGGGCTTGGACACCTATCATGTTTTGAGCCATTGCTTCTAGAATGTGCTTAACTCGATCTAGTCTGTCATTCGGGTTTCTCGCATTCCTTCTTGTGTTCACCATTGTTGCTGAAAAACATATGTCTGTTAGTTTCTTATCATATACTCATCACATAAGGTTTACATTTACTTACTTCATGTTTTCAAGGTGTAATATTTTATTTTCCTTGGTGCTTGTAGTGGTTTTATAGTCCATACTTACCTTTCGTTTTTGTTTTTCTGCTTCTATTTAACTACAGGTCCCATACCTCGCCTTATCATTGAATACGTACTTCTAATTACTTACTCTAATGCAGGTCCCATACCCTACTTTTACATCATATCACATACTTCACATATCTACTTCATATAATGCGGGTCCCATACCCCGCCTTCATCATATCATGTACTACATAATCATTTCATGTAATGTGGGTCCCATACCTTGCCTTTACTTTCAGTCATGTACTTCACATATTTTAGGTAGCCTAGAACCTACCTAACTCATAGTTCTGTTTCAAATCTTCTAATGTCACTAAGTCGGTTTAAGTCAACCTAGAGCTCTGATACCATGTTGTCACGACCCGAACCCACCCTGTGCGGATTCCTGAATCGCGACCGCCACCCTTAGGCCCGGAAACCTTAGGGCGAAGGCTCACATAAACAGTGGTATCAGATGGCAGTATGACCTGTGTTTGCGGAAGTGTGAAAAACTTTTCTTTTTCTTTTCTTATTTTAATTTTACACACATCCGCTCGGTATTGTCGCTATTCATAATGGTACACATGTTTATACATTCAGAGCATAATGAAACTTAAAGACTTTATAAATACAATTGTATTTAGTTGCCCCATGGGGCTTATACATAACGGTGTACCCACTTTACCAATACAAAAGTTAATACTTAGAGTTCGTAGTACTTAACAAAAACTATTTAAATATTTCTTCCAACGACAGCTAGACACATCATCATCATCCTCAATCAATACGGCTGTCAATCACCTAAAAAGGGGGATCGGATAAAAAAATCCAGTAAGCTAATCTAAGCTTGTGAGTAATTCCAGTACTTGTCATGGGGTTTCAATTGACAGTGATTAGTATAAGAGATTTTATAAAACAATCACCACCAATTGCTCATACACTTTGAACACAGAATATATACATTCCTTAAAACATATAGCTTTGAAAAAATTTAAGTATTCAAGCTAAACTTATACATATGTACTTCAAAACATGTAAGTATGCATAATGAAATGAGGGTAAAACCTACTTCCATTTCCAACATAACGTCTTATCACTTTCATTAGTGCAATCTGTTTCGAACCAGACTCCCATTTTACTTTACCTGGAGATATCTCATATGCCTGGGGGATTAGATCTTGCTACTTGACATTTATTCGTATCGTGGTTGAATTTCGAAGAAACTCAACAAAATTCGTGGTGCTTATGCACAGCTTTCTTGCATTTAAATACACTTATCACATGACTTTTTCACATAGATGCTTTTATGAGCATTTAAAACATAACGCTCATGATTTCATGATAGAATCTTCAAATACTTGGAATATGCAAATTGAGAACACTTACAAGATTTTGGCATTTTAACTTAGACATGCTGAATATATTTTAAGAAAACTGTAGTAAAAACCATTCACTGAGCATGTCATGATAGGGTCTAAAAGAACAGAAATAGTTTAAAACTGAAATCACGTAAATACTGAATTTGGAATTCAAACACTTCATATCTTTTGAACTTAAAACTTCTTCAAATCCATGGAGTTTAATCTCCACTTCAAATATAAGGTTCCTCATCTTATGTGTCTGCGCCAGCTCTATTGAGGTGCCTTCCTCTTGCCTTTTCTTAACTTAAAACAATTTATGAAAATTTCATAAATCTAACATGTACTTAATCAACTTGTAATCTTTTTTATTCTTAGACTATGTAAGCCTACTTTTATAATAGGTTTATCCTTAAGAATTGAACTGACTCAATTCGCTCCATTGTTGAATCTCATGTGTATTTACTTATACATATATACTTATTTATAATAGACATTACATGCGACGCATGTCGTTTAGCGTCTCCGTATTTTCTAATTCATCTTCTTCCTTTAATTTGGCCTCAACAAGTCTCCTTGCTACTACTTCCTTCATGAGTCGTCCCATTGGGATTTAGGGGTTGTGTATATGAATGGCCTGACAGAGATGATTTTGCACATCCTGGCTATCCTTATCTTTCAGTTGTTTACTTTCTGTTGCCATAATAGTTTATCCATGAAATCCTGTTGCGTTTTATCCATAACTTGTACTTTAACCTAAAACACAATTTAAAGTGTTAGGAATTAATTTCATTTTTAACTATACTCTTCTGGTAGCTCCATTAATTTTAAGTTTGATTTATTTACTTCACATGTTTACGTGATGCGTCTTTCCGTATTTTATTTCGAAATACGAACCTTACTACTTAGTTCAGTACATTGGGCAATGTTCTAGTTTATGGTCACCTGACTTATGTTATTCATCAAATTTTATGTCTCTTCATTATAGGAACTTTTTTTGGTCAAATAGACTCTACCATTGAGTCCGGAACATCGAAGAAAGTCAACTTAGGCTTTCGCGGACTTCTGTTTGGGTTTAGGAGTACTAGGGGCAAAATGATAATTTTACCTCTTTATGTGTCTTAATTTTTTAGGACCCTATCTCATGACGTGGGCCTCACCATTGGATTTAGGAGGTTCGAGATAGTAAGAATACACTAATAACTTGTTCAATTTGGATAACGGGTCTTTTTGTCATGATTTAATTTAATTTAATTAATTTTATTTCATTTAATATAATCAATATATATATATATATATATATTTATGGGATAAAAATCCCACAGGATTGTCCTGTCTCAGTGGAAAATTTGAGGGGGTTAGGGTTCTGGGTTTGCGTGAGGTCTGCCGTTCGAATCTAGGGGCACGCAGCCCCTTTTTTTTTTCTAATTTTTTGTGGGTCAAACGGCGTTTAAGGCCCTTAAACCTGGATAAGATATCCTATCTTTATGTGGGTTATTTAATTAGGGTCCAAAACGCATAGCCAAATAGGCTGAATCAGGGTTTTAAACCCTTAAGCCCCTAAACGACGTCGCTCAAGTAATGCGGTGGCCACCCTTCTTCATAACACATGTTCGAGTCAACACGCTTAACTCGAATCAAGTTGGCGAGTTGACTCATCATCTTCTTCATCACCTAACCATTGTTGCCCTAATTTCGGACTTCCATTTCTTTCAATTTCGTGAAGTTTGGCTCAATGGTTTCTTACTATTTTTACTTCTATTTATTCCTGAGGAAATAAGGATCATTTTGGCATTCATTTGAGAGCTTAAATAGAGCTCAACAATTGGTTTCAAAAGTTATATCTCCTACAGTTTCATGGTTAGTATATGGCCATTTCTCCATTGAAAGTTCATTGGGTTTGGCTTATTTTGATCCCCTAATCATAGATGTTCATTTTTCATTCCTTAGGGTTTGTTTAAACGTGGGGTTGGGTTTTAAACCTAAAACCTGCTACACCAATTTTTATGGCCTTTACTTGGTCCTTTTGATCGCGTAATAGGGTTTTTAACATCCTCTAGGGATCTTGTTGAGGTCTCAATACACCAAACATGATTTGGCTCACATGACTTCAGACCTGCTTCAAGCAAGGTCCTCCCATGGCTGTCCCTTCTGGGTTTGATGTTTTAGACCATTTTTAAGACTCAATCTCATGCTTGAATAAGTTCAAACACATTCTAAACATCAAATATACATAACACAGCCTAATTTCCTTACACATATGCAAAATATTTTAGAGAGAGAAAATACGGGTTATGTATTCTCTCACACTTTTCTCTTGATTTCCTTCTCCTCTTTCCTTCTGGATTCTTTCTTCCTCCTTCTTGCTTCCTTTTCTTTTGGTTTCTTTCTTATGGAGCAAGCATGCAGTGCATGCATCTGCTCTTATAACCATTCCATCGCCTTTTCTTTCTTTTCCACTCCCTCTCTCTCTCTACACGACCTTACAGCCTCTAACCTTCACTTCTCATCAATTTTTCTTACACCCATTTAATTCTACTTTTCCACTTTCAGCTTTTCATTTAATTTTGCATGATATTTTGTATATATATATACATATAATATAACACACACTAACACACTTGGACACACACACACACACTTATATCAGCCGACACCCTCACTTACACCACAAACACACACTAGATTCACACACTGCACATGTAGTATGCATGGTTGTGTTCCTTTTTGCATGTTTGTATTTCACAATACTTTACATATATATATATATATATATACACAACCGTATGCATATATATATATACATATACATATCTACCCGTATACACGTCTAATTTAGATTTTTAAGGGCGTATACATATTCTAATATTTTATGATGTACATATTTAAAATTTAATACTACTCATTCATGTACCTGTGTATACACGTACAAGTTCGAGTACAAGCGTCTGTCAAAATGTTCTGTTCATATTTCGGTGAACGTATAATATCCTAGGTCAGGGTGTTACACTAGTGATTGCAATTAAGAAACTAGTGTGATCATCTTGATCTTGACTGGAAGTGGGTAATTTTGGGGAAAGAACTATGTTATTGGTTGGGTCAACTTCATCATCTGGGGATGGTTGAACTGGGATAAGAGGGGGAGGAAATAAATGATTATCAACTTTGTTTTTTTAAAGAATCATGGTCAATTCTGAGTGTATAAATAAACTGTTGTAATTGTGTAATTTCTTTTTTAGTTTGATTGACTTCATGTTGTAAATCTTGGATGGTAACTGGTTGGTGTTAGTAGTAAATTTATCAAAGATTTTATTAAATTGAACTAGAGGACTAGAAGGGATGACTGAAGATGGTTTAGGCGTGTCTGTAACTCATGTTGTTTTAAACTGATTTAAGTATTAGGATTTAACTATCAGGTCTTCTACGTTATTGATTAATTCTAGTAGGAGTTCTTCTTGTTTACTTAAAACATTAACTGTTTTGCAATAGCTGCGAGTGCAATTATCTGTGCATCCTATCTTAACTTGAGGACTGTCTGACTGATAATAAAAACTATGGTCAGAAGACTGGTCTAACTGTTCAATTTCATTTTCACTGTCACTGGAACTATAAAAGGAGGGACTAAAGGGTTCACTATCTGTGTTTCAGAGGTTTAAAATTTTAAATAACTCATGTTTGTGATCCTGGTTTCCTTGGAGGGCATTAATTAACTGTTTAACTTTACAATCTGACTGAAAGTGACCTGGTTTTCCACATTTAAAGCATACATCAGTTGATGTTGCTTTGCATGTGTGTTTATAGTTTTTCTTTCTACAGTTGGTTTTGTAATAATTACGTGTCTGTTTGTTACTATGTTCTCTTTAGTGGTGGTTTTTTTCTATGTTTATGATTGCGGTGGTGACTTTGATGGTGACTGCCATGGGTGCAATGATGTTTGTGGTAACTTTCTAGGTGATGTTAATGGGAGCATCGTTTTGAGGGTGCTATCGAGGGTAAGCCATACTGCACACAGAAATTACCTAGTTCATACAATACACATCCGCACGCCTTCTTTGCAGACTATGCAAATGATGTCACCATATGTAAGACTGGGGTAATCTATGGCTCTTGTGTCTTTACTAAAGATTTCTCTAATCTTATGAGAAAAAAGACTAGGAAGACCATTAATGAACTTTTCTTTCCAGAGGGGAGAGTTACTGTCATCTCTAAGCATGACTCTTGAGTAGAACACATCTGTATACCATTCAAATTCACTAAGTGTAGGACATCCAAGATTACTTAACTGGTCATGGATTCTAGCAGTTACATGACTAGGAGTTCCTATGAAGTGTTTAGTAATGGTGTAAATGAGGGTGTAAATTCCGTCTAGTAATCCTTGACCTATTGTTTCATAAAATACCAGGTTACCATCAGGGTCTCTTTTAACTGCATGAATTATGGATTCTTTGGTTTCATTAGTAAGGTGCTTATTCCATCAAGTGAGAAGCTTACCTATGAATCCTAGAACCAATAATTTTACTATATCGCTTTATGGACTGTCACACCCCGACCCAACGAAGCATCATAAAATCACTCAAATATTAATTAGTGGTCGCGACCTTAAATAACGAAGACAAGTTCGAACCCCAACACGTGAAGTTTCAGTAAAAGTCCCGAGAAACTAGGACGACTGTACATCACTTTCGTTGTAATCACCAACCTTTAATTACGACGATAAGTTTAAATATGAAAAGTGAGCGTTACGTCCAATGACTAAATGGGAAAATAATAATAATAATAATAATAATCATATTATAATACGTGACAATGTGATTACAAGTGTATATAAATACATATTTAATACACACAAATTGTGTATTGTGAGTTTATAGTTAAAAAATATGTAAGTGGATATAAGTACATAATTAAATATATAATATTGTTTTATAAATATATATATAAGCTAAATTATATATAAAGTAGTTATACAAAATGGAGTATATTTGCTAAATATGTGAACATATGAATTGATATGTAGATATGAATACGACTGCTTATATATATGCATATATATATATAGATAAGGTGATATAAATGTATATAGAATTAAAAATTGAATTAAAGAAGATTAGAAGCAATTAGAAAGTGAAGAGAGAGAAGCAGTGGTTACCCACGGCTGTAGGCACTGCTCTCTATGTCTGCTCCATGTGAACTCCATGTGAAAGGAAATGATGAAAGAGAAATGGCTGCCATGTGAGGTATTCTCCATGCAAGGTGTAAAATCAACATGTGGCAACCCACCGACTCCATGAGGTTGGTTAGAATGAGAAATAAAAAGGGGAAATAAAATAAGGGTGAGAGTTAGAGATAGAGTGAGAAAGAGGAAGAAAACTGGAGTAGCAGAACCGGAACTGAAGAAAGGAAATTTTGCAAAAGAATAGTCAACGTAAACGGGTAAATTATTGGCTGAATTATGTTTAATTCTATTTAGAATTAAAACATGCAATAATAAGGTCTTAATGTACATAAGATAAGCATTAATTTACAAGAGGAATGAGCAAAAATTATGAAGAATCGACTGAGAAATTAGAGAATTCAGGTTAAACAAAAATTCAAAACAACTGTTAGCAGAGGTCTGATTTAATGCAAACAAAACGTATATTTGTGTATTGGAACCAAGATTAGACCATCCCAAAGTCCTAAAAATGCTAGACCGTGACCTAACAACCCAAAGAATGAACCCTAAAAATTGAGTTGCAGGTTTCGGTCGTGCAACCCAGTTCTTGATCGAGATGCCTAAACTCACTTTTGAAGATAGAAACATGAAACCCATGAGAAATAAGCCAACCTAGAAGAAACCTCATGAAATTTGATCCAAAAATGAGTCAGTAATGTCCAGTTGCAGGTCTGAGTATCGAATTCCAAAACACGACCATAAGCTCAAACTAGAACCCTAGACCAATGCTAAACTGTTCCTTGACGATGTAGAAATGGTTTGGATTCAATAACAGGAAGTCAGTGGTGTAAAATCCACGAAATTGGAAGTTATGTTTACAGAAATTAGGGCAACACAAGGGTGAGTTGAGAGAAGACGATGAACAGTGTCGGGTCATTGGTCGGACCTTGGGTCGGGTCCTGACCCGATGTTTGAAGGGTTTGGGACAAACTACGTCATTTTAACTAAGGTTATATTTAAATTAAAATTGAGGGCTGACGTCATCATGACATCAGCATTACGTATCAAACCAGATCAAACCGATTGGTTTAGTTAAAACCGGACCGGTTAATTTAAAATGAAACTGAACCAACTGGTTCAGACCCGAAGTTTGTGTAATTGTAATTTGACCCCAAAATTTTTGGGAAATTCCACTATGGCTAGGCCGAAATTAAATTAATATTTAATTTAAATAAAAGAAATTTCAAAAATACCCTTGGGCCATAAATGAAGCAAACGAAGTCCAAATAAAGTAAACCAATAGTGGATTTTGACTATTTTGGACATTCTAAACCCAACGGTGGGGTCTGTTTCATGAGATAGGACTCTGAATATTAGGACACGTTAAAGTGTAAATTACCAAATTACCCCTGACATGTCCAAAGTCAAATTAAGAGCCGAGAAGGTCTAAATTGACTTTCTTCGATGTTCTGGACCCAATGGTGAGGTCCATGTGACTGAAATGAAGTATGAAAAAATATAATACGTAAATATGTAACATATGAAATCAGATCTTACAATGCAACGAAGCTACCAAAAGAATATACGTTAAAAGAATAACGCTTAGGTTAAAAGCTAGGATTTAATACAATCTAAACATAAAAATAAGAACATCAATAGGAGATATTTGAGGTACATTGAAGTTAATAGATTGTTATTAATTGTTCTTATAAGGGGAAAGGAAAGGCGTCGCAATAAACGCCAATCTTGAAGTATAAGGTGAGTAACCCTGCATTTGAAGTGGAGATTTAACTCCACGGATTTGAAGATGTTTTAAATTTCAAAATATCTGAAGCATTGGGTGTTAAATTCAATATTTCATGATTCTTGTTTTAAAATATTCCGTTCTTATAAATCCTATTATGACGTGCTCAGTGAATGACTTTTATTTCAGTTCTCTTTGAAAGTATTTAAAATGTTTACATATTCCAAAATTGTTTATTCCTAATATTTGGAAATCTATCGTGAAGTCATGAACATCATCTTTTAAATGCTCATATAAAGCATTTCTTGAAGAAGTCATGTTTAAATACTCATAAAAAGAATTTCTTGAAGAAGCTAACTTTTGCAAGATAATGATGCATAAGCATCGCAAATTATTGAGTTTCCTTCGAGTTCTCAATCCAGAAGAATGCCCGGTAGCAGGATCTAATCCCCCAGGCAACAAGATCTCCCAGAAGTAAAACTAGGATCTGGTTCAAAACGGGTCCTCCTAATCAAAGAGAAAAGATGACAAATGGTCTTGAAAATGGAAGTAGGTTTTTACCCCCATTTTCACTATGCATATTCATATGTTTTGAAGTAACGTTGGAAATGTTTTGAAAATGGAAGTAGGTTTTTACCCCCATTTTATTATACATGTTTATATCTTTGACGTGCATATACTTTATTTGAAGAAATGGATGTCTAGCTTGAATACTTTAAATGTTTCAAAGATATCTGTTTAAAGAATGCATATATTCTGTATTCTAAAGGTATGAGCAATTGGTAGTGAGTATTTTATAAACTCGCATGTGCTAAACCACGGCCAATTGAAACCCCATGACAAATGCAAGAATTACTCACAAACTTAGATTAGCTTACCCAGATTTTTATTTGCCCTCTTTCAGGTGATAGAACGCAAGTCCTAGTTTTTTATGAAGAAAGTGTTTAATCTATGCTCATTTTGTGGAAGAGCATAGGAAGTTCATTGCGGGATTAGTTGATTTTGGGAAGCACCAAGACTAATAGTTTGTCATTTTTGGTTATAGACAGTATGTAAATGTTATGTACGTAAGTTCGAAGGACAAATGAATATGTATTATGTAGAAACTTTAGAATTTTGTTTATGCTCTGAATGTATAATCAGGTGTACCGCTTGGAAGAGCAGCATTATCGGGTGGATGTGCGAAAGATTTAAATAAGAAAAGAAAAGAAAAAGTTTTCACGCTTCTGCAAACAGAGGCCGCACCGTTGTTCGATCCTATTGCTTATGCTTCGCCTCGCCCTAAGGCCTCGGCCGAAGGGTGGCGGTCACGATTCGGGATCCGCACAGGGTGGGTTTCGGGTCGTGACATGGACTGTTATTCTTTTCATGATAAAGATTGGCTGTCATGGCCATATGACTCAATTTATTCAAAATTTCTTGTTCTAAACAGCAATCTATATTCCATTCATAGAGGCGATCAGAAGCAACTGAGAACTGCATATCTAGTATCCATTTTTCGTACTAGAGATCGAGAGGTGTGGGGCGAATGTACCTATTATTGGTGATGCTGGTAGGGTTGAACCTTGGTCGATGGAATTTATTTACTGTGAGATCTTGAAGTTGGTTCTGTAACTGGTCTATTTCTTGATACTGGGTTTGTAGGGCTTTCTCATCATCAAATGATGATGTTGAACTGTATGGGATGTCTGATTTGGCTATAATGACTATTGTTTTGGAAGAACTGGATGTTTTAGGCTTGACGGGTATAACTAATTCCTGGAGCATTTTATTAACCTGTTCTAAAGCTGTTGTGGACTTAGAAAGGGGTTTTTGAGATAACTTTAATTCTGGTATCTTAATCAAAGGTTTTTCTAACTGAGAAAAAGAGGAAGGTTGAGAAGAACTAGACTGTTTGTTGTTAACTATTTTTTCTATTTTATCTAACTGGTTTCCAATTGTGATTAAATATTGGTTAGTGTAGTTGTTTTGTTCAACTATTTTTCTGGACGTCTCGTTTGTGGGAGATCGTTTGAAAGGTGAAGCAACTACTTCTGATCCTAAATGTTGGACTATGTTTGTTCCTATGGGTGGATGACTTGATTGGATTGTGGACTTATCTTCTTTAATCCATTTAACTTTGGTGAGGGTGTAACACTTAGAGTGTTATTCGTAATAATTTTCAAGATAACTAAAAAATGGGATGTTTTCACACCGTTCTAGCATGAATTCTCTCCATTTTGTATAAATATCTAACTTTTGTTCTTTAGTATGACTAAATCGATAGTGTTCTCGTTTGGCCTTATTAGCCTCAGACTCAAATTCTGCTCGGAGAGTGGCTGACTCAATAATGAACTCTTTACTGAGTGTACTGAGTTCATGATGAGTTTCCTGTGTCTCAAAGTCTGTGGGACTAGGGGATGTGACTGATTCATCTTTAGTGTCTAGGATTTGTGACTGTGATGTATAACACGGAGTGTTAATTTGGGATTTTAACTTTAAACCTTGAAGATTTAGGTGTAAGTCTTGTCGTCACCTGGGTACTAACTTCTCATATCTAGGTGTTTAGAGTTTAGATCTGGTTTGACTAAAAGTAGTACTGGGGTTAATTGGTCTAAATCTTTGTTCATCAAAGCTAATCCTTACTGATCCTTCTTGGAATTGTTGAATGAGGTTAACATTGGTTTCTGTGTGTCTAGGTAGAGGATGGTTTTCATTTTCAATGATCCAAGAAGAGGGAAGAGTTACATCAGACCATTGAATAGATTTCGGAACCTGAATGTTGGCTCCTTCTGAATATTACTGAATAAGGATGGTTTTATCTTTAGGACTTTTTTTTTACTGCTAAGGCGTTTAAATTGGTTTTAAAACATTTATAATAGATACGATAAACCAGATCTAACTGTCATGTTCCTTCTAGCATATTGGTGCCAGAGGTTTGAATGTGGAGGGTAAAAGTTTTTAAGACATGAGGGTCGTGGAGGCTAACTGAGAAGTTAGGGAAACAGTCAAAATGGACTGGTCCTTGATTTAAAGGTGACTCCATTAATCCTAAGAGACTGTCTGGCCAACTAATGTGTTTGGCGTCTCTAAGGGCTAAGAGAACTGAAGCATTTAAACCTCGTCAAATGAGAGGATTAATGCCTACTTGAACTAATCCTATATGGATGAAGTTATAACCTTTCTTAATATGGTCACTTATAGTGGATTGAGTAAGTAACTAACACTTGACTTGTTCTCTATTAAGGGCGTAGGTTTGTTATACTGTCTTAACATTAAGATTACTGGAAAATGAGTGAGAACCTATCCAAGAGGATACTTGATAGATTTGGTGAACTGGTACTTTAGAGATGTTCCAATTTCTAAGGGGTTGACTATCATGATTTATTTGGTAGTCTTCACTATTAACTAGAAGAAAGGAAAGAAGAAGAAGAAGCAATTGAATTGGATCTGAAAAATCTATTCATTTTAGAAATAATTGATTAAATTACACAGAATTTTCCTTTCTTTTAGTGTTTAGGTGTACTATTCATTATCTTCTTCTTAGGTGATTGTTCTAACATACCTTGACCCAGCCATTAAGGACTTTGATAAGACTATTGCCCTAAACGCTGTCTTAGCTCAACGGGACTTACTACGTCTTCTATAGTCTGTGAACTTCTGAAGAGGTGTAGAGTCAATCTAGGAGGGGAAGATAACTAGGCAATACAAATAAACAGAGAAAGAAAAGTAAACTGAGCATAATTTAAAGAATTATAACCTAGTCAAATAGTAAGATTCCTACAGCACCAGTCAACAGTAAGATTCTTGCAGCATCAGTCAAACAGTAAGATTCCTACAAACCAATCAAGTAAGCCCGTGAAGTTACAGTAAGATTCTTGCAGCCAATCAAGTTAGTCATTCACGAGGCACCTTCCTCTATAAAAGGACCGGCCTTCCTCAGTTCTACACACCTTCAGAAAATACTTGAGAGAAAATCCTATAACGAGAGCAACCATTTATAATATGTCTCTGGATTTCATCATGTATTCAGTTTTTGTTTCTTTTTAAGTCAAACAGGCTTCTAGCCTCTAAGTTAATTGTAAGTTATTTATATAATTCTATTTCAGTTTTCAATTTCATATTTATCCATAAATTCCCATTCACTTATGGACGGTTATACCGCTTCCCCTTGCATATGGATATTCATTTCAGTTATAAATATATATATATATATATATATATCTTGTGAAATATATAGTATAAAAGTGATATAGCCTAGTTGGTTAATGTTTTGGCATAAGTTCTTTCCCAATTTTTGGTCTTGGGATCAAGACTTTGGGCCATCACTTTTGGCTTATTTTTCTTCTTTTTTTTCTTTCCCTTTTTTATGCCTTGTTTGGCGTTTTGTATTTTATCCCAATTTTATTTTATTGCATTCTTTTTATTTCGTTTCTTCCTCATGTGCTTGTATTTTTATTTATGTTATTGATTCTAGTTTTCTCTTAACTATTATATTGTTTCTTAAAGTTCCTAATATTTAATTAGCAATTTAATTATCAAAAACCAAGTTGGGGTATTACAGGTGGACTCGCTCAGAGCTTTGGACACAAGAAAATTCTAACCAATTCGTTGACTCACTCAAACAACCCCGCATTAATCATTAACATAATTGACTAATTCTTAACTTAAATAAATAAATAAATAACAAATATTAATTTAAGGTTGCGGGACACAAGGTCATTGTCTTTAAAATACCCACAATCAAAGCTACGAATACAATAATCCCCCATATATTTCAAAGGCAAATTTAGAATGAATAAGAAAGAATATGAAAGCATAAGGAAACCCATTTCCTTCACTTAGGGCTTAAAATAGATGTTCCAAGGAGCAAGAATCCATAAAAATCGTATTGGAAGAACCTAAAATGAGGAAGAAAAATTGAGCACCAAGCTTGATTCTAAGAATGAGGTTTTGAAGGTATTGGGATAGGGATCACAATAAGCCAAAGCACACTGATTTTGGTGAAGGAACGGCCATGAATGAACTTAATATCCAAAACGGCCATGAAACTTCAACTGGGCTATTGAACTCAATTCGAACCCTAAAAACATCGCAAAAATCTCCCTTAGTGTTCCAAAGAACCCTTACAAAAGAAAGCAGGTCAAAAAGTTACCTAAAATGGCACAAAATAGAACTTGAAAAATCCTACAAATTAGGCCAACAGTGATAGAGGTCGGCGAAGCAAATGAACAGTGTGGGTCGGATTTAGGTCGGGTTTCAGGTTTGGGTCGAATCACGCCCAGGCGTATATACGGGTAAGTGGGGTGGCATCGTTTAGGGTTTTAGTTTTAAATCTTAAAATGAATTGGGTCTGTTTGGAAATATGGATAGAAACTTTGATTTAATAATCTATATGATATTAGGATATACTATCCCAGTTTCGCCTCCTTGTCCACTATTTGGGAAATTGAAAATCAAAAAAATAAAGGGGAGCCGCTGTCATGCCCCGAATTTTCACGAACCCGGGGGTGAACGATATAAAATAAGAAAGGTAAATAAAGGATAATTACATGCATTTCAATCTCAACTCAATTTAGGTTCTGATACAATTCCATAAACCTTACCCATTGTTTCATGACATACAAATTAAACATGCATAGTTCAGGGCTTATGCCCTTGTACAATATCAACACATGCCCCAAGGGCCAAAACACTTCAAGTTCTTTCTTTCACTAAAACATCATCGAATCTCTTGTAGCTGGAGCGTTATCTGAAATATGGTATCCTACGAATGGGTCAGCTCAACTACTAGTATAATACAATGCTAACGCAAGAAAGAAAGTTAAGGCGTGGCATGTGCGAGTGTACATTTATATCTACATGCCATTCAAATCATCTATACAATGTAATGACAATGTGCATGACACACCCATGCAAACTCTATGCCACACCCATGTCTCGTTTTACGGTCCTTCCCCGTTGGCCTGCAAGTACCACAGTATGTCTCGCTTCACGGTCCGGACCCCATTGGCATGTGAGTACTAATGGCCAATTTTGGGTTTCTCACCACAGGATCTACACCCTCATAATGCATAGCACCACGTGCTCAACCCACACCATGCTTTCAAGGAATCACACTATGCCAATATGCTCTGATTCTACCATGCCATAATATAATCTTAATAAAGCATCTTATCCACACATAAAGTATGCTTTAGACAATGTATTACACAATAACATTACAATCACAAAATCCCTTCATCAAGGGTACATGCCATACATAGTCCATTTAAACACATGCTTTAAGTTACATATCTTATAATCTCAACAATTCTTGAAGAATATAATTTACACATTATGCTAACACATGGAGTATACATATAATCATGATCCACATCCATCACCTAACCAAACTTTCAAAAAGATAACAAGAAATATATAAGCACATAAACAATCAAACAAATATGTGAATCATCAAGTCAACATTGCAATTACTCCTAAATTTAATCATGTTTCTTACTTAGCAAAATATCATACCTGATGGGTTGGTCTCAACCCTAAGAGATCGCGCTCGTAAGGTAACTGAACTAATAGCGAGAATGTAGAAGGTTAGACCGCCTTATCCTTGCCTTTTAGTGTCCCTAAAATCATGAAATGCAACTTAGTCCATTTGCTACTTGAATTATGCTAATTATCAAATTTTATGTCTTTATTTTATAAGTTTCTATTTTGCTAAAATAAACTCTACCATTGAGTCCAGAACATCGAACAAAGTCGGTTTAGGGTTTCGCGGAATTCAATTTGGACATCTGAGCTAAAAAATGCAAAACAGTCATTTTGCACTTTTAAGGATCCTTACATCCCGAGGCCTCTTTTCGCAATTTGGACTACACGGTTGAGTTCAGAAGGGTTCAAATAATAAAATTTCATTATTTGTTTACTTAAATCGGAGTTTGTTTGACTACATTTTAACCTAGGGGCATTTTGATAATTTTTAATGTTACTGCTAGTCTTTTAATTTTTGGGACCTTGTTTCACGTCATGGACCTCACCATTGGTCTCAAAAGGTCCAAGATAGTCAAAATACACCTATGACTTGTCTAATTTTGGGCTCCAGGCTGTTTCGGGATATTTAATTTAATGTAATTAATTTAATTAATTCAATTAAATCAAAGTGTAATATATATATTTTATGCCAACATGGGCACGGGATTGCCCCGTCCCAAATGGCTCACACGTGTCCTTCCCATCCGCTTGGTCCCTGTTTCGAAACTCAGGGGCTGCGCCTCTCTGCGCGCCCCTTTATTTTTTTTTTTCAATTTTTTTGATTTCCAAACAACTGTTAGGCTAATTCAAGAATAAGCTAACCCCATTTCCTATTCAATCCCCATTTCAATTTATTCTCTTGAAAGCCAAACAGTCCTAATTCTAATTTTTTAAAAAATTAAACCTAACCCCCAAAATGGCAGCGTTTGATTAATGTGGTGGCCAACCCCACCGCATGACACACATCCTGAGTCGACACAGCCTTGGCACAACTCGGTCAGGACTCGGCTGAGTCAACCCATGAGTTGACTTTGACTCAGCGGAGTCGTCTTCCTCCCCACACTTGAACCACTGTTGCCCTAATTCTGCAAATCCAAACTCTTTAATTTTGTGGGTTTTGAGAGATCGAATCTTTCTGTTTTTGGGTGTCCTCAGTTCCTATGGGCTTTAGCAACATTTTGGCATTCATTTGGAACCCTAGGTCTAGCTCAAATGCTCGGTTCATGGCTTGATGGCCGAACCTACAACTTGGCCATTCATGGTCATTTTTGGCCCAAAGTTCTTGGGGTTTGTTTTGTTATGGTCCATTTATCATGGGGTTCAAGTCCCCATTCTCTTATTTAGGTTTTTCTCAAGGTTTGGAAGGTTGGGTTTTCAAAACCGTATCTGCAACTCAAATTTCTAGGGCTTCTCTTGGGTCTCAAGGTCGAAGCTCAGTGTTTTTAAAACATTGTGGGGGTCTATTCGTGATCTTTACAAACCAAACTTGGTTTGGTTTTGGTCAGTTCAGACCTGCTCTCATGGAGGTCCTTCAATGGCTGTTCTTCTTGGTTTAGGCATGCCAACCCATCTTTTGACCTCCTAGCTTATTTCTAATCGTTTGAGACATCAAAATAAACTCATGCATGTCTAAGAAACTCGAAATAGTTTACATATATTCAAAATTTTTGTAGAGAGAGAAAATGGTGGGTTTGTGTTTACCTCTTTTAACAGTGCTTTTTCTCTCTTCTTCTCCTTTGCTTTTTCACTTCTGAATATCCCAGTATCTCACAACTCTCTAACCCAGCCTCCTTCTTACTGATTTCTCTTCTCTCTAACCCAACGGATACCTATGTATATGCATATATCAACCCTCGGTCGCCTAGTCCAATCTCCTTTTCTCTCTCAGTTCTCCCATCTTCTCAACCTTCTTTCATGTCCCATGCAGCAATGCATCTTTACATTTAATGCATTGCTGGTTTTCCATATATATATATATATATATATATATTATACACACAACACACACACACGGTCTGCAGCCTACACACACACAGTGGCTGTCATGCACTCCCTTTTTAGCATATGTGTATATACACATACGTACACATGGACAGTACACATATCATACATGTATAATATATATATATATATATATACATACATGCATGCATATTCACATAAAAAGAAAAGTAATAATAAAAAAAATTATGTTTCAAAATTTTGAATCTCTACAGCCGCAGGTCCCCAAACTCGAAACAGAGACCTCACGCATGTGAGGATTCTAAACCTCATGCACGTGCCATTGTACCACCGTAGCACTAGTGGTAAAATAATGACAGGATATATATAATATTAAATTTAATTATGGTAAAATGTTCCATTACCCAAATAAAATAAAAAAGTAGTGTATTTTAAATTTTTTCGATATTCTGGACCCAATGGCAGGGTTCATTTTACGAGATGGGATCCTAAAAATTAAGACACGTAAATTATAAAATTACCATTTTACCCTTAATGATGCCCAAAGCCAAATGGAACTTTGGGAGGGTCTAAATTGACTTTCTTTGACGTTCTGGACCCAACGATAGGTCCATATTATCAAATTAAGTACTGAAAAATAAGACACATGAAAATACAAATTTATTAAATTACACCTAAGAGTCCGACTTGATTATGAATAGTCCGATTTAAAAGAAATAAGGCGTATCTTAGAAAATTATGATTCACTCGGTCTAAGAACAAATTAAGATCACCAAATAGGTGGTGATCTAAGTTAAATGTGAAATTAATTAGATTCTTCATAAATTGTTCTTAGAAACTACGAGGGAAAGGGAATGGCATACCAGTACCGCCAACCCCGAGAACCAAGGTGAGTAATCCTGTACTTTGAAGTGGAGGTTTTAACTCCATAATTCCTAAAGCATTTTAAGTTCAAAATTCCTGTATTTACATGACTCATGATTCAAATGTATTATTTACTTCCATTTTTAAATACTAGCATAACATGCAAAGTGAGCTTGTTTAAATTGGTGAGTGTTTGTAAGTTCATACCGTAACATGTCTCTTTAAATTCAAAATTTATATTAAATGCCTCTCTAAAAGTAAATGCTTTTCATTCTAGCCATGTTTTAAATATTTCTAAATGATGTAATTAAGCACTCTGAAGGTTATGTCTTAAATGTTCTTGAATTTTATGTTCTAAGTATTTTGAAAGTTTTGTTAAATGCTCTTGAAAAGCATTTATTTGCAAAGCCATGTTTTAATGCTCTTGCAAAAGCATCTATTTGAAAAGTTATGTTTTAAATGCTCTTAAAAAGCATCTACTTGGAGGTTATGTTTAAATGCTCTTGAATACATCTATTTGTAAAAAAATGTTTTTAAATGCCTCTTGTTTGGTAATGCAAGATAATTGTGCATAGCACTATGAGCTATTGAGGCCCTTTGGGACTCAAAATCTTGTAAATGACTGGTAGAAGGTTTATCCACCAAGGATGAGATGTCATGACCCGAAATCCACCCTGTGCGGATCTCGTGTCACGAACCCTAGCCCAACTCTGGGTGCCGAACCGGGCTGTCTCAAGTTGCTACACAATCAGTGCTACTAACATACAACAACTAAATGGTGGAAGACTTATACAAATAAATAAATAAAAGCTGCATGTGATATATATATATAAGGTTCTCAAAATATGGAATACAAAATTCTTATACAACTGTTCATCCCCAAGACATGGATAATATGGAAGAGCTACAAGACTGTTTGTACTAAATATTACATTGCTACTTCAAAAGAAATGTCCACCTCTAGTTATCAGGCTCTACTGTCTGTTCTCAATCTCTGTGCCTGAAATAGTCAAAAACTAGTATCTGTTCTGAGCTATGAAAACTCAGTAAGTAATACTCCTTTACTCTGCTATATATATAGGTCAATATAAAAAAACATAATCCATAAAGAACTAGGATAATGCAACATGCTAGCCAGTCAACAAAAATAGAACTCAATATCAAATGATAGGAACTCAAATGATAAAGCAATGAAATCTGTTCTGCTAACAATATCATACTGCTACAGTCATGAGTTGTCTCAAGTATAAATTGTATACTCTCAATGAAAAGCTGTGAAATCTCATGATCATTCATAATGAATATAAAATGATCAAGCTATGAAAATCAATAATAGATACTGATAACAACAAATATGGATGCACTTTAACTTGGGGCCCAACATACCCCTTAAGATCATTTTGTTCCCTTTTTCCTCGATCTCTCAACCAAGCACTAACCCGTCGGTTCAATACTCGCCTTATAGATCTCACTTTAATTGCCATTTTAATTGCCACTTTTGATTCCATTTTCTCGACCTGTAGGTCTAGAAAGCATCAAATGGAGTTTGTGGCTGAGCACAAATCTGGCTACAATATAATATATCGAGATCATGCTAAATCCCATGAAAAGTAAATGCAATAACACTGTTCTCAACAGCGAGAATGAAACTGTTGCCTTAATAGGCCAATGTAAGCTGGGCTGCTGAGATCATAAGTCTTGTCCCTCAAGGCCTATGTACAGAGTGTACAGAAATCATGATCAAGATATATAACAGTCAATAAGCACTTTCCACAAGATAGAGCAATATCAATGTGGACTCAATAAATGTTCTGGCATGTATGGAATACAATAGATAATATAAGAAAAACTGTTAACATGGCTGGAAATGTAACACATGCAGCGATCAGAAATTTGTTTACCTCTTAAACTGTTTCCTTTCTTTCTAATAAAATCAAGTCACCGTTCCTTCCTCTTTGAAATCCCTATGCATCAATAGCTAGTATATCTTAGTTTACCTTTTCATAATTTATGCTATTCATCAAATTTTATGCCTCTTTACTATTGGTTTCTCTTTTACTAAAATATACTCTACTATTGAATTCAGAACTTCAAAGAAAGTCAGTTTAGGCTTTCGTGGAATTTAATTCAGACTTATGTACTAAAAAGGGCAAAATGGTCATTTTACACTTTTACGTGTCTTTTATTTTTCGGGACCCCGTCTCGTGAAACGGATCTCACCATTGGTCTTAGAATGTCCGAGATAGTCAAAATACACTAATAACTTGTTTAATTTAGACTTTGAGTCATTTTATTATTATTTAATTAATTATTTCATTTATAATATATATATATATATATATATATATATATATTTGGCAAGGAAATCAATACGGGCCTGCCTGTCCAATTGGTTTAGAGCTTGGCTTCCTTATACTTGGTCACGGTTTCGATTCCCAGGCTACGCCCCTTTTTTTTTCCTATATTTATTTACTATTTATAATATATATATATATATATATATATATATATCTTGGCACTAAGGTTACTACAGGCTTGCCTGTCCAAGTGGGTTGGGCTTGGGATTCTTTCCTTGAGGTCTCACGTTCAATTCTCAGGGGTTGTGCCCCTTTTATTTTTTTGATTTTCTATGGACCCAACAACGGATAGGCAGCCTAAACTCGAATAGGTTATTTAGTTCCAACAGGGATTATCGAATAGGCACCCTACCCCTGTAACCAAACAGTCTTATTTTAATTTAATTTAAAACAGTTTAAACCTAAAACGACGTAGCTTTGGTCTATTCAAGAACCAAACGATGCCGCACCTTTTCTACTGTTCATCATCCCCTTCGTTCTTCCGGTGAAGACGAGTTAGGTTTCCGTCGCCATCTCCGGCGATGGCGAGCATTTTTCGATCAGATTTCAACCCAATCTCAATGCCATTTTCTTCCAATTTTTATGGGGATTTCACTCATACGTTCGGTTTTCCATTTAAACTAGCAGAAACCCTTGAATAGAGGATTTTCAGTAGGGATCGGTTTTCTGGTGAACCCTATTTCTCCATGTTTCTTCACTGTTTTTCCACATTTGTTTTCCCATTTTCTTCTTGCACCATTAAGGATCAGTTCCTCATGGTTAAAATGGAGTTTAAAGCACAAAAATATGTAAACCCGAATTATTCCTTTAGACCTGCAACTAAGTTTTTCTAATTCAATTCGTTACTATTTTACTTGATTTTTTTTGCAATTTCTTACATTTTTCGTGCTCAATATGACCCTACAGTTTAAAACAACTAGCATGCTTTAAATTTTAAAAATAGGATCAAAGCCGCTCACCTATATTTTCTATTTTTTTTTCCAAGTTGTATTATTCTCCCTTTTCCTCTTCTGTTCCAACTTGGTTCAAAGCTTCTGAATCCTCTGAACCCTTCTAACTGCTCTCAGCTTTTCAATCAATCATTTCTTTCTGATTTTCTCTATGTGAGCAACTATATATATATATATATATATATATATATATGCAAAACTACCCCTACTTTCCCACTTGTAGCCCACGATTTTTCCTTTCCTGACTTCCTTCTACTTTATTTCTCTTCTTTCTGATTTTCATTCAATGCTCACTGCTATTGTGTGCTTAACTATCTATATTACACTCAAAACACACACTAGGTACACACACACTTAAACCCACTTGTAGTCGATCCTCCCATCACTCCCCTCTCTCGGTTTCTCTCTCTTTCCTTACCTTCAGCCCCTTATTTTGACTTTCCTTCTTTTTTGCTTTCTTTTCTTTACTTAATATCTTATGTATATTTACATATAAATAGTACACACACATACAACACACCATCCGACACACACACAACTCACACTAACCCACTTGCATGCAGCCTCCTTTCTTTTTCTTGTATTTCTTTTAATATATTTAAATACATGTATATATATATATATAAATACCATATTATACATATACACATATATAACTACCTAACTTATACATATGTATATACTCATATATATATATATATGTATATGCTAGTTTTTAAATGCATATACATACACTAATATTTCATGGCCTATATGTATATATGTACGTATGCATGCATGGGTTTGCGTGCATGCACGTATTATGAGGCTAGGTTCTGGGTTGCTTGGGCATTGCCCGGTATTGACTGGATAACTGAGACTATTCATATTTCAGAATTATACAGTACATATTATATCATGATATAGAGCTTTAAACAGTGCGGTGTACAACTAGGTATTACACTACTCGACCAGGTTTACCTCGGTTTACGTGTTAACCTGGGTCAGGGTATTACATGAGATATCTCTATTGATCTATTACATTTAGGGTCCGAATCGAAACAAAATCTTCTGTTACAAAGTGAAAATAAGTATGGAAATAAAAGGTCGAAGGTTTTCGAACCCCCATTTATATGAAAAGGGTTTTAAAATGGCCCCGCTTTTAAAATGGAAAAGGGTCATACCCTCCTGTTTATAAGAAAATAATTTTATCCTCCTATTTATTTGTAAATGATTTCTATCCTCTTGTTTAACAAGTAAAGGATTTAAATTTCCTTGGCCACCAAATGGCCATCTTGTATATGTTTACAAGTTTTCTGCTGCATATTAAATGCTTTACTTGAATGCTTTAAATGCTTTGTGTTACATGTTTTTGAAGATTCCTGCACTTTGTATTCGTGAAATAACTATTTTACTCGAATGCTTTGAATGCATTGTGTTTCATGTTTTGAAGATTTCTATATCCTGCATTTGATGAAATAAGTGCCTAGCTTGAATGCCTTGAATGCTTCATGCTATCTATTTTAAGATTCATGTATTATATATCTGAAATGTACGAGCAATTGGTAGTGACCATTTTATAAATCAATTTTAACCCACTACTAGTTGAAAACCCATGAAAAGGTACTGGAATTACTCACGAGCTTTTTATAAAGCTCATATGGATTTGTTACCCATTACTCTTTCAGGTAACGAAGATGACTAGGAGTCTTGCCCGTATTAAGGAAGGGCATCGGGAGCTCTGCACTTAAATTAACATTTTGAGAATGTCAGTACCAATAGTTGGTCAATCTTTTTGTAGTATTCTATTTTTGGACAAATTATATAATTAAGCCCCTAAGGACAATGACCATGTAATATGTTTAACTATTAAAAATGTAGTAAGCTCTGTATGTCTGTTAATTGTACCATTTTGAAGAACGGCAGTTTTGGGGGGATGTGTGGAATAAAAGGAAAAAAAAGTTTTCATACTGCCGTAAATAACATTCAAGGCCACACCGCCGTCCAGCACCATCGCTTTTGGTCCACCCGCCAGCCATTGGGCCGAAGGGTGGCTGTCGCGTCTCCGTAATCCGCATAGGCTGGGTTGCGGGTCATGACAGAGTTGGTATGAGAGTTGTAGGTAGATTTAACACAAAACAAGTGAGACCAACAAGGTTAGTAACAGAACTATAGGTTTAGGTAGGTCCTAAGCTACCTAAGAAAATTTTAAAAAGTAGCAAATGACCTACTAAAGAAGACTTGACAAAAGTATATGTTTTGATGTGAAGGTAGGGTATGGGACCTGCAATAGAGTGAAGTAAATGTCTTGAAGTATATGTCCTGATGTGAAGAAGGGGTATGAGACCCACAATAGAGTGAGGTATATGTCCTGATATGAAGGCAGGGTATGGGACCCGCGATAGAGTAAAAGTGTTAAAATTTGAAGATTAGAAGTAAGCGTGGACTAAAGAACCCATAATTAGAATCAGAAAAATGATTAATGAAAATCTGAAACCTTAAATAATAAGGTAAATAAATATAACCTTATATGTTATAGCATATGAAGATGAACTAACAAAAAATGTTTGCCTTTCGTAACAGTGACGATGGTGAACACTTGAAGGAATGCAAGTAACCTTGATGAGCGGCTAGACAAGGTCGAACAGATCCTGGAAACAATGGCCTGAACCATAAACAGTTTTGAAGCCCAAAGTGAAGCTCGACAGTAGGCACCAAATCCCCGAGCACCTTAAGACCAGGGACAACCTGCGGAAGCAAGAAACACTGCGACACACAAGATGTTCTGAAGCTTCAAACCCCCTAGGTTTGATGGGCTCATAGCAACAATCGATGCCAGGGCATGGGTCTTGGAGATGGAACATATCTTTACAGTTCTGCCCTGCACGGAAGAACAGAAGGTTTCCTTTAGTACCTTTACTTTTAAAGATTCAGCAAACCATTGGTGGCTCTTAGAGAAGGAAAGAGAACCGCCGATGACCTGGGCATGATTCTTGGAGATATTCTACGACAAGTATTTCCCACAGTCAACTAAGAACCAGAAGATAGCGGAATTCGCAAACCCTCACCCAAGGGAACATGATTGTTGAGGAATACGACACCAAATTCATGGAGCTGGCTTGCTTCTCACACCACACCATTGCCGCTGAGGACCTAAAGGCTAGGAATTTTGAAAATGGCTTGAAGGACAGTATTAAGTACAGAATTGAGCCTTTTGAGCTTCCGACCTACAATTGGATGGTGAACCGTGCCAAAATTTTTGAGAGGGTTGGGAATGCACTAGCCTAGAAGAAGGATAAAAAGAAGACTGGGACCACTCCACAACTAATGAAGAGGACTAAGACTAGGGCCAAGAGTGCATACTCTATGAATGAGGGGGGTAACACCAGCCAGAAAACTACGGATACCCCGATGTGCCCTACTTGTCAAAAACACCACTTTGCACCCTGTTGACGTCTTACTGGGGCTTGTTTCAGATGCAGGAAAACTAACCACCTGGTCAAAAACTGCCCCCAACACCGGTGTAAGATGTCGGCAGTGCCACAATTGTAGCTTCTTCAATTGCACTGAAACCTCAAGCCCCGACAACCGAGAAATTAGGAAGAAGCAAGGAACCTTTGAGGTACGGTCGAGTATTCAATCTCTTATTTGAGGCTGCACGGACCCCTATTGGTCAACTAGGTACCCTGCCTAATACTTAATTACTTTATGATTTATATGCCTTCATCGTTTAACTTGACTTTTAAAACCACTATGATCTGTAGTAATGACTAAACGTATTAGATATAACTAAGGGTAAACAAGTAAGACGTAATCATGACAATAAGACATAATTACAATAATGACTATTAAGATATCAAGATAAGTCACGAGTAAAACACAAAAATGTTCTAAATACCGATAACGAGGAAGAAAAAAGGCAGAGTCTTATATTGACCAAGGACCTTTCAGTTTTGAGGACAAAACTCTTTTAAGGAGGGGTGAATATAATACCCTGACCCATAATTAAGTCAGTGATTAAATATTAGGGACTTTAAGAAACAATATAATAGTTAAGAGAAAACTAGAATCAAGAAAATAAATAAAAAAACAAGCACATGATGAAGAAAAGAAATAAAAAAACAAGCACATGATGAAGAAAAGAAATAAAAAGAATGCAATAAAATAAAATTGAGATAAAATACAAAATTCCAAACAAGGGATAAAATACAAAAGTGATGGTCCAAAGTCTTGATTCCAAGACCAAAAAGTGGGAAGGAACTTATGCCAAAAAATTAAGCAACTAGGCTACAACACTTTTGTGGTATATATCTCACAAGATATATATATATATATATATATAACACCCCAATCCAATTATCAGGAATTAAGTCACTAATTTAAATATTAGAGACTTTAAGAAGCAAAATGGCAATTAAGAAAACTAGACCAAGAAAAATAAAAGCTATAAAATAACAAGACTTCGATTTATGAAGTCGACACGTGAAGGAAATAAATGAGAATACAAGTACATAAGAGGAAAAATGAAAATAAAGCAAAAAAGAAGAATGAGATAAAATATGCCAAATGCCAAACAAGGCATAAAAAGAAAAAGATTGAAAATAAGGCCAAAAGTGTTGGCCATGAGACCCCAAGACCAAAATCGGAGGGAAAAACTATACCAAAAAGAATAATCAATTTGTCTACAACATTTTTGTACTATATATCTCACAATATATATAAGCTACTTGAAATGTCAAATTTTCATGCTCAAAATTGTGGTACCAACACCCCATTAGGCCATTTTCTCCACCAATTAAATTTTATGCAGATTTGAAATATATATATATATATATATATATATATATGTATATGTGCTGTATATATACATATATATTATGTGTATATCATATATGAAAGAAAAACAGACAAGGGTGCCCTTGTGTGCATGTGTGCAAGTAGAGAGAGAGAGAGAGAGGTAATTTCTCTCTCTAGGAAATTTTGGTATAGCTTATGTTTTCTAAATTTGTATATGCATGCATGTGTCTTATGTTGTAGAGGAAGGAAAATAGAAGAAAAATGAGGAATTTGGAAGCTTGAAAACCCTAGGAACCTTCAGACCCGAAAATATGAAAAAGTAGTTTTTAAACAACTTGGTTAAAACTTCAAACAAATTATATAGCTTGAAAGAGCATTAAATGTGGATCATTATGCAACTTAAATCAACTAAAATGGTCAAGAGACCAAGGAGAAAGGTCAAGTTATAGGTACGGTCGGGTTTTAGTGAGTGATTAAGTTTTTGGTTAATTCATGAGGCTTAAGCAATGGGAAAATATTCCTTGTAATTCCAGAAATATATAGGAGAAAATTGGAGGAAAAACCAGTGGCAAAATCGCACAAAATAAGAAATTTATGAGTAACTGAAAAAACGACCCTCGCCAGAGCAATCACTATGAGTGGCTGTTTGACGGCCAAGAGTTGAATCAAATGGAATTTAAACCCTAAAAATGGACTCCTCATAAAAAATGGGATTGGACCACGTTGAACAGTGGCTAGGATTCAACCGGCGACGGTTGTTGACGCTGAAGAAAGCCACCATAACCCTCACCAAAGTAATAAGGAAGAAGAACAGTAATGGGTCAGTTTCGGGTTCGGGTCAAAACCCGCCCAAGCGCGGATAGGATTAATTTAAAAACTGTGTCATTTTGAGTGTTAAATTAAAACAAAATAAAACTGTTTGGCTACATGGTTAGGGCTTTATTTGATAAACCCATGTGGAACAGGGATATCTTATCCCTGTTTAGATCCTTGTCCGTTATTTGGCTAATGAAAAATCAGAAAATAAAAGGAGAGCCACAGCTCCCCAAGTTTTGAACCCATGACTTGTGCATGTGTAAAACCTAAACCCAAGCATGTGGCCACTATGCCAACTTCACACATGTGAACAATATTAACTGAATATATATATATATATATATATATATAATATAAAATAAAATAATTAATTTAATTTAATTTGGTAAAATGTCCCAACACCCAAATAAAGCAAAAAGATAGTGTAACATAATATTTTTAGGCATTCTGGACTCAACGGCGGAGTCCGATTTGTGAAATTAAATCCCAAAAATTAAGAAACATAAAATATAAAATTACCATTTACCTTTAATGATAGCCAAAGACAATTAAATATAAAAGATAGTCTATCTTGACTATTTTGGTCATTCCGGACTCAATGGCGAGATCCGTTAAGCCAAATAAATTCCAAAAAATATAAAACCAAAAATGAGGTAATACCCATTTTTTCCTAAGCACTAATTTAGCTATAAAATGAATTTAGAACAAGAGGGCGAGACCTAACCTAAAGTCTAAGGCTACTAGACCAACAAATAAAATTCGTTAAGGAAGATTTAGCTACAAAATAATAAGTGGCCAATAGTAATGCCTCAGTTATGTTTTAATGCATAGTTCTGTGTATTTGACTGATGATCTAGGAACTAAAGACAAAGAAAAGGGGATTAACTTAGCGGACTGAAAGTTTAAGGTAACTCTGTACCTTGAAGTAGTGGCATTTTATTTTCTATGGTTGCTCAAAATACCTAATCTATTTGTGAGTAATCTGACATCTTGAATTAGAGATATTTTATCTTCTACTTGAAAATGCCTAAGTGATTTATATCTGCTTGAATGTTTATCTGCACTTTATGAAATATTCGAGAACTATGATTTTCATGCCTATATTTCAAAATGACATTTATGTATACTGATTTGAAAAATGCCTGTAAACCATGGCACCCCTGCAATGAGAAATAAATGATTTATGTCAATCAATTTGACTACGCAACCTGAATTATAATTGTTTTGAATCCGATCATGTGTTTGTCCCGAGGCCTACCCATGTGGTGCTCTAATTCTTGATGAGACTTACCCACATGGTACTCTGACTCGATTCTTATGTCTACATAAGGTTTACCCATGTGGCACGCTGACTCTTAATGAGACTTACCCAAATGGCGCTCTGACTCATTGCAGAATTCATGTATGAGACTTACCTACATGGTGCTCCGACTCTTGATGAGACTTACCCACGTAGTGCTCTAACTCATTATGTGAATCTTCGAAGTGTGTAATATGTCTCTCATCTATCTCGTGTTATCCGTTATTCAAAATCAGATTTCAGAAGTGCATTCTCATGTGTATTTGTCATTTGTTATTATGTTTTATCTGAATCATGTTTTAAGGAATGCATAAGCTATTATACGTTTTGAGAATGACTCTACATTACCTGCTTTGTGATTTAATATTCAAACTATGTTATCAAAAATAATGTGTTTTAGAAATGCTTCTGTTATATCTGCTTGAATCTTCAATATGTTTTATACGTGATTCATTTTGAACGCATGTTTTAAGTTATCTTTATATATATGCTATCTGTTTGAAGAAACTTGGTGCCTATGGTATTTTATGCAAAAATCTGTCTTGCAAAACTTGTGACAAGATGTAGGAATTACTTATGAGCTTAGTGAAGCTCATATGGATTTTTCTAATATATTTCAGGTAACTGAATTAGCATGGAGGTAGCAAGTCCACACTGTATGGCTGAGAGCGTGAATGTAATGGATCCTTTTGTACTAGTATTTTGGTCAAATATGATATGGATCCTTTTGTACTAGTATTTTGGTCAAATATGATATGGATCCTTTTTGGTAATCATACGATGTATACTTTTGGACTTGATGACTGCCTGGGCTTTTGGGGATTTACATTTTGTACTCTTATGGATACATATGTGATGTATGTATAAATGTTGATGAATCACAATGATGACAATGATCACGATAATCTTATCTTGAGTATCCTTATAAATGATTGGTGTTGAAATGGTTATTAGATGAGTTGCATATTTGTAGCTTCTACAATTATATCAAAAAATATATCTATATATATGTATATATATCACTCTTGTCCAATTCATTTGATTCTGTATGGCCTATCCAAGTGACAGTGTTGGTCACCGGCCTTAAATTCACGTAGGATAGGTTTCGGGGTCATGACAGAGTGATATTAGAGCAAAGGTTAATAGACTTTGGGAAAGACCAAATCGTAACTAAAGTTGATGTTTCTTAGGTGATTAGGACGATCAAATTATCAAAAATTCTAGGGAGATGATAGTATGCATACGAGTGAAGTTGATGATCTTGAGAATTAGAGAACTACATTAGAGCTATATGAAGAATGATTTTAGGAAAACTATGAATGCCATGAAGTTGAGGAGTATTGACTCCCATTTTTGTGAGAACTAAGAAATGATATGTGTTTAACTGACTTGACTTACTTGTTTAAGTTTGCATAACTATAGAGTATGTAATATTATGAGATATGTTAAAAACTCAAGAATAATGACTTTTTACTTCCTTATGAATTCTGTAGGTAAGGATGGTAGGGAACAAAAACAACGCTCATGTAATCAGAGAACGTATGGATCGAATAGAACGAACACTTGAAAGAATGGTGGCAGTGATGAATGACGCCAGGAATAACCAAGATCCCCCGAGAGCACCCTCAAATGAAAGAGGGGAAACTATCATCTACAAATGCTTTTAGGAGCTCAAGCCCCCTTCATTTAAGGGCACCATAGATTCGACAAAGGCAAAAGAATGGATACTAGAAATGGAGAAAATATTTAGAATACTTCCCTGTACAAAAGAATAGAAGGTTGCATTTGCAACGTTCGCATTCAAGGGTGTTGCATATCAATGGTGGTTGCTAGAGTTATAGAGAGAGCCTAATATGGTTTGGACACGGTTCCTTGAAGTCTTTTATGAGAAGTATTTCTCTGCATCAGATAGGGACCATAAGGTTGCTGAGTTCTTAGTCCTAAAGCAATAAGATATGACAGTTGCAGAGTACGAACTCAAGTTAACTAAGCTGGCTCATTTTGTCACATCCCGAACCCCACCCTACGCGGATGTCGAGGACGTGACTGCCAGTCGGTCGCGACGCGACCAACCAAAGGCAAATTCTGAACTTTCCGACGAATTGCACTCCAACTGTAGGGTCAGATGCAGCGGAATTTAAAACTTTTTCTTTGTGTCACGGGAATGCAACTCACTTATCCACCATAAAGGTATGTACCACAGAGCAAGTCTAAATCCAAAACAGTTAACAGTTCTAAGTTCAGAGCATATCTAAAATCAGGCATATAGTACAGAGCAGATCTAATATCTTTAGAGTACCGTTTATTTCCATGAGCCATAATTATCTATCCAGTACATGTAAATCAGGTTAGCCGTATCATATCACTCACCTGAATAACAGAATCAGTCCACAAAAATCCAGTCTCTACAGATCAGTGCCGTCAAATCCTTTACTTGAAGTGCCACTCGGCCTACCATGTCATATCATGGTGTCTTCTAATCCATCAGAGATAATCCCTGAAAAATGTTAGGGAATGGGGTGAGCTTCGAAAAGCCCAGTGAGTAACACAGGTTCCCTGTCATGGGTTTCAAACCCGGTCTTGTTTATAAATCACAAGGATAGTTCAATCGCTAAGGAATAACAGTTTTATAGATCTACTCGAATACAATTTAAGTAGAATAAAACGGGACTGAACTAAATGGAATAACAAATCAGAACAGACGGAACAGTGCATGATGCCAATATATCAATGAGAGTATAGGCAATTAATTCAATATTAGAACAGGTCAGTACTGGGCGGAATATAACAGGGCATAACAAACAATATATCAGTTAGGCACAAAATCAAGCCTACTTATGCCAGACCGCTCATAATCAGAATGGTACCCAGAGTCAGACACATCATAGCAGAACAAAATCAGACAGACCATAAAACAGAACAAGACAGACCGAACAAAACAACAGTAAGACGGGACAAAATCATGCCGCGTACAATACAGTATAAAAGTTTACATTCAAAAACATGCATTCAGACAGTATAACTTTTAAAACCGTACAGTGCATCAAAATACAGTATCTATGCAGTAACTTATATACCAAATCAAGAATCCGGACAGATCATAACGGAACTGGACCATATATCAATCAAGACAGACAGACCATTAACGGACGGAACATAACGGAATCAGACGGAGCAAAACACCAGTTCAAGTCACAGGTAAACAATCAAGACAGACAGATCATTAACGGTCGGGATATAACAGAACCAAGCGGAACAATACGTCAGTCAAAACAAGGACATATCAGTAACGGACAGACCACGAAACGGATAGATCATAACGGACGGAACAAAACGGAACAATATCAATCAGAACAAGTCATATCGGAACTGAACATGACGGAACAAAACAGAACAATACATAAATTAGAACAAGACATATCGGAAATGAACATGTCAGAACAAAGCAGAACAATACATAAATCAGGACAAGGCATATCGTACATTAAATATATGCTTTTTAAACAGTATAACATTCAAAACAGTACAGAGCTTCAAAATACAGTATCTAGACAGAACTTATACACCAGTTCAGGAGTCAGGGTTACTCACAAACTGTTACGGTTATCTCCTTCACAAACAATCCGATAACCTCCAGATACGTCAGGCATCTCCATGTATATCCTGAACAATAATCATCAATCATATACAGATCAGAACTCATCCATTCAGGTCTCATTTATCATCTTAGGTATCTATCGGATCACCTAAGACAGCCTAGTAGCCTATCGCCCTTTCACTGGGTCTCACCCGAGGCTATTTCATTCTTTAATTAGGCTTAGCAGTCATCAGGATTATGTTTTAAGTCATTTGGACTTCAATCGTTATCAGTCAGGCACTCATTCAACCTTAGGGGTAAAATGGTAATTTTACCATTCTTGTCCCGGACCCTGTCGTGGACTTCGGAATAGTCTTTATATCTTAAGTATAAAGTTCTACGTCCTTTGGACTCCAATCGGTATCAGTTAGGTTCTCATTTTAACTATAGGGGCAAAATGGTAATTTTGCCATTCCTATCCCGGACCCTGTTACGGTCCTCAGAATATCCCATATATCGTATATATGAAGTTTTAAGTCTTTTAGACTTTAATCGGTATCAGTTGGGTACTTATTTAGTCTTAGGGGCAAAATGGTAATTTTGTCATATTTGCCCCGGACCCTATCATGGTCCTCAGAACGTCCCATATATCTCATGTATAAATTTGTAAGTCCCTTGGACTTCATTTGGTATCTACTTTAGACCGTCGGGACACATCGGTCATTTCTCGTTTTACGCGTTGACAGTTTCGGAGTCTTACTTAGCCCTTCAGTGTTCATAATTATACTTACGATAATTTATCAGATCAGATTGACCTTTATCTTGCACTTACAGTGCTCAGGGGTATTTTGGTCATTTTACGTTTTGTAAGATTCTGACCCCGGTTCGTCATTTATTCGGGTATACAGTTTCACCAGTGTTCGGGTTTCTATCGGTATCAGTTTCGTCCCAATCGGACTTCATTTGGGCTTCGTACAGTATCAGGGGTAATTTGGTAATTTCACGTGTCATATTTTTCGGCACATCAGTTCATAAAATGGACCTCACCATTGGGTCCAGAGTGTCCGACATAATTAAGTTGGACTATCTGTTATGTTCAATTGACCCTAGGAAGCATCAGGGGCAGTACGGTCATTTACACTTTATGTGTCTGTATTTTTCGGGACTCTGGTTTGTTAAACAGACCTCACCGTTGAGTTCGGAATGCCCGACATAGTCAAAATAGACTGTCTTTTATTTTTATTTGGGTCTGTGCCATCAGGGGCAGTACAGTAATTTATCACTTACAAGTCTGTATTTTTCGGTACTGTATTTCCAAAATCGGACTGTACCATTGAGTCCGGAATGTTTAAATAGTGAAAATACACTATTTATTTAATTTATTTGGACTTCGTTTGACATATTTAATGTCCAGGGGTAAAATTGTAATTTTACCAATTTAATAAAATAATTAAATAATTATTTTATTATTTAATTAATTTAGCAGGGGCTTAAATGTACAAGATTTTTAGAAACTGGGCCAGAACCGGATATTCAGAAGGTTTTGGGGTCACAGTGCAATTTATAGAAGTTCTGGTTTTAATTTTCTTTCAATTAAGCCCCTAGACCGTTAGGTTTACCAAGCCAAACCCTAGACCGGTCCAAACCCTTGGTGAACCAGCCGGTTCACCTTTCTTCAGAAAATCGGGATAACATATCCCTCATATTCCAATTTCAGTCCCTATCCGTGTTTATGTCATGCCCCAATTCAATTTCTAATTTTATTTCTGTGTTACCAAACAGTCAGATTCCAGAATTTTAAAACATTAAAACCAAAACTGTGCCGTTTCATTAATGCGGTGGCCAGTTCATACGTCGACACGTGTGTGAGTCAGTTCGGTGGGTTTGGACGTGTTGGACGAGTCGACTCGGTCGACTCGTCGTCTTCTTCACCAACTAGTGTACTGTTGCCCTAATTCACAGTTTCACGATTTCTTCAATTCGTGAAGTTTCAGGTACAGTTTTTCAACTGATTTGATCCCAATCGATTACCAGAAATGAATCCAACAATTTAGCATTCTTTTTGAGCTTCGAATCTAGCTCAAGGGCTCGGTTCACTCCATTATCCCGCAGACCTGCAAGTCGACCATATAGCTTCATTTCTTAACCAAATCTCGTGAGATTTGGTTCCTTGTGCTCCCTAGGTCATGGAGGTTCAGTTCATGTGCTTCAAACAAGTTTTAAAGCCTTATTGATAAAAATGGGTCATGGACCCGTGACCTGCAAGTTCAGATTTGAGGGCCTTTCCTAGGGTTTTGGGGTCGCGGCTTAGGCATTTTGAGGTCCTAGAAAAGTCTAGATCAGGTTTAGATCATCGGGAATCAGCTTTCTGAGGGTCGAATCAGACCTGCTGCATGGAAGGTCATCCATGGTGGTCTGCTCACGGTTTTGGGTTTCAAGCCTTATTGGCCTTCCTAATCGGTTCCTGATGTCTACTAGGGTCCAAATAATCCCAAGCATGCAGTTAATAGAGCTTAAAACTATCAAAAACAGTGACAGGAATCTAAACTGAAAATCAGACAGTTTGGGGTTATACCTCTTATTTGACACTGCTCACTCATGGCTCAGTATGAGGTTCCTGTGTGTTGCCCCAGTGCAGTCGTGCATCTCAGTTCCTCAGCCTTCCTTCCTCCTTGGTGCATCTCCCATGAAGACACACACATGCACACACCATGCTTGATCTCACACATGTAAGACCTCACAAGGATTTTCTCTCTCTCTACCTTGGTCTCTCACCCCCAACAGATCTGTTTTTTCCTCTTTAACTAGCAAATATCAGTCTTTTGTATGTAATATATACATATATATATCTATGTATATAATATCACACATACCTATACATATACATCTCTAGATGTATACATCAGAGAATCAGTGGAACCTAGGGCTGAGGTGGGCTGATGCAAACCAATCATATGGGGTTTGCATGTAATCTCATTGGTTGCTTTGGGTGGCAAGTTAGGGCAATACAGAGATATATACAAATAAGTTGCATATATATGCACAAAGTAATGGGTAGCCTAACTGGTAAGTTTTTGGGAAGAATTTATTCTCTCAAAGGTCAAGGGTTCAATTCCCTTGGCCTCCCATTTGGCCCATTTCTCACCATTTTTGGTTAAGGCCACGTTTGGCTGCGCAGTAATTCAGTTTTTGATGTTTGACTCATAACTTTCATTCCGTAACTCCTTTTTCGATGCGGTTTGTTCCGAGAGTTTCATATTTCAGTTATCTTCAGTGTCAGAGGTTCCGTGTCATTTATTATTCATTCAGAATTTCCCGGGTTAGCTAATTCGGGTTCCGTTAGTATTAAAACGGCGTTATTTCACCGAATTAATCAGTAATTTGGGTTCGAGTAAGGTACCCTTCCCTCCAGACATTTAATTATTTAATTGGTCTATGGCGACCGCCGGGATTATGATTAATTCCCTAAATCATTCTGTAAGTCAGTATTAATTAATAATTATTAATTAATTATTAATTACACGGGATCGGGGTGTTACACATTTCGCCCCTCATGTGATACATACAGAGAGTTAAAAGGCCCATAAGTTTGAGGGTGGACTACATTGGGTGATAAAGGGGAATATGGAGGCACTCTGCCTACCCACTTATACTAATATGGTGGATAGAGCAAAAATCTTTAAAAGAGCAATGAAAGAGAATTCCCAATGTAAGGAAAAGTCTAAGAAGAGATTGAGTGAAGAATAGAATAAGGGGCCAGTCTCAAAGAGTACTAGAGCAGCGACAAGTATTGGGTCAATTGCAAGAAAGAAAGGAAATATTGAGATGAGTGGTAACACCCAACCCTGCTCTATATGCTAGAACCTTCATAGAGGCCCATGTCGTCGAGGCACTGGGGCTTGCTTCAAGTATGGCGAGAAAGGCCATTTCATCAAAGATTGTCCAATGCTCAATTCTAAGGACACAACACCACTGCACCTAGCAAGACTGTCAAGAAATTAAGAGCAGAAAAGAATGACCAACGGAGGCCAGGACTAGTGTACTCGTTAATTCCATGAGAGGATTCGCCTTGCACCTCAGCCCTTCCAGTTATTTCAGCTGCTTGAATTTGAATACTGAAAGAACTATGCCTAATGTTATATAAGTTCTTAGACAATAAAACTATGTGATGACACAATAAAACTTAATGATGTAGAAAATAATGACAAAAAATTAGGATGACCTTCGAGAAAGACGTTATTAGAGTAAACCATAAAAGAGAATAGAGCCCCCTAAACATGAATGTCTGAGTTTTGAGGACAAAACTATTTTAAGGAAGGGAGAATGTAACACCCTGATCCGATTATTGAGAATTAAGTCACTAATTTAAATATTAGAGATTTTAAAAAGCAAAAATGGCAATTAAGAAAACTAGACCAAGAAAAATAAAAACTATAAAATAAAAAGACTTCACTTTTTTAAGTCGACACGTGAAGGAAATAAAAAAGAATACAAGTACATGAGAGGAAAAATGAAATTAAAGGAAGAATGGGATAAAATATGCGAAATGCCAAACAAGTCATAAGAAGAAAAATATTGAAAATAAGGCCAAATGTGTTAGCCATGAGACTTGGACCCAAGACCAAAATAGGAGGCAAAAACGTATACTAAAAAGAATAGACAACTTGGCTACAACAGTTTTTATTTCAATCGGCGACGGTCGCCAGTGCTGGAGAAGGCCACCGGAACACTCGCTAGAGTAATGGGGAAGAAACCAAATAGTTGGCTAGGTCTCGAGTCAGTTTCAGGTTCAAGTCGGAACCCATCCAGGTGCGGATAGGGTTAATTTAAAAACTATGTCCTTTTGAGTGTTAAATTAAAACATAACAGAACTGTTTGGCTACACGGTTAGGGCTTCATTTGATCAACCCACGCGAAACAGAGATATCTTATCCCTGTTTAGATCCTTGTCCATTGTTTGGCTAATGAAAAATCAGAAAATAAAAGGGGAGTTGCGGCTCCCCAAGTTTCAAACCCTTGACCTGCGCGTTTGTGAAACCTAAACCCAAGCAAGTGGCCACTATGCCAATTTCACACATGTGAACAATATTAATGGAATATATATATATATATATATATATATATAATATAAAATAAAAAAATTAAATTAATTTAGATTGGTAAAATGTTCCCCGACGCCCAAATAAAACTAAAAGATAGTGTAACCTAACGTTTTTGGGCATTCCGAACTCAGCGGGGGAGTCCGATTTGTGAAATTAAATTCCAAAAACTAAGCCACACAAAATATAAAATTACCATGAACGTAATGGATCCTTTTGTACTAGGATTTTGGTCGAATATGATATGGATCCTTTTTGATAATCATATGATGTATATTTTTGGACTTGATGGCAGCCTGAACTTTTGGGGATTTACATTTTGTACTTTTGTGGATACATATGTAATGTATATATAAATGTTGATGAATCACAATGATAACAGTGATCACGATAATTTTATCTTGAGTATTTTTATAAATGATTGGTGTTCAAATGGCTATTAGATGAGTTGCATATTTGTAGCTACCGCAATTAATATAATATATATATATATATATATTACTCTTGCACAATTCATTTGATTCTATACGGCCTGTCCAAGTGACAGTATCGGTTAATGGCCCTAAATCTGCGTAGGGTGGGTTTCGGGGTCGTAGCAATATATATGTATATATATATATGCTGTGAGTGTATATTACGTGGGATAGAGACCTAACCTAAACTCTTTCTCTCTAAGAAAAACATTGTGGTTACATGTTGTTTAATAGTTTTGGGATGCATGCATGGCTTAGGGGTTAATATACCACAGTTAGGGAATATAAGGAAACTGACCTAGGAAGCTTAGATCACCCAAAGTAGTAAACTAGACCTCATTCGCCATTGTTGGACCACCTTGTAGGTGGGACTGAATAGACCGAAAGGAAACCCATTTCCTTTACTTGGGGCTTAAAATAGATGTTATAGGGAGCAAGAATCCTTAAAGACCGTATTGGAATAACCTAAAATGAGGAAGAAAAAAAATTATTTACAAGTTGTAGTCTAAGAACCCAACTCCAGAAATCGAGCACCAAGCTTGATTCTAAGAACGAGGTTTTGAAAGTATTGGGATGGGGATCACAAAAAGCCAAAGCACATTGATTTTAGTGAAGGAATGGCCATGAATGAACTTAATATCCAGAACGGCCATGAAACTTCAACTGAGCTATTGAGCTCAATTCGAACCCCAATACCAATGCAAAAATCTCCCTTAGCATTCCAAAAAACCCTTACAAAAGAGAGCAGGTCAAAAAGCTACATAAAATGGCATGAAATAGAACTTGAAAAATCCTAGAAATTAAGGGCAACAGTGATGGTGGTTGGGGAAGAAGATGAATAGTGTGGGTCGGCTTTGGGTTGGGTTTCGAGTTCGGGTTGAAACCCGCCCAAGCGCATATACCGGTAAGTGGGACGGCGTCGTTTAGGGTTTTAGTTTTAAATCTTAAAACGAATTAAGTTTGTTTGGCAATATGGGTAGAAGCCTTGATTTAATAATCCATGCGAGATTGGGATATCCTATTCTTGTTTTGCCCCCTTGTCCACTATTTGGGAAATTGAGAATCAGAAAAATAAAGGGGAGTCGCAGCTTCACAGACTCGAAATAGAGACCTCACGCATGTGAGGATTCTAAACCCCACATACCTGCCACTGTGCCACTGTGCCACCGTGGCACTTGTGTTAAAATAATGATAGAATATATATAATATTAAATTAAATAATTAAAGAAATTTAATTATGGTAAAATGTTCCATTACCCAAATAAAATAAGAGGATAGTGTATTTTAACTTTTTTTGATGTTCTGGACCCAATGGAGGGGTCTGTTCTACTAGATGGGATCCCAAAAATTAAGACACAAAAACTATAAAATTACCATTTTACCCTTAATGATGCCCGAAGCCAAATGGAAGTCTGAGAGGATCTAAATTAACTTTCCTCGACGTTCCAGACCCAACGATGAGGTCCGTATTATCAAATTAAGTACTGAAAAATAAGACATGTGAAAATGAAAATTTTTTAAATTACGCCTAAGAGTCCGACTTGACTACGAATAGTCTGATTTAAAGGAAATAAGGTCTATCCTACGAAATTATGATTCAACCAGTCTAAGAATAAATTAAGAATATCGAATAGGTGGTGATTTAAGTAAAATGTGGAATTAATAAACGCATGCATGCAAATATATATATATATATATATATATCTAATATGTATATACAAATAGACATAAATATATATATAGAACTAAGTACACATAAATATATAAAAACATGTATCTATATATATATATATGTATACATATACGCATATGTGTGTGTGTGAAAGGATGTGAGATAAGTGTGTGTATATCATGTGTGTGCATGTGATAGGAGCAAATGGATGCAAAGGTGAGCTGCACATGTGCAACATGAACTTGGAGGAAAATGAAAGAAAGGTTGAAGCAGCAAGTTGTGACTACCAACCTAGTGATGGGTTACAATGCCATATGTCCTTCATAGACTACCATATTTATCCATATAAGGTTCCAAAGGAGGTGTTTGTTGGTCTGACAGCACCCTTTCGAGCCCGAGTCCAGCTTCGCCCGAACCATTGGACAGCCTTATGGACTTTGACTCGTAGGTCCAATAAAAGCATCAAATGGATGTTGTGACTAAACACAACTCTGGGTACTCATAATATATCATGATCATCATAATTCCATGAAGAGTGTATATATATGTGGAATATAATTTTTCTCAGTAGTTAGAACATAACAGTTGGCCTTTCAAGGCATGGTATAAAGTGTACAACTGAGCTTTGGTGTTCAAATTGAGGGGTTGACTCTTTAAGTCGTGACCTGCAACTTGATTTTTAGGAACCTTTCTTTGGGTGTTTTGATCACGGCCTAGGGTTTTTAGAACCCTTGTGACGTCTAGTTAAAGTCCCACATAATGGATTTGGGGTTTGTGGTAGTTGGTTTAGACTCACCTTGAAAGTGGTCATCAAAGGTGTTTTTCCAAATTTTCTTGGTTTCTTGGGTCTTTCTGACCCTGTTCCTTTTCCCAAACCACAATATATTAAATAAAGAGCATATAAATATACTTTAAACCATTAAAACTTGAAGGTATATAGAGAAAGGATTACCTTTCTTCTTGGTTTCGAGCTACAGTAGTTTGCTCAGCTTCTCCCTTTTCCTTCCTTCCTTCTTCTTCTTCTTCTCTCACTTTCTATTTCTTTCCTAAGGCATGCACAATACATATAGGCAGCACACACACACCTCAAAATATCAGCCTGCCGCCTCTTTTCTCTCTCTCCCTTGTGGCAGTTCTCTCTCTCTTCCTTTCTGATCTTTTCTTTTCTTTTTGATTTATATATATATATATAGATACTACACCAACTTACACACACTTATATTTATATGTACTGCACATATATATATATACCTATACTTATCATCCTACATATGTATATGTACTTATATATATATATATACATACATATATATACCATATATATACTTATCATATTTATATATACATACATATATGTATATAAATGTTCATATACATCCATCACCTGCACGTGTATTATTCAAATACTCAGAATTTTTAAAACATAAAACGAACTATATATTTAACATCGTAAAACAAACCCTAACGTTTCGATATTACAGCCATTTGCTCGGTTTAATTTAGGTCGGGATATTACACTCATAGTCATTGATGTTCATTTGGTAGTCAAACTAATACAATAGGACACATTTGAAATTACTCTAGTTTATCCGTTCACATATATTTCGGGGTCTAAAGAGTCTGAAATGCCCAAAAACATTGGGTTAAACTCTTCTTACACTTTAATCAACCTTGGATGCACTGTATTTAGGCCTAGGGGTAAAATGATAATTTTACATAATTAATTAAGGGCTTAAAATAATTATTTATTATTTTTCCTAGGCCCTAATATAATTTTCTCAAAATTATGGGGTATTCTAAAGAGTTTCGGTTCAGCCGATTAGGGCTGAACTAGCGATTTAGTTTGCTTTTAATACCCTCTCGAATATCTAATGGAAACCAACTGGTCTTTTAGGGTTTTAAGTGAACTGGCTCTAGGAGGTCAAGAACCAACCAGTTCAGTTTGGTTCAAGACGTCAACATTGTGTCATTGTTGCATTATCAAAATGGCGACATTTAGCTTAAGGGTTTATTTAATTCTTTTTCTTAAACGACGTAGTTAGACTTAAAGTTACCCATCTCACGTTTTGGGCGGGTCCCGACCCGAACTTGACCCAAACACCCGACCCATGAAGAATGCCTTCGTCCCCAATGCGACGTTACTATTCCTAAGAAACCCTAGGACTTTGCAACTCTATTTCGTGGGCTTTCAGTCACCGTTTCGATCGATTTTCATTCAATTTCAACTCCTAAAGGTCTAATGAACATTTTGGTATTGCTTTTATGTATAGATCTGAAAAATGTGGACAAATGTTTCATTTTTGCCGGTAGGTCACTATACATGCACTATTTGCCGGTAGGGCACTACATATGCATCATTTCACTATAAGTCATATTTAGAATCATATTTTGAGTGTGTCATAGAATAGAAATATCCTTAGAATATTAAAATAAACCTCTTATAAAATTTGAGCCTGTTCGAAGACAGTTTCAAAAATTAGACCAAAAGGGCATCCCGGGTGGCCCGGGTGGAACCAGCCAAACTCGGCCACAGGCAAAAAAAATGTTTTTGAAAATTTTCATTTAAAATAATTTTAAGAACTTTGGTTAAAGCAAAATGTCGAATTAAGGTGTTTTGGGACGGGTTGTAGTGTGACGGGGCCTCGGATTCATTAAAGGCAAAAATGTCATTTTGCCCCTTGACTATAAATACAACCCTTAGAGTTAAAAAAATCACATTTGGTCTGGAGAAAGAGCAAAATACGCACAGAGAGCAAGAGGTGAAGAGAAAACCTAGGTTTTTCAATCTTCAAGCTTCCAAAACACACTTCTAGACTTGGATTTTCACAAAGGTTCCTTCTAAGAAGTTGTTTTTTTCAACAAGGACTATATTCGCACTGATTGGTTCAGCTACACAGCAAACACAACTCCCTCAGTTTGAGAAAAACTATTTTAGGTATGATATTTTGCTAAGTAAGGAATAGGATTAAGTTTAGGAGTGATTTATATGTTGATTGAATGATTTATATGTTTATTTGATGTTAGAAAATCACTTAGGACATAGTTGCTTTGAAAAACCTAGAGTAGATTGTTTATGTACTTGTGTGTTCTTTGTTATTCCTTGGGAATTTGGTAAAGTGATAAACATGAACCATGACTATATGTATAATCCATTATGTTCTAGCTTATGTTCATGTCGACGAAGTTTTATGGTTCAAAGGTTATTGTTACTTTAAATATATTGCATTATTTGAAACATACTCCATGTGTTTGATGAAATGCTTCATTGAGATTGCATTGTTGCATGGTGAAATCAAAGCATATTGGCATATGGTGAATCCTTTGAAAACAAGTGTGGGTTGAACACTTGGTGCTATGCATTATGAGGGTGTAGATCCTGTGGTGAAAAACCCAAAATTGGCCATTGTATTTGGGACTCGTTGATCCAACGGGAGCAATCCGAAAACCGAGACATGGGTGTGGCATAGAGTAGCAGGTGTGCGTCACGCATATAGCCATTACATTGCTTTAATAAATTGGAAGGGCATATAGTTTATAAATGTACACTTGCACATACCACACCTTAATTTTGTTCATTGCATTAGTATTATGTCATACCAGCAATTGAGTTGAACCCCTCGTGGGATATCATATCACAAATGAGGCTCCCAATACTTGAGGCTTGATAAAGTCTTGAAGGAAGGAGGGAAAGGAACCTTGAAGGATATTTGGCCCTTGGGGCATATTTTGTATGTATGGGCATAAGCCCAAAAGACTAGTACTTCAATGTGGATGAATGGTGAACTATAGACCTTGAATCATTTTGTAATGTAAGGGTTTACAACCCAAATGACATGTGGTGTACTTTTGTTAAATGTGTATCAAATGTATATATATGTTGAAAGAAATGATATGCAGGATATCTCTATTTAATGAGCATCATATGTATATATTGAGACAAATAGATGTGTATGTTGGAAACAAGAGATGTATATTTAATTTACATGAATTGTGGCCACCGAGTGAAGGTGGGTTGTGACATGTTTATACATATGAAGTATCATGAATATTAGGTGGGAAAAAGGCTCAGAAAACAAAGGAAGTTATGTCAAAATTTTAGTGAAATTAAGGGGAAAAAATTAAGTGTGTAAAACACCATTTAAATAGGTGAGAAAAGTGCTTAAAACAGAAAGTTAGAAACCTTGAAGAATAGGCCAAAAATGGGAAAAACGAACTTGCAAAAATTTGGAAAAAAATTAGGAAAAATGGAGAAATTTAGCAGCAGTCGCTACAGTAAACCTGCAGGAAATGAAAAAGTTAGGTTGCAGCCATGAACAGTGATTCTGTAGAAAATGCCCTAAACTAGTCCCAGCCTAAATAGCCCACACCTGCCACAGCGCCGCGCGCTCTGCACACGCGCTGTACCTTGCCGCCTGCCTGCTGTTGCCCCCCCTGTGTGCACATGGCCTGCACCTGTCCACCTGTTGCTTGGCAGCTATGGCACTAGCCTTGACAGCTCCCTTTTGGACCATGTTTGGGTACCCTTTTTGGGCCATGTTTGGCCACCCTTTTAGGCCATGTTTGGCCACCCTTTTAAGCCATGTTTGGCCAACCTTTGGGTCATGTTTGGCCACCCTATTGGGTTATGTTTGGCCAGTCTTATGGGCCATGTTTGATCACTTTCTTAGACTAATTTTGGTAGACCTTTTGGACTTATTCTTGGCCTATGTCTTAGGGATATTTGGGGCCCATTTGGACCATTATCCAAGGGCATATTTAGAGACATTGAGTGGGCTATTTTAGAAGCCATTTTTGAACATGACCTAAACTATTTTTAACATTAATTGGGAGGGATGTTTGAGTGACATTAGGAGATCATTTTGGTTAGGTCAATTAGCAAGTCTTCAATTTTAATTTTGGGAAAACGTGGAAAATGAATGAAAAATCAATTTATCCAACCTAATGACCTTTCCTTTACTTTTCTTATTTCATTTCACTAACTCTCGGATTTGTGGAAATTTGGGGCGTGACATTTTTACCCTTTAAAACGCATTAAAACCCTCGGTTTGTGCTTATGAATCTCAGACTTGTAACTCACTAGTTCAGGTTCATTTCTGGATCACTTTATCTCTATTTTGTATCATTTTGATCTTCATCAAATATAATTTTTGTCCCAAACCTTAGAATTAAGCTTAATGCTCAATTCAGCCATGTTTAATTTTTAACTCACAATTGTAACCCCTCAATTCTCTCTAGTCTCAGGGCCAATTCAAGTGATTCTTCATGTTTTGTGAACCATTTTGGGTCTATTTAAAATCCCCATTCCTAAAAATGGGTTTGGTTATAGTTGATTTCTAGGCAACTCTTTTGAGCTCCATCAATGGCGGCTCCTTTGAACTAGCCATTCCACAGGCTTTTAATTCCTCTTAAGTGTTCTAACATGCTAAATAAACATTCAAGAACTCAAATAAAGTGTTAGAGTTCAACCATTTACCTTGGTTGAGCAAATCTAAAACTCTTTCTGATTTTCTCTCTTATTTTTCTCTCTTTTTAAAGATAGCCTTTCCAATTCATTTCTACACGAAAATTGCTCCTCTTCTTCTAATTTTTTAATGTGTGCTTAAGGTTCTGAGCAAGGGTAGTTTATAAATTGAGTTTCCCTCTTTGCATTAAATGTACCTCTTGTCAAAAAGAGGGCTCTAGGCATGGTTTGTCACTATGGCAACTAGGACATGGCTTTAGAATGTGAGGCTACCATTGGTCATGTCCATCACTCCTACAAGCAACCACCATACCCCTTCTCCCACATTTTTTACTTTTCCTCCCTTATTTTCTTGTTCTTTTTCCTTCTCTTTTTCTCTCAACAAGTTACCTCTTATATATATATATATATATGTGTGTGTGTGTGTGTGTGTGTGTGTGTATATATATATATATATATATATATTCACATGCATACCAACACACACAATGTGTGTCATCTTTTCCGATCATATGCAAGTCACATGATAGTCTAAATCATTTTTGTTTTATTTATTCATACTTATAGATACACATATATACACACTTGAGTGTGTGTATTTGGTTTCTAGTATTATGTATAGCTCATGTAATGCTTAAAATAGTTTTTTATATTTTTGCTTTATTTTTTATGCATTTATTTTTCTATTTTTTTAATTAATAAATAATTATTTTATTTAATAGTTTTTCATATTTGGGGTAATATCTTCCTTCACTATGTGTTGGTGATGTATTGTCACTCAACCCGTTTAGTTTTATTGACCTACCTTAAGTCAACTTGACCCATAAATAGGTTAACTTTTAACCTCAGTTGAGGTCATGTCTTGACATAGTGTCTTAAGGAACTTGGAAAAGTCATGCATTGGGGTAATTTTCCTTGTTCTATCTTAATGATCTTATTTTTTTTGGAGGTCGGTGTTACATTCTCCCCTTCTTAAAAGGAATTTTGTCCCCAAAACTTAACTGGTCTATTAGGAAAATCATTCTTACATCTATTTCATTAACATGTCTTCATTGCTCATTCTAAAACTATTTCTACTTCTTGTTATCTAATCAGTAGTAGTCTTAAGGGTAAAGGTATGGTCAAGCTATTCTATTTCTATTATTGGAGTGCATTGAATTCCTTTATTCAATATTTCTCATTTTAATGAGGACTACCTTGTAATGACATGAATTTTTTTTTTATTATTGTTATTGTCATTATTATTATTATTATTATTATTATTATTATTATTATTATTATTATTAATTAATTAATTAATTAATTTAAATGTGTGTGCATGTATACATGTGTGATGTGTTATATGCATGCATGTGTGTGTTATGGTTTAAGCGTGTATATAGAAAGATAGTTATATATATATATATATATATATATATATATATCAGGTTGTGGGCAACCGGGTGTGTGTGTGTGTGGACTGTCGTGCATGCAACAGTGTGCAGGTGTGCATGATATAATATATGTATATATATATAATATACAACCAAGGTCAACTTTGCATTAAATGCAAAGTTGATGGAAAAGAGAGAAATGGGCTGCTGATGTGAAGGAGGGGGTGGCTGGATCAGTGAGAAAGGAAGTCAGAAGAAGTGGGCTAAGGTGACCTAGCTACCTGTGGGATGGCGTGTAGGTATATGTGTAAATATGTATTTGGGTGTCCGTTGGGTTAGGAAGAAAACCAGAAAGAAAGAGAGACAGAGAGAGGGAGTTCTGGAAAGGGAGAAAGAAGTCTTGGAGCTTGGATCAGGGGCCGGAACAAGAGAGAAGATAGAACCTGCAACCAGAGAGAAAAATCGAAGAGTTGGTAAGCTATATCCTATTCTGTTTTTCCAAGTTTTAAGTATATTGTTAACTTTGAATTATTAGATCCTATCAAGCATGAAAAATGGAGCAAAACACAAAAAGAATCAAGAAAAATAGTTGAAAATCGAAAGAGAAAACAGTAGTTGCAGGTTTAACAATAAATTCGATTTTGATGAGTTTTAATGCATAAAGCTTAGTTATTTTCATGAGGAAGTGTTCCTCTTCGGTGCAGGAAAATTATGGATTTAAAATGGAGTTGAAAACGGTTGAAAACAGCCATGAAATGTAGAAGAAACCAGTTGGCTGAAAATTGGGTTTTGGCCGGAAAAAATGAAACTGTGTGCTAAGAAAAATCGGTTGGGTTGGGGCTGAAATATACTCTAATTTATTGCTTAAGGTTCCAGATTTATTTTGGTATAAAAATAAAGAGATTTGGACGTGAAAATGGAGAGGAAAATGAGGAGTGGTCGCGGTTTTTCGACGACCGGCCGAAATTCCAGTCGGGGAAGACGAAGATCGGTCGGGAGATCAGGAGGGTCGACTGGGGCGCCTGGGTTAGTGTTTGGGCCTGTTTTAGTTTTTTGGTTAGGGCTTGGATGGGTTTTAAAAGGTGTAGGCCGTGTGGGTTTTAAAGGGAAATTGGGCCTGGGTTACTTGGATGGTTTGGGGCCCAATTGGTTAAAATGAAAAAGAAAAAGAATCAAAAGAAAAGATGGGGGGTGCGGCTGCCGAGAATCGAAACAAGGTGGGGCGCGTGGGGTTGAGGCACGTGAACCGTTTGGACAGGACAATCTTGTGTCCTTCTTATGCAACAAATATATATATATATATATATATATATTATACTTCATTCTATTTTCCAAATTAAATATATTTAATTAAATTAAATGCTTCGAAATGGCCCGAAGCCCAAATGAGACAAGCCTTATATGTTTTCTAACTATTTTGGACCTCCTAAGACCAACGGTGAGGTCTGTGACTGTGATACGAGGTCCTGAAAAATAAAAAACTCGTCCTTAAAAATTACCAAAATGCCCTTAAGTCAAAACACTGTCTGACGGACCCCGATTTGAGTAAACAAATAGTGAAATCTTATTATTTTGAACATTCCGGACTCAACCGTGGAGTCCAATTTATGAGGAGAGGTCTCGGGAAATGGGAACCCGTAAGAGTGCAAAATGACAGTTTTGCCCTTGTTAGCCGAACATCCAAATTAAAATCCGCGAAGGCCTAAACCTATTTTATTCGACGTTTTGGACTCAACAATATAGTGTAATTCAACAAAATTGAAACTCATAAAATAAAGACATAAAATTTGATAAATATCATAATTCAGGTAACACATGAATTGAATTGTATTTCATGATTTTAGGGACACGAAAAGGCAAAGAGAAGGCAGTCTGACTTTCTACATTTCCATTGCTAGTCCACTATACCATGAGTACGACTCCTTACGGTTGAGATAACCCGTCAGGTACGATATATTGTGCTAAGTAAGAAATAGAATTAAGTTTAGGAATGATTTGCATGTTGATTGAATGGATCATTTATTTATTTGTTTAACGTCAGAAAATCACATAAGGAATGTTGCTTTAAAAAGAAATCTTGAGTTGATTGTCTACGTTACTTATGTGCTTCTTGCTGCTTCATGGAGATATGATTTATTCTATGTGTTGGGTTGTACGTGATTTATATTTTTGGAGGGTTGTTAAGATTGTGAACACATGACTTGAGTATGTATTTTCTTTGATCATGCATTGCATACATTCATGTGGAAGAGGTTTTGTTATTCAGATGTTGTGATTGCTTTAAGTGGAATACATTGTTTAAAAGTATGCTCCATGTGTTGGTAAATTGCTTGTATGAGATTGTGTCATTGCATGGTGGAATCAAGGCATATTGGCATAGTATGAGGCATTGAAAGCATAGTGTAGGTTGAGCACGTGGTGCTAAATATGGTACTCAGCTTCCATCAGATGTGTTCTGAAAATGAGATATGGTACTCAGCTTCCATCAGATGTGTTCTGAAAACGAGACATGGTACTCAGCTTCCATCGGATGTGTTCCGAAAATGAGACATGGACATGGCATAGATTTGACATGGTTGTGGCATAGAGTGGTGTGGGTGTTTCATGGGCATTGTCACTACATTGCATGGATAATATGGATGGCATGTGGATTATTGCTATTACGTGGCATGGACGATTTGGAAAGCATGTGGATTATTGTTATTACATTGCATGGATGATTTAGGATGCATGTAGAGATAAATGTACACTTGCACATGCCACGCCTTAAATTATGTTAATGAGCTGGATGACATGTAGATTATTGCTAGTACGTTGTATGATGATGTTGAATGACATGTAGATATAACTATACACTTGCACATGCAATGCCCTTAATTTTGTCTCTTGCATTAGCATTATATTGTACCAGCAGTTGAGTTGACCCATTCGTGGGACAACATTTCAGATGACGCTCCCGGCACTTGAGACTTGAGGAAATCTTGCAGAGTGGAGGAGATATGAGCTTAGGAGGATATTTGGCCCGTTGGGGCATATTTTGTGATGTAGGGCTTAAGCCCGAATAACATGTTGAATGTTTTATTGATTGTACTTTACATGGATGTACATTGAAAGAAATGAATGTAAGTTTGGGTCGAATCTGTTAGATTGTCCTTTACTTCTTTATTATTTTATTTTCCCTTCGTCTCGTCAGTCGCACCACTGGTTCGTTGGAATTCGGGGCATGACATACATTTTCGCTTAATCTTTCAAAATTCATGTTCATATTGCGTTTCGTTCGACCATAGATTCCCTTATGCTTAATTTACCATGCCAGATGTCGATTTTCCTCCTTTGGTTCATTATAGGACAATGTGTCCTTAAATGAGAAATCTCTTTTAAGTGTATTTCGTCTTCTTTATAGTTTCCACTGACTCACTCAGCAGTGGTCTTTGAAAGTCGAGGGTTTAACTTTTTCATTCTTTTTTTAATGTTGTAACTCTTAACTTACTGTCTCATTGATGATGTATCAGTATTCCAGTGTTCATTCTATTTGTCCTGGAATGTGTGGTTATGAGTTCATTATTCTTTCGTGGTTTATTTTGAACCATCTCTTACAGTTTTAACTATTTTATCTCTAGTCATTATATTTATTTCCAAGGAGTAAGTCGCGATCGCCCCTTAGGAATTTTTAGTTCTTGGTTGTTTGAGTAGTGGTCTTTGAAGAGTTATAGATGTGACTAGACTATGATATTTTTGTCATTCTTAAAGGACTTACTTTATTAATCTTGGTAATTTTGTTCCATTTTAAGGACGTAGTCCTTAGCTAGTTCTTTCTAATCTCTTTCTTGGTTGTGACTCCTTCTGCGGATTCACTTGTAGGTTTGGCCATCTGACCTGCAATACCATCTTTTTAGGCATCTTTTGTCTATCTAACTTTGAGTTTTAGAAGAACTTATTTCACTTTTGTGTCTTGAGTACCCTCACCCCTTGTAAGGTAAGTCCATTCATGTGTCCTTTGCATTACATGATTTATTATTACAAAAGGTACTTTACTCTTTATTCTATTTTCTCATATGGGATTCTTATACATAGATCTATTTCATGAGTCATTTTATTTTTATGGTAAGTCAATCCTCATTCTTCTTGTTTCTAGGTTGACTTGTTGGCACTGTGCTCTTCATTATACTTTACTTTGCTTCCATGTGTACCCATATCAATGGTTGGAAGGATTTGAGGAAATTAGTTCCTTTATTTCTTAATGTATTTTCTTTTTGATCAATAAATTTTCTTTCTTGCATTGGAAAAAAATAGTTAGTCTATCACCTAATTTATAGCAAACTTCACTCAAATAACTGGCTGCATTATTTTTTCCTTGGGACTATGCCAAGACAAAGATAGTAAAGGATGGGGTATCTGATTTTACAAGTTTCAATTTCGATTTTCACAAATTTAGAGTAAGTTGCAAACTGAGATGGGCCACTCATCCTTTATCTATTTGGTCCAAAAACCCACCCAATTTATGTTTTAACAAGTTTGGAATCAAATTTGACTAAGCTAGAGTTGGCCCAAAACAAGCAAGCATAAATTTACCTAGCCTACACAATATGTTAGATAATAGATGTATTGAAACAGTGTCAACAGTGTCACTTTTCATTAAATGTACAAACAAGTGAACCAAGCATTCAGAATGATAGCGAATGCTTGCTCCAGCCTGGTATACTTTTACACTATATCTTTAAAGAAATTATTCATTAGGAGTGTCACCATTCTAGAGGTGTTAATTTATGACACAAACATGATAACACGACTTGAACGGTTTGATATGATTAAAATAATTATTTAACAAGTCAAGTTAAAGTTGTAAAAAATTTGACACGATTAAAATAATTATTTAACAAGTCGAGTTAAAGTTGTAAAAAAATTGACACGATTAACACTTCTTAATAAGAAAGTAGGAATATTCTGTATTATTAGTAATATATGTAATAATTAATATTTTGATATAAAAATATGAAAAAAAAACAATGTTGTTTTATATTATAAATTTAAAAGTATATAATATGAAAAATTTAAAGGTATAGTCGTTTAGAAAACAAATAAACTTTTTCCAATGACAAATTCATATTTTTAATTTAATGAAAATATAGAAATAAAAAAAAAAAACAATTAAAGGAGAAAATTCAATAAATGCATTCCATTTGTCATACATTGAGTATAAGTTAAAATATAAGAAGTGTTGCTTATAGCAAGCATTCCATCTCACTCTTACATGGTTGTATGTGTTATGTTATGGTAGTAGTATGAAATCAGGATTTGTGACCTTGAGGCGTGTTTGGAACACTTTCTTTAAGATATTAATTACCCCCACTCAAATTGAGTTTGCTGCTAGGGCTCAGGCAATATACCTTCAGGATACAACAAAGTCACCAATGTCTATAGACAGCAATTCTAAAGATATTTCTTCAGAACCTTTCACTGAATATTTGACTTACAAAAGCCAAAAGAGATGAAAAAGAAGGAAAATGAATATTGATTGTTTGTGAAATGATAGGATTTCAAATTTATAGATGAAATCCTAAACTTACACAACTCTTCAATAAAAGCATATCTTCAAACAGTAATGTTGTTTTGTTTAAATTACAACAGTCATACTGTTTAATTAAACTTTGTATCTTTTAAATGAATTAAACTTGGTATCTTTTCATTTAAAATGTTGTTATTTCTTTTCAAGAAATAACTAACAAGAGTTTTTAACCAATGTTTCTTGCTTGATCCAATCAACTTTTAATATTACAATCTACTTTCAATATAAAATTCAACAATGTCCCACTTAGATTGTAATATTTAAATCTTTCAGTCAAATACAAATATTCTCATGCATACAAGAAGGTATGTCTCAATTTAAACCTTCAATTAGTGTAAGTATCTCAAACATCTAACGAAATCATTGGTGGCCTAAACTTAAACCAAGAATCCTACATGCTAGATACGGAAAAACCATACACATGATTGATCGATGCAAAACTGCAAGTGCACAGTAACGTAGTTTTATAGTAAAGTGATGAGAAGAGTATCGTCCTTAGGGGTTGGTAACTTACTTTTGACAAATACCAAAATTATACTAATATCGACTTTATTTAGAAAAGTCACGAAGATTTTTGTCACGCCCCGAATGTTCTCGAACCCGAGGCGCGACTGACGAGACAAAAAGAGAATAAAATAAAGGGCAATCTAAACGGATTTAACTAAACATGTATTCATTTTCATCGATACATATAAAAGCATAAAATACATCCCAAAAATACATCGTTCACACGCCATTTGCGCTTAAGCCCTTATATATCAAAATATGCCCCATGGGCCAAAACACTTCAAGTCCTTTCATTCATTAAGACACCACTAAATCTCATGTAACTGGAGCGTCATCTGAAATGTTATCCCACGAATGGGTCAGCTCAACTGCTGGTATAATATAATGCTAATGCAAGAAACAAAATTAAGGCGTGGCATATGCAAGTGTACATTTATCTCTACATGTCATCTAATGTCATCAATGCAGTACATGATCAATATGCATGATGCACACATGCAAACTCTATGCCACACATGTCTCATCTTACGGTCCTTCCCCGATAGCCTGAGTACTATGTTTCACTTTACGGTCCATCCCCGCTGGTGTGAGAGCCATGGCCAATTTTGGGTTTTTCACCACAGGATCTACACCCTCATAATGCATAGCACCAAGTGCTCAACTCACACTATGCTGTCAAGGAATCACACTATGCCAATATGCCCTGATTCCACCATGCAATGATGTAATCTCAATAAAACAATTCATCAACAAATGAAGCATGCTTTAAGTAATACGTATTCTACTTGAAGCAACAATGACATTAAATCATAAGGCTCTTTCCACAAGTCTGTATATCATAAACAATCAATTTAATCACATGCTTAGTTTACACATTCCTTATCTTGCCAATTCTCTAAAAACATAAGTCACACATTGCACTAACACATAGAATATACATATAGTCATGTCCCTACATATATCACTTAACTAAACTTTCAGAAAGATAACAAGAGGCACATAAGCATGTAAGCAATCAAACAAATATGTGAATCATTAAGTCAATCATGTCAATTACTCCTAAACTTAATCCTATTTCTTACTTAGCAAAATATCATACCTGGATGGATTGATCTCAACCCTACGATGTAGTGCTCGCTGGGTGGTGGAACTAACAATGATGATGCAGGAGATCAAACCACCTTCTCCTTACCTTTTGATGTCCCTAAAATCACACAATACAATTTAGTCTATCTCTACTTGAATTATGCTATTCATCAAATGTTATGTCTTTATTTTATTAGTTTCTATTTTGCTAAGATATATTCTACTATTGGGTCCGGAACATCGAAGAAAATAGGCTTACGCTTTTATGGAATTTAATTTGGACGTTCAGGCTAAAAGGGCAAAACAGTCATTTTGCACTTGTACGGTTTCCCATTTCCCAAGACCTTTCTTCATAAATCGGACTGTATGGTTGAGTCTGAAATGTTCAAAATAATAAGTTTTCACTATTTGTTTACTCAAATCAGAGTTTGTTTGACTGTGTTTTGACTCAGGGGCATTTTGGTAATTTTCTTTAGGGTTCTACGGGTCTTTTATTTTTTTGGGACCTCATCTCGCATCACGGACCTCACCGTTGGTCTTAGGAGGTCCAAGATAGTTAGAAAACATATATGGCTTGCCTTGTTTGGACTCCGAGCCATTTTGGTGTATTTAATTTAATTAATTAAATACTTTAAACATATATTATATATATTTGTATGGGGAATGGTTACCACGGTTGGTAACCGTCCCACTGGTCCGCACATGCCCTTTCCACGCTCCTGGTCCCGTGTTTGAAACTCCCTAGCCCCCCTTTTTTAATTTTTTTGATTTCTTTTGACGGTTGGGCCTAAACTAAACAGGCCCAATCTCTTTTTAACCTCAACAACCCAACCTCTTTTAGAACCAGCCCAGGCCCAACCCTGTTTAATCTAAAACATGCCCAACCCAATCCACATAACAGGCCCAACCTCTCCTTCGTCTTCCCCGACCTTCCAGTCACCCCCCTCCGGTGACTTGGCTAACACCGGTCGCCGGAAACCGTGCCACCCCTACTGTTTTATGCATTTTTCGACAGTCCAAATTTCTCCCTTTTTCCATGAAATCAATCTTAGGGCATTACGGGTTCCCCCAAAACTAGCCTCAGCCCTTGACAGACTCATCCTCCTATACCAATTCAATTTTTCGGCCGAGAAACCCAGGTTTCGGCGACTGACATTTTCCATTTTTTTCACACTTTTTCTCCACTATTCTTAACCCAAATCTTTCCCATTTGTTTTCTGCATCTCGTAGGGTTAGATCTAGGCCGTTTGGGGTAAGTTTTATACGTAAAATTATGGAAACCCACTCTCTCTCTCTAACTTGTAACTAGGAATTTCTCCCTCCCTCCTTAACCATTTTTGTTCATTCTTTTTGTAAAGTAAACTACATTTCATGCTCATTCATATCCTACCGTTTAAATAACTCAAATGCTTTAAAAAAAAATAAATTAAATAAAACAGAACCAAGTGTGGTATACCTATTTCGATCCCTGGGTGCAGTTCCTCTATTTCCTCTTCTTCCTCTTTCTTGGGTCTTACTCTGAATTTCTCCCGACCTCCACAGCCTTTTAACTCAGTCTCTCTCTTTTTTCTAATCTCTTTCCTTTGCTTTCTCTCTCCACTTGAGCACACATATGTATATACACATATACACGTACACTCCCTCACGCAACACCTGCCACAGCCACCCTTCCCTTCTTTTTTCTGACCTTCCCTACTACTCTAGCTACCCTCCTCCTTCACAACCAGCTTTGCATTTAATGGAAAGTTGACCCGATTATATATATATATATATATCATATCATTTATGTACATACACACGCACCAACACACTGGCACAACAGTCTGACCTATATATATATATATATATATATAACCATTATATATACATATATACATGTATTTAAATACCAATGTATACATATACATATATACACATTATGCAATTTCATATACATGCATGCACACATCACTCATTATTTATACCCATCATGTATAATAATAATAATAATAATAATAATAATTATACTAATACCAAATAATAATAAAAAAAATTTCCATTCCCAAAAAAAAATTTCGAGTTTTTACAATTTTTGTAATTGCAATTTAAAATAAAATCAATTCAAAGAAAGTATTCAAAGGAAAAGAAAGATGTTGTTCGAAAATCAAATTAATGGGGAAGAAAACTTCTAGGAAATCAATTTCACCTAATCCCTCACTATGCTTTACTCATCTAACTAATTGAATTTAATTCTTTATGTTTGTTAGCAAATCTCCAATTCATCCAAAAGCCTCTTTCGACAGTCAATTGGAAATTATTTTTGTTCATTATTTTACACAAGAGTATGCAAATTAATAAAATAAGAAAGCAATAAGACCAATGATTTTAATACTACATAAGTTCATACAAGTCTTTCAATCTCTATATTTACCTATGCCGAAATATCCAAGATCCATCCTATAATTCATTCTTTCGACAGCAAATTACAAGATCAAAATCATCTAATTAATGGTCAGTTAATTAGAAGCGATAAGCTCATAATAAATCAGACAAACATGGAGAGAATTACTTCAAATTAGCATAGAAAAGTAAGCATAGTTCGAAACTAGACTACATCGTTTCCTTAGAATAAAGAAAATTTAGTTGATGGTAAAAATTAAATTCAACATAAACGAATTCACCATAATTTTTTTCTGAGAGGAATGAAAGAAATTGAACACTAAAAACAATATCCCTCTCCTGCTGCAGTGTCCTTTTAGCCACAGCCTCTTTTTTCTTCTCTTTTCTCTGCCCAACCGTTCTATTGCTTCTCTAAGCCAGCTGCTTCTCCAAGCCGCTGCACATTTTCCTATTCTTTTTCTCTCTGCTGCTGCTACACCGTTTCCTATTCTTTTTCTTTTTCTTCTCAGCCATTCTCTTTTAAATACAGAACCTCCCCTGCTGCCTTAGACGAATGGCAACAGCTTCCCAAGGCTTGCGTTTCTTCGTGGGCTTATCCATTTTTTATCAGCCCTCGTGGTGAGGAACTCACGGCCTAATTATCAGGCTGTCCGGCCCAAGAGTCATGGATCGAGCCCATAATTTACAAAGTACCTCTTCATTGAATGAGAAATAGTCCATAGATGATGGGCTGCTTCAATTTCTTCAAATCTAAAATAAAATTTAAATGATATCAATGAAGCCTAAAATCAACCAGAAAATAAATAAAATGAGACTAAAGTTTAAAGTTAAGAGGTGATAAATTCTAAATTATGCAAGTCATCAAACACCCCCAAACTTAAAACTTTGTTTGTTCTCAAACAAAAGAAAATAAAATAACAATATAGACCATATCAACTAGACCCCATAGAAAAATCTCATCATTCACCAAGCCATGATCCAAAATTAGATTTCATCACTAGTATCTTACTCTTTTAACATCAAAGATAGCAAAAAAATCAATCAAAAATTTAGCAATTTGTCAAGCAAGAGTTAAGCGTTACTTTAACCTAAAGCTAAGACCTTGAGTGTGTGTGATATAGTCAATTTAACTCCAAACCACCTACAAACTCTGATAAAAGTAGAACAACTGAAATCAGAGGAATTCTTTCAAAACTTAACCCCATAAGTCCAATTTTCAAAAATCCTCTCCACTAATGTAGTCAACACCAAAATCAGAGATCAAAAGGTCTTTAATTAGGTTTTAATGACAGGCCACAAGGTGAGGGCTAAAAAAGAAATGGATATGGAAAATCAAAGTAAACTGGGAAAATACTTGGTGGAAAGAAAAATAACATAGAATTCCATAAGATTCAAACCATAACTCTTTCTCGACAATATGCTCATACTCTTTTTCTTTGCCATGATGGATAAATCACCTCTGCATAAAAGACAAACCCAACAAAAATACCTTTTCTTTTCTTTTTTCTTTTTTTTTGCCCTTCACTTTTTTTGCTTTTCTCTTCACACTTTGATCAAACAGAGCAAACATAATGTGGATTATTTCATTTGAACTAACTTTCTCTTTAAATGTACATTTCCACCAAAGTATCTTCTCAAACTATGAAAGGTAAATTCATGGTTTTTTACGCTTAGAACGGGAATGGTTTATGTAGTTAAAAGAACAAATAAAGGCTTATATAACATAAGGCTCAAGGGGGTTGACTATGAAAATACACCATGCAATGATGTCATGATAACTAGGACGGCTGGGAAAGCTTTTTGGTTATGAAAAAAAATTGCCGAGATCATTTCTCTAATATTTGGTATCAACTAGGATTTCACCTCAAGGATTCATCAACAGATTCTAGAGCAAAGCAAGATTGAACCTCCCTGACCCAGTTAATTCAACTCTTTCTTTTTATAAGCAAAATAGGATAAAGAAAAAAAAATGACTATGTGCTCAATTATGTTCAAGGACAAAGATTTAAATCAAAATACCCACAAAACTCTGCCTGACATAAAATAAATTTTTAAAATTTTTTTTCAGTCCCTATAAAGACCTAAAAAATTAGGCTAAATTTTTCATTTTGCTGGTAAGACACTATTCATGCACTATTTGTCGGTAGGGTAGTACACATGCATCATTTAGATATAAGTCATGTTTAGAAGCATATTTTTGAGTATGCCATAGAAGATAAATATGCTTAGAATATTCAAATACACCTCCTGTGAGAATTTGAGCCCAATCGGAGACAGTTTGAAAAATAGACCATAAAAGGCATCCCGGGTGGCCCGGGTGGACCCAGCCGCACCCGCCCACAGGTAAAAATAAATTTTTTATAAAAATATCATTTAAAGTAATTTTAAGAACTTTGGTTAAAGCAGAATGTTGAATTGAAGCGTTTCGGGATGGGTTGTAGTGTAACGGGGTCCCGAACTCATTAAGGGCAAAATGGTCTTTTCACCCTCTTGGCCCCTTTACTATGAATATGACCCTTTAGTATTAAAATCACATAAATTTGTCTGAAGAATGAGCAACAGGTCGTGCATGGAGAGAAAGGTGAAGAAAACATAGGTTTTTCTGACTTTTAAGCTTCCAAAACACATCTCTAGGCTTGGATTTTCACAAGGCTTCCTTCTAGGAAATTGTTTCCCACATCAAGGGCTACGTTATTATTGATTGGTGCAGCTGCACAGAGAGCACAACTCCCTAGAGTTGAGAAAAACCCTTTTAGGTATGATATCTTGCTAAGTAAAGAATAAAGTTAAGTTTATGAGTGTTTTTATAAGTTGATTGTATGACTTACATGCTTATTTATTGTTAGAGAACCACCTAACTTATAGTTACTTTGAAAACCTAGGGTTGCTACTTTATGTACTTATGTATTCTTTGAGAATTTGTTGAAGTGATGAAAATGTAATATGACTATATGTATAATTCATTGCATTCTAGCTTATGTTCATGCAAACAAAGTCCTGTGACTTGAAAGTTATGATTCATTCAATGTATTGGTACTTTGTATACTTGTGTGTTCTTTGAAAATTTGTCAAAGTGATGAACATGTAACTTGAATATATGTTTAATTCATTGCATTGTGGCATATGTTCATGTGGATAAAGTCTTGTGTTTTGAAAGATATTATTTATTTAATGCATTGATGCTTTGTGTAATTATGTATTCTTTGAGAATTGGTAAAGTAGTGAACATGTAACATAAGTATATGTTTAATTGATTGTATTATAGCATATGTTCATATAGAAGAAGTTTTGTGGTTTGAAAGTTATAGTTTACTTTATCTATGATGCATGATTTAAGGTGTATCTCATGTATTTGATAAAATGCCTCATTGAGATTGCATAGAAAAATCAAGGCATATTGGCATATTGTGAATCTTTGAAAACATAATGTAGGTTGAGCACAGTGGTGCTATGCATTATAAGGGTGTAGATCCTGTGGTGAAAAACCCAAAATTGGCTATGGTACTTGCAATCCAACGAGGACGAACCATAAAGAAAGACATACGACAATACTTGTGGGCTGACGGGGAAGGACCGTGAAGCGAGACATAGGTGTGGCATAGAGTTGCATGGGTGTGTCATGCATATTGCCATTGTATTGCATTGATGAATTGGAAGGTATATAGTTTATGAATGTACACTTTGCACATGCCATGCCTTAACTTTGTTCTTTATATTAGTATTATGTCATACTAGGCCATCGTGCTTACCCTATACGGGATTACATATTACAGATGAGACTCCCGGCACATGAGACATGATGAAGTCTTGAAGTATAGAGGGGGAAGCGGACTTTGAAGAGTATTTGGCCCTTGGGGCATATTCTTGGTGTGTAAGGGTATAAGTCCCATGAAATTTATTGTATGTTTAAAAATTTAGACCTTGTGTAAACTATGAACTGAATTTTATGTTGGATTGTATGTAATTGAGTATTGGATGTAAATGAGGAGCATGGAGCTCCATGTAGTGACTTATGTTCAAAATATACTTGTGAATGTTAGAATTACAAAATTGTATGAATGATTGTTCCATTAGGTGTTGTGTTGGTGTTGAGGAGGATGATGAGGAGGAAGGGGATGAAAAAATAGGTTACTAAACAAAGAAGACTATGGAAATTTTTTTTAAAATATAGCAACTAGATTGAGTGGAATAGGAGAGCATGCCTAGATTTTCTAAGTAAATGATTAAATGACTTAAGAAGAAAAAAGAAAAGTAAAAAAATGAAACTTAGGGAGGATTTGTCACATCCCCCAGACCCACCCTGTGCGGATTTGGGGCACGTGACAAAGGCCAGTTAGGCACCCATCGGGTTTTATCAGTTTTTTTTTTTTTTGAAAGCAAAACCCCGACGGTAATCCTAACCACAGGCCATTCCGATATAAATCCCAAGCATAATGCATTCGACATATATAATTTAAGCAGCGGAATTTTCACAAGAGAATGCATACATATATACTTGGCAGAGCATTCAGGATACATCATAGTCAGTCCTATCTTAATCAAGATTACAAAACAGTTTCACCACAAAAGGTCATAATCTGTTCAGTTACACAAAAGTACAAAAATGGTATAGATTCACAAAAATGGGTTATCATTTTATCTGGGGGTCTCCAACAGTTTCCCCCTAAGTCCTGAACCTGCTAAACCTGTCCATCTGAGAGTTTCCCTAAAATTATTAAAATAATGGAATGAGCTTTAAAAAGCCCTGTGAGTAACACAGATATCCAGGCAAGAGTTTCGAATTCAATCTTTGCTTAAATCACATGGTAATTAAATCGGTTTGGAATTAATAGTTCAATGAATCCAAGTCAAGTTCAATAGATCAAAACAGATAAACAGTTCAGGGCGCTAGCATGTCAATCAGAAGTATAGTTAATCATTTGAGAAACTAAAAAACATGTCATCGGTGATAAAAGCATGCATTTAAAACAATTGCATTTAAAACATATGATATTCGAAACAATTTAACAGATCAAGGAACAGTAACTAAACAGTGTCAGAAGTTACTCACCTTCAATATTTGAGTTTGAAGCTATGAACGGAGCCTTCCTCTTTTTCTCCTTAAGCCTAAAACAATTCATAGAGATTTATCAACTCATGACCTTAGACTGAGTAAGTCTACCCTATGATGGGTTTCATGGAACTAACTTATAGTGGCTAGTTCATAGGTCTTACCTCTTAAGCATTTGGCTTAGGGTTTCAGTATCTTCCTGTTTTTTCATCTTGGCCTCGGCAATCATTGCCTTAGTAGGTGTCTTATATATGAATGGCCGGACGGAGACGACTTCAGTGGACTTAGCTATTCTAATATGGCGCTCAATAACTTTTTGCTGCCACAGTAAGTCTTGCATAAATCCTTGCTGTTTCTTATCGGCTAACCTCTGGGCCTTAGTCATGATGGTGAATTTCTTGCCCTGTTTGTCCATGGTAGTTTAGGTGATATTTTTACCTAGAACACAGTCTAACATGTTAGAACAGATCTCATTACTCTTCTGGTAGCTTCATGCTTTCACACATTTATCGGTTCTGATTTTCATATTATGGACCTAACCATTGAGTTCGGAAGGTCGAAGAAAGTCAATTTAGACTCTCTCGGCTTTTAAATCTGGGTTCGGGTATATCAGGGGTATTTCGGTCATTTTGCCGTCACATAATTTCTGTCTCGGATTCGTCATCTAATCATGTATATAATCTCACAAGTGTCAGGTCTACCACTGGTATTAATTCTGTTTTAATCGGACTTCATTTGGGCCTTGTACAGTGTCAGGGGTATTATGGTAATTTCATATGTTATATTTTTCGGTACTTTATTTGCAGTCACGGACCTCACCATTGAGTCCGGAATGTCCAACATAGTTAAAATGGACTATCTTTCAGTGTAATTTGGCCCTATGTGTCATTAGGGGCAGTACGGTCATTTACCCTTTACATGTCTGTATTTTTCGGGACTTGGTTTCACAAATCGGACTCAGCCATTGAGTCCGGAATGCCCGAAATAGTAAGATTACACTATTCAATTATTAAATTCGGACTTCGTTTGACTTGTTTAAGGTCCAGGGGCAATATGGTAATTATTCCCTTTTAATAAAATAATTAAATAATTATTTTATTATTTTATTTAATTTTTTCAGGGGTATAATTGCAAAATATTTTCAAAATCTGGGGCTTAGTGTGATTCTGTTAAACAGTGGGGGTCAGTTTGTAAATATTTAAAAATTCAAAACTGAACCAAAGGGTTCAGTCTCTTTGCAACTGAACCGGTTCGGTTCAGTCCGGTTCTGACCGGTTGGTCACACTACTGACGTCATGATGACGTCAGCCCTAATTTAATTTTAATTTAAATCAGTGAGGAAACGGCGTAGTTTCATTAAAGCCCATCCGTTTTTAATCGGGTCAGGGCCCGACCCGACACCCGGTTCGACCCGACCCGGTACTGTTCATCGTCCCCAACCCCTTGGTTACTGTTGCCCTAAAAATCTGCAGATTTTCTCTTTCATTTTCGTGGTGTTTGGGACACGGTTTCTTGCTGTTTTCGATCCTAACAGGTTTCTGCATGTTATATCCATCACTTTACATCGATTTTAAGCATCGAATCACTCTAAACCATTCTGTTTTCAAAACGATAGCCGTGACCTGTAACATGATCTAGCATCCTCATTTCTCAACCATTTTATACCAAATTTGTTGCTATGTGACCCACGGATCATAAGGTTCATGCCCCTATTTTTATTTTTCAGTTTGGTCTCGGTTTTAGAAGATTTGGGTTTCAAACCCGTAGCTTCATTTTCAAATTCGTGGGGCTACAGTGAGTTCTGGGGTCGCGTAGGTATATATTTGAGATCCTCTTGGGGTCTATTTCAGGTCTTGACACTCAAGGTTCCATTCTGCCATGGTCGATTCAGACCTGGTGTTTCAAGGTCCATTAATGGAGGTCACCTTCGGTTTTCATGGTTCTTGACCATTTTAACACCTCCAACACACACAGTGTGCTCAAAACTAATTCTTAGGATCAAAAATAACCATGCATGCAGTCTACACCCGTAGCAATCCATCAAAACAGTTCAAAATTTAAAAATAAAGGAAGAGGTAAGTTTGGAAGTTCACCTTCAACAGAGACTCTCTCCTCCTATGGCTTGACTCAGAGCTTCTCACAGTGCTTCCTCAGGTTCCTTAGGTCAAGCACTTCACTTCAAGCCTTCCCCTTGCACCTTCAAGTGGTCACTTTCTCTCAAACACTTGCATGCACAAATTTGTTTCCTCCTCCCTACACTCTCACATTCTCTCACAGTCCCTCACGTATGCACACACACACTCACTTTTGGTATTTCAGAATTCTCTAAAGAGAGAATTCTTTGGTGCAAGTTATGTATATATATAGGGCTATACACATATATATATATATATATATATATATATGAGTGTATCTCTGCCCTTAGTGGGGTTAGTGGCTGATTGACTTGATGGAGAAGATGTAGGGCAATGATGTAGGGAATGCATGCAAGGCCATTGGCCAATTTGGGTGGTGGCTTGGGTAAAATTATAGGTTATATACATATATTGCTGTATATATGCACAAAGTAACCAACAGCCTAGTTGGTAACTTTTTGGGACAAAATTGTTTACCTTGGTAGGTCAAGGGTTCAATTCCCCTTGGCCTCCCAAGTGACCATTTTCTCATATTTTTCTGGTTAAGGCCCTGTTTTTGGTTGTCACGGAATTCCAGTTTCACTGTTTTGGCCTTAACTTTCAATCCGTAACTCCTTTTTCAGCGCGGTTTCTTTCTGTCACTTCCTACTCAGAATATCTTTCATTGACCAAGGTTCAATGTCAGTTTTTATTTTCTTGAGTTTCCCATAATTAGCTAATTCAAGTTTTATCACTATTAAAAATAGACATTGAATTAGCTAAACCTGACATTTCATTCCCAAAACAGTTTCCCATATACAAAACATGTCAGTTAGGTAATTTGGGGTGTTACAGGATTGGCCCAAAAATCACTTAAGGTCGAATAATAAGGGAAAAGGGGTAAAATGGTCATTTTGCATTTTATTGGGTCTCACACCAAGTTTGGTGGTGAAATAAATTGAAATAGGTGTAAAAATGTCAAAATCAAGATTTTAGGTCAAAGTTAGAATTTTGGCACTGTACCATTTTAGCTACTGGTTTACCGTAGCTATGAATAGGCACAGGGCGCATGGCGCGCACGCCACGCCCAGGCCATGCCTACCCCCTCGCGCACGCGCACATGTGCACCCAGCTTGATGCCCCTCTTGACACCAACCCTCGGCCACCTTTTTAGGCCATTTTTGGCTACCCTATTGGGCCATGTTTGGTTAATCCTTGGGCCATGTTTGGCCACCCTTTTGGGCCATGTTTGGCCACTCTCATGAGGCTATGTTTAGCCACTTCCTTAGACCACCTTAGGTAGGATTTTTGACCTATTCTTGGTCTATGCCTTAGGGCATTTGGGGTCAATTTAAGCAACTCTTTGAAGCCACATTAAATACATTTTTGGGGCCATCTTAGAGGTTATGCTTAGACATGACTTAGACTATTTTGACCATTGGTTAAGGGAGGTATTTGACTACTATTTGAAACCCATATTGGGTAAGTCTAGTAACAATTTTTCATTCTTAAATTTAGGAAAACATGGAAAAATAAACGTGTAATCAACTAAATCTATTTAATTGTCTTTTATTAATTTTTCTTAATTCATTCTCACTCACTCCCTTGGTTTATGAAAAGCGCGACAGTCTCTATAAAGACAAAAATATATATATATATATATATATATTTTTTTTTTTTGGAATAAAATTTTTATTATTTTATTTAAATAAATGTTTATTATGTGTGTGTAAGTGTAGGTAATGGGATGTATACATGTGTGTATATATTATCTATATATGTTATGTGTATATATGTATATGTGTATTTAATATATTTAAATGTGTATATATATATATGTATATTTAATACATTTAAAATATATATATATATATATGTATATAAGCCAGAGTGTGTGCCACAGTGTGTGTGTATGTGTGTGTGTGTGTGCAGGTTGAGTGTACAATACACAAAGGGGCACGGGGCTGTTGTGTGTAAGGGAGTGGGTAGCTGATGGTGTGTGTAAGTGGGTGTGTTATGTGTGTATGTCAAATAAGTTGAGTGTGTGCAGGCCTAACCATAGGGTAGAGAGAGAAAGGGGCAGTGTGCTTGATATGTGTATGTGTACATGTGTATGTGACGCGAGTACCATAGCCAATACGGTATGTGTACATAGGTTGGAGAGAAATCGGCGAAGAAGGAGTATTGTTCAGGGTTCGGGTTCGGGTCAGTTCGGGTCGGGTTAAAAACGACCCACCCTACACGTGTCAACCGTATGTTTTAAATTTAAAAATGGGATTTGGGGCGTTTGGCTACAGGGTTAGTGAATTAAAATTGGAATTAAATTGAAAATATGGATATCCTATCCCTGTTTTGGAATTAGCCATTGTTTGGCTATTAGGATTTGGGATAGGAATTTTAAAATTTTAATTTAACCCCAGAACTTTGAGAAATCCCAATTCGACCCCAAAACTTTAAAATAATTATAGTTTAACCCCCCTGAATAAAATATTAATTTAATTAATTAATTAATTTAAATATCACAAAATGGTCTGGAGTCCAAATGGAACAAGTCATTAGTGTATTTTGACTATCTCGACAATTCTGAGACCAATGGTGAGGTCCGTTTTATAAAACGGCATCCAAAAAATAAAATACCCATAATAACATTAAAAATTATTAAAATGCCCCTAAGTTAAAATGTAGTCAAACGAACTCCGATTCAAGTAAACAAATAGTGGAATTTTATTATCTCAACCATTCTGGACTCAACCATGGAGTCCGATTTGAGAAAAAAGGTCTCGAGATGTAAGAACCCGTAAAAGTGTAAAATGACCGTTTTACCCTTTTTAGCTCGGATGTCCAAATTGAATTCCACGAAAGCCTAAACCGACTTTGTCGATGTTCCAGACTCAATAGTAGAGTTTATTTTGGCAAAATAGAAACTCATAAAATAAAGACATAAAATTTGATGAATAGCATAATTCAAGTAGAAAATGAACTGAGTTATATTTCATGATTTTAGGAACACTGAAAGGCAAAGAGAAGGTGGTCTGACCTTCTGCATTCTTACTATTAGTTCCACTACGCTATGAGTATGACTTCTTGGGTTGAGACCGACCTATCAGGTATGATATATTGTGCTAAGTAAGAAATAGGATTAAGTTTAGGAGTAATTGCCATGTTGACTTGATAATTCACATATTTGTTTGATTACTTATATGCTTATGTGTTTCTTGTTATCTTTTTAAAAGTTTGGTTAAGTGATGGATGTGGATCATGACTATATGTGTAACACCCCGACCCTAATTAAGAAATGATTAGTTACTAATCATTAATTTGAACCAAACATAAAGAATAATTTAGAAGTAAATTGAGAACCTCATGATAGACCCATAAAATAATGTCTGAACCTCATTACCAATTAATTGGGTGAAATGATGTTACTTTAACACTAAGAAAACTCGAGTTAGCAAACTACAGAAATCTCAAGGGATTAATAACCGACACTAGACCTTGGAGATTGAAGCTAACCTAGATAGGAAGTGACTAGAAGAAACCGCGTCGAAAAAGGAGCAACGAAAAAGAAAATATTTAGGAAATAGCCAAAATAGAATTCTGCGCCAACCAAACAGGGCCTAAGCCTAAAATAGGGAAAAATAGCCAAAAGTGTGGCCAAGGGGACTTGAACCCTTGACCAAGTGGGCATGATTATTGTTACCCAAAAAATTACCAAGTAGGCTACTATCATCTTTGTGCCTATATATGCAACCAAATTATATTTAAACCCAATTCAGCCAAGGCCACCTCCCAAATTGGCCAATGGCCATGCATGCAATCCCCACATCATTACCCCACATCACCTCCCTTCACCTCATGTCAGCCACCGAACCCACTAAACCTAATACACATATATACATTCATGTATATGTATAGGTTGTATGTGAGAGAAATGCTAAAATATATATGCCCACCACACATTTTGACCCTCCAAAAATTTGTGTACTGCCCCAAGACTAATGTGTGAGAAGTTCTCTGTGTTGTGTACGTGTTAGAGAGAGAGATAGAGGAAGGGGCATTGTGTGAGAGGAAGGTGTACATGCAAGTGTGTGTATGCATGTGAGTATCACCAAGTGTACCTGAAGAAGTCTGAGCAACCCTAAGGAGCTCTGTGAGGCTTTGAACCAAGCCAAAGAAGAGAACAGCCACTGTCAGAAGGTATAAACCCAAAACTGAAAAATTTTCTGTTTAGATTTTGATAATGTTTTGATGATAGTTGAACCTAAATAACTGCATGCATGATATATAAAATTTCATATCTTGAATGAGGCAAGAAATTGGAGCCTGAAACAGCCTAGAACACTAAACCGTACACTCACCCGCCATTGAAGGACCTCGAAGGTGCAGGTCTGTTTTGACCGAAAGGAAACATGGTTCCTTCACTTGGGACCTCAAATAGAAGCCATAAGGGTTCTAAAAAACCTAGGCCGCGACCTAGAAGCCTAGAAATGGACCCCCAAAAACTGAGTTACAGTCACGGTTCAAAAAAGTCGACCCTTAAAAACGGACACCAAAGCTTCCTTTTAGAATGTATATCGAAGCCCCATGATCTAAGGATCATTTTGGGCCAAACCACGCAAGATTTGATGGTGAATTGAGGGTTTACTAGCCAGTTACAGGTGCGGCTATCCCCACATGAACCGAACACTTGAGCCTGATTCGAGGCATAAAACTAATGCCAAAATGTTTGCCTAACCTCTAGAAATGTTTTGGGATGGATGGCAGAGAGAATACGCACCTGAAACTCCACGAAATCGAGAAACATGAAAACCAGAAAATTAGGGCAAACTGGGGGAGAAGAAGGAAGATGATGAATAGTGTTGGGTCGATTGGGTTGGGTCGGATCTGGGTTCGGGTCGGGCCCCGACCGAAATATAAAACCGGTTAGGTGAAACTATGCCGTTTTGATGATTTTAAATTTTAAAAATTAGGGCTGACGTCAGCATTACGCATTGAACCGGTTGGTTCAATGGAATAGTGAACCGGTTCAGTTACAAACCAATTGAACCCTTTGGTTTATTTTAATAGTTTTAAATAATTGCAATTCAACCCCCACTGTTTAGGAAAATTGTACTAAGGCCCAGATTTTTTTAAAAGAAAAATTCAAATAAGCCCCTGGAAAAATAAATAATTAATAAAATAATTTATTTAATTATTTTATTAATTTGGTAAAATTACTATTTTACCCTTGAACAATAAATCAGTCAAACGGAGTCCAAATAAAACAAATAAACAGTGCATTTTGACTATTTTGGACGTTCCGGACTCAATGGTGTGGTCCGTTTTACGAGACGAGACTCCAAAAAAATTAGGACACGTTAAAGTACAAATTACCAAATTGCCCCTGACATGTCCAAAGCCTAATTAAAAGCCAAGAAGGTCTAAATTGATTTTTTTCGACGTTCCGGACTCAACGGTGAGGTCCGTATTACAAGATAAAGTACGGGAAAATATGATGCGTCAATAAAATAAGGCTCACGATAAAACATTAGGGCATACTACGATTTAAGCATAATTAGAAACATCAATAAGAGATATTTGAAGTACATTGAAGTTAATAAATTATTGTGAATTGTTTCTAGGAACTACAAAGGGAAGGGAACAACCAACTAATAGTGCAAACCCAGGAAATCAAGGTGAGTAACCCTGCATTTGAAGTGGAGATTTTAACTCCACGATTTAAATGATGTTTTAAACTTCAAAATATCTGAAGCATTGAATGTTTAAATTCCATATTTCATGGTTCCTGTTTTGAAATATTCCGCTTTTATAATTCTCTTATGACATGTTCAGTAAATGATCTTTGTTACAGTTCTTTTTGAAAGTATCTAACATGTCATTTGTTCTGAAATGTTATTCCAACTATGTGAAGATTCTATCAAGAACATCATGTTTTAAATGCTCATAAAAGCATTTCTTGAAGAAGTCATGTTTAAATACTTATAAAAAGTATTTCTTGAAGAAGCTAACGTTTTGCAAGATAATAATTATGCATAAGCATCATCAGTTATTGAGCACCCTTTGGGTTCTCAATTCAGAAAAATGCCCGGCAGCAGGATCTAATCCCCCAGGCAACGAGATCTCTCAGAAGTAAGACTAGGGTCTGGTTCGAAACGGATCCTTCAGTTAAAAAGTGAAAAGATGACAAATGATTTTCGAAAATGGAAGCAGGTTTTCGCCCCCATTTTCACTGTGCATGTTTATTTGTTTTGAAATGCATATACTCTATTTGAAGGAATGTTTAACTAGCTTGAGTACTTTAAATGTTTCAAAGCTATCCGTTATGAAAAGTGCATGTACTCTGTGTTTAAAATGTACGAACAATTGGTAGTGTGCATTTTATAAACTCTCATGTGCGAAACCACTGCCAATTGAAAACCCATGACAGATGCAGGAATTACTCATTGGGCTTTTCGAAGCTCACCCCATTCCCTAACATTTTTCAGGTACTAATGATGATGAATGGGAGCCTTGCTCCATTTGGGGATGACGACTAGTGTCTTTAATATGATCAAGGACTTTTGGAAGTACTAAGGACCCGTAGATGGTCGAATTTTGAAGTGTAATAGATTTTAGAAAGTATGTACTTAAGCCGAGAGGCAACCGGATATGTAATGTAAATAAAACTCTAAATTTTAGTATGCTCTGATTATTATTATTATTATGAGTACCGCTATGAAGAGTGGCAATACTGGATGGATGTGCGACAGATTTTAAAAAGAAAAGAAAAAGTTTTTTTTTCACGCTTCCGCAACCACGGGCCGCACCGCCATCCGATACTGTTGCTTATGTCTCGCCTCGCCCAAAGGCTCTCGAGCCTGAAGGCGGCGGTCGCGATCCGAGATCCGCACAGGGTGGGTTTCGGGTCGTGACAATATGTCTATTCCATGTGTTGGCATAATGTGTAAATTATATTTTTTGAGAATTGTTAAGATTATGAAATATACAACTTAAAGTATGTGTTTAAATGGACTATGTATGGCATGTACCCTCGATGAATGGGTTTTATGATTGGAATGTTATTGTGCAATACATTTCCTAAAGCATGCTTCATGTGTGGATAAGATGCTTCATTATGATTACATTATGGCATGGTGGAATCAGAGCATATTGGCATAGTGTGATTCCTTGGAACATAGTGTGGGTTGAACACGTGGTGATGTACATTATAAAGGTGTAGATCCTGTGGTGAAAAACCCAAAATCGGCCATTGGTACTCGTATGCCAAACAGGGGTCCGGACCATGAAGTGAGACATACTATGGTAATTGTAAGCCATCGGGGAAGGACTGTAAAGAGAGACATGAGTGTGGCATGGAGATTGCATGGGTGTGTGACGCATACTGTTCGTGTACTGCATAGATGATATTGGATGACATTTAGATATAAATGTACACTTGCACATGCCACGCCTTAAATTTGTTTCTTGCATTAGCATTATATTATACCAACAGTTGAGTTGGCCCATTCGTGGGATACCATATTTCAGATGATGCTTCGGCTACATAAGATTCGGTGATGTCTTAGTGAAAGAAAGAACTTGAAGTATTTTGGCCCTTGGGGCATATTTTTATATTGTACAAGGGCATAAGCCTTGAACTATGCATGTTTAATTTGTATGTCGTGGAACAATGGGTAAGGTTTATGGAATTGTATTCGAACCTGAATTGAGTTGATATTGAAATGCATGTAATTATCCTTTATTTACCTTTCTTGTTTTATATCGCTCACCCCCGGGTTCGTGGAAATTCGGGGCGTGATAGTCCCATCCTCAATCATAAATTTCAGAGTCATAGAGAATTCAATCCTACTCAAATACATGCTTGGTAAGAAAATCCAACTCATGACTTATAACCAATAATCAAGAAGACAAAATAACGATAGGAGTTTACACCCCCAAACTTAAACTA